>RJLU01000015.1:0-483769 GCA_005356885.1 Cercospora cf. flagellaris | reverse complement strand
TAACCCTAACCCTAACCCTAACCCTAACCCTAACCCTAACCCTAACCCTAACCCTAACCCTAACCCTAACCCTAACCCTAAGTCGTCTAGTCGGTCTACTAATTAAGCCTACCTTTCTTACGCGGATTCTACTATCTATACTACTAACGATAATATCGCGATATTACTCGCTTCTTACGATACGTATAATTGTACTCTTAGCCCTTAACGACGTAGGTATATCGCAATCCGTTCTTATATACTAGAATGCTAAGTATTATAGCGCCTATAGAGTTAGGATAACGTATATCCTTAGAGCTGCGTACGATTTCTAATAATCGATCGATTAATACGATAATCTGCATATACTGCGTCGTAGATATAGTACGGTACTTGCTCTAGATATAGCCTTTCGCCTATACGGGATTTATAGCGTACTTATATCGCTTATATATAATTATACGATACTCCTAATAGTAGGCGAATAACTTCTTAAACGTATCTATCCTCTCTACCGGGCTACGGAATTATATATAGAATCTATTATAATACTCGCGACGATACGCGTTCGCGTACGTAATCGTATTAATAAGAGTATACGATCTTGCTCCTACTATATTCTATTCTAGGATGCAGCGAAACTTAAATAGTATATAGGGACGATAGAATAATTCGCTATACCTAATAATAGTACTTATAATTCCTAAAACTCGGTAGGTAACGACGGGGCATAATAGATAAAATATATGTGCATTTTAGAGGCGATCGATAGTAGTGCTATACTACGGTAGAATTTTAATATTAAAACGGTACTTCTAAAAATACTAGCTAGGCTCGCCTTCTATCTTTCGTTCGACGACGACGATAACGCGTACTTATTATAACGGAACGTAACCCTCTTTCGAACGATAACGATGCCTAGATACCCTCTACTCGTTTCGATATTCGGTGCTAACTCTAGACTATATTAATAACGCTAGTTCGGATAGTATTATTAGAGGGATGCAATACGGCCCGACTAGCGACGACGATATTACGCGAACGATATACCGAATAGACTTTAAACTTATAGACGGGCAACCTTACTATCTAATAGAATTTTATATAACGTTGCTCGAATTTTAACGTCCTTTAGTAGACAGCATAATTTTTGCAATATACGGTATCTAATTTGCGAAATCGGTAGGATTAGCGACGATATTATCTTTCGAATAACCTACTAAATAGGCTCTAAACTTACGGACAAACTACGTTACTATCGAATATAATTTTATATAATATTGCTCGAATTTTAGTGCCCTCTGCTAGGTAGTATAAATTTTAGGATCGGTAGTATTCTATATATAACTATAGGCGCTGCTAGCGACGTCGATATCTCGCGAATTATAACGCGAATAGGCACGAAACTTAGGGACGGGCGACTTTACTATTTAATATAATTTTATATAACGCTATACGAATTCTTATCGTCCTCTAGCGGGCAGGATAATTTTCGCTTTCTATAGATACCTCTACCTACGATAGGCGGAATTAGCGATATCGATACCTCTCGAACGGCACTCTAAATAGACTCCTAACTCGCAGGCAGGCGGGCTATAGTCGCTCCGCAAAATCGACGCAATATTTAGGGATAATTAGATGCGTTATAGAAATACGGTCGATTTTTAACGTTATATATGCGCCTTATAAACTAATTCTCTACGCCCTACTATATTCGCTTCGTATAGCCGACGCGTACTACGCTCGCTCCTTATTAGAAACGCTCCTTGCTAGACGCGGATACTCTAGTACTAGTAGATACGTCCGATATAACCCTACCTTGCCCTCCGGAACGCTAATATCCTCGTAGTTAAATGCTTCGTTAGGCTACCCTAACCCTAATAGGACTAGCGACGACGATTCCTCTTAAATAGTACGACGAACTAGCTTCTAATCCGCAGATAGGTAACGTTACTACTTAATATAATTTTATGCAACGACGCTCGAATTATAGTGCCTTCTAGCGAGGGGCATAATTTTTGCTATTTGCGGTCTTCTATATATAATAATAGCGCTACTAGTAACGATAATACCTCCCGAACGATACTATAAATAGACTCTAAACTTAGGGTTAGGCGACGTTAATTATAAATAGAATATCGTGCAATATCGCGCGATCTTTAGTATCTATATACGTATAGTATTATTTTCGCAACCCGCAGCCTACTACGTACGAAACTAGCGCTACTAGCGATAACGATATCTCTCGAACGATACTTCGAATAGACTCCTAACTTATAAATAGGTAATCTTACTACGCGATATAATTTTTAATTATATAGTACGCACTTTTATATCCTCTAGCGGGTTGCATAATTATTGCAATCTATATAGCGGCGCGGACGTAGCGCGACTAGCGATATCGATATCTTACGAACGACTCGCCCGATAAATACTAAACTCGCGGACAGGCGACCTTACTATTTAATATAATTTTATGCAACGTTGCTCGAATTTTCGCGTCCTCTAGCGGGCAGGATAATTTTTACAATCTATAGTCTCTTAGGTACGATAATAGGCGCAATATATTAAATAATGCGCTACGACGCCGCTACTAGATACTATCGCATCTCGCCTAACCCCCTGCGATGCTCTAAATACGTTTCTAATAATCCTGCGGGCGATACGCACTTAATAGTAGTAGTCGCGATAATATACGTCGCGTATATACTAGGCTCGTAGTCGCGTAGACTCTAGATTCTGCACCTAACCCTACCGGTTTAGAACGGCAGCGACGATATATAAACCGCGACTTTTCGTACTAGAACCCTCTTTAGTTTAGTTAACGCGATGCGCTCTCTTATATATCTTAAATACGACTCTATTGCTCGTTAGGAACTAAATAAACTCGACTAAATAAACTCGACTCTTTGCGGGTTTAGACCCTAGCCTATTCGGGTTCGGGTATAAATAAACTCGAGTCGAGTTTAGTTAGGAATTATAGGTAGGAATTATAGGTAGCCTATTCGGGTTCGGGTATAAATAAACTCGAGTCGAGTTTAGTTAGGAATTGTAGGTAGAATCTCTACTTTAGAAGTCGCTATAGGATTAGTAGCGCTACTAGGAAGAAGTCTTCGGTATCTAGCGCTCGTACGTCGTTTATAACGCCTTATTAGCATATAAGGTGCTATCTAGTTAGTACGGCTCTATATAAACAATCTTAAGCAGCTTTTCTAAATAAAGGCAAAGTATCTAGGATTAGACCGGCTATTCTAGGCGCTAGCTTAGCTAAGCCCTTACTAGCTAGCAGCGACATTCCTTCGCGATGCTATAGCAGGTATCGAATTGCAGCGTAAGAGAAAGGCAAAGACACGTTCTGCCGCTTGCGACTCCCGACGTGCTTAACAGGCTTATGCTCGCATGCATTCTCAAGGAGTGAGAAAGCTGCCTCGGGCCACATCTGGCTTCGCTGACACGCGCAGAAGGCGTGGTCGATGGCTTTGAACCGATTCGTATCGCTTCGTCGGTCTGCGCATGTGAGAGGCAAGTCATCATCACGTAAGTCGACTTATGGTCGCACTACATCGGCAAGAAATGGAAGCCCAGAGGGAGATGTACACCAAGCTGTAGTAAGTGAACACGAGAAGCAGTCCAATAGTCGCTTGGGTCAGCAGCTGGGCAGGGAAAGAATTTGTCTCATCTCTGGAATGTCGTCGCACAAGCACGGGTTGGCCTATCGAACCGGTCGTCAGAGAACAGTCTGGAGCGAGGTCGCTGCTTCGTAATCTTGAACTTCGTGGCGCTTGATACTTTGCGTGAGCTACGACTCCAGGCTGGTGGGGATCAGCCACATGTCTGCCACAGCCATTCCGAAATCGAGCAGTGGTCGACAGATGCGTTCTTGGCACGCACTCCGAGCGGTCTCCGAAGCTCCACGCGACATATTGGCAGTAAACAGCGGCCACGGGAATAACAATGGGTTTTTGGAATGCGAGCAGGCGACATCGACGACAACGTGAAGTGGAGGCTCTACGACGTCGACGAATACGATTCGCTAGAATCTGCCTGAAGATTTCAAATACGTCGATCGCAGCAAGCTAGTTCTACCTACCCCTCCAGCCCACCTGTCTAGGCCTAGGCCTCTGCACTGGGGCTGCCTAACGTCATCAGGCCCGAGGCAATACAAAGTATTGTTCGCACGCTGATCACAGTTCGTGTTCCTGCCCTCTTCCTCGTCAAGAATCAACAACTGAACACCAATAGCAATCATGTCATCTCCTAAGCTTCTCTCGGGATCTTTCTCCCACATCATCAACGGAAAGGCATATGACACCAAAGGAGCAAAGACTCTGGACGTGATCAACCCCGCGACTGAGGAGAAGATTGCCTCAGTGCCCATTGCTACGCGCGAAGTGCTTGATGAAGCCGTCGAACATGCTCAGACCGCATTCGAATCATGGTCTCAGACACCATGGCAAGAGCGTGCAAAGGCGATCAAGGCTGTCGGTGAAGAGTACAAGGCAATGAGCCAGGACATCGTCGAGCTGCTTGTGCTTGAGCAAGGAAAGGCCACTCCATTTGCAAAGGGCGAGGTCGATCTTGTCAACGAATGGTTCGAGCGTCAACCAAGCATGGAAATCAAGGAGAAGGTTGTGTGGGAGAACGACGAGACGAAGGCCATTGAGCAGTACGTTCCATTGGGAGTTACCGCTGGCATTGTGCCATGGAACTTCCCAGTCCTTCTCATGATCTGGAAGATCATCCCCGCTGTCCTCACAGGAAACACAATCATCATCAAGCCATCGCCATTTACCCCTCTCTGCGATGTCAGATGTGTCGAGCTCTTCAACCGACACCTGCCACCTGGTGTCGTGCAGATTGTGCTGGGAGACGACAACCTTGGCCCATGGGTCACAGAGCACCCAAAAATTCGCAAGATTTCTTTCACCGGCAGCACGGCAACTGGTCGCCTGGTGGCCAAGAGCTGCTCCGCGACTCTGAAGCGTGTGACTCTGGAGCTGGGCGGTAACGATGCTTGCATTGTCCTGCCAGATGTTGACATCGAGAAAGTGGCGCCTACTATCCTGCTGAGTGCTTTCTTCAACTCCGGCCAAGTATGCCACGCAGCAAAGCGCATCTACGTCCACGAAGACATTTTCGAGAAGCTCTCGAAGGCACTGGTCGAGGCCGCCAACCAAGCTGGCGTAGGACCCGGCTCCAAGGAGGGCGTCATGTATGGCCCATTGAACAATCGACAGGTCTACGAGAAGGTCAGCGAATTCTTTGCGGACTCGCAGAAGAACAACCACGATTTCTTGACCGGCGGCAAGATTCCCGAAGGTCCAGGATTCTTCGCACCACTGACACTCGTCAACAATCCACCAGAGAACAGCCGTCTCGTGCAAGAGGAGCCTTTTGGACCAATCGTGCCATTGCTCAAGTGGAATGATGACAAGGAAGTCATCAAGCGCGTCAACGACTCTTCGTGGGGTCTGGGCGCCACCATCTACGGCACAGACTTGGCTCGCGTTGAGAAGTTGGCTCGCCAAGTCGAGGCTGGTGTCGTGTGGACCAACACTATGATGCAGCAGCATCCGGTAAGTACAATCGCATGCTTTTGATCAACCATAAGCTAACTGCTCAAACAGGAGGTTCCTTTCGGCGGCTTCAAGGGCAGCGGTGTCGGCTGTGAGAACGGCGAGGCAGGTCTGAAGGGCTGGTGCCAAGTGCGCAGCATATATTTGGCAAAGGCATGATCGTGCTACTCGAATAGGAACATTGAACCGATAGGTACACATGAATTGCGATACCTCTACAACTGCAGAACATATCGACAGCGTGCTGGCTCCCTTGCGCTGCAATTTGATACCTCCAAGCCCACGCTCTCCGGCAAATCCAAATGACTGCGTCGGACTTGTTGGGCTATCATCATCGTGAACGATATCATGCTATGTCTGGCCATTGCACACCTTGACTCGGGCTCTTGATACCAATGCGTCCTGGAACAAGCAGAAGAAATTACACAGGCATAGTTTGAGGAACACAACGCAAAGAGCCCTCTCTTCTGCGGCGAAGCAGCCTTTGACTCGGCATGGACAGCTCACTTGTCGTCCCAACAGACGCATGGAGACGCGCGTCGGGATCTCGTTCGATTGGAACAGCTTGCACTCAAAGCTCTCGAATTAAAGCTCGCGACACATTCGACGCAGCCGATGGTGGTACGATTCTGTGCATTGGTACGTCCAACGCTATCGCATTACTGGTGCGTTGGAACAACGAGCCCGAGATCGCAGTGGCGTTACTTCGGACATCGCTTCGCAGCTCCATTGCTCCTAGCTAGACCGTTCTGGCAAATATTTTCTTCACATCGTGTGGAGCCGAGTTCGCTTGTCTGAAGACTTTGACCCTGCCAGCCGGCCCGTTGTGCGCTCATACGAGAGCTTGATCTGATAAGATCGGGGAGTATCCCACAATGTATCTGTATGCTTTTCAAACATGGCACAAGAACTCGATCAATCGGCCCGAGCGTCTCGCGAATGGCAAAATACACCACTTCAGCTTCACAAGGAGGAGCCGTATCCCAACATCACTGCAGTCTCCGATGATGCCAACTCAGCTGGAAGTGATGGCGGGCGATCGACTCATGTACCGATGCGCATGAAGCTGATTGCGGTTTTGATGGTCTCTTTGATTGGGTTTGGCTCACATTGGTCCTCTGGGGTGACGGGAGCCATGAAATCGACTCTCAAAAAGGTGACTTTTGTCTTTCAACGTTGTCGAAAAACGTCACTAACACAATGGATCCTAGGAGCTTCAGATTGATAACACTCAATACTCATTGCTGGAAGCGTCAGAAGACTTCATGAAGACGGCACTAATCCTGTTCATGGGAATCCTGACCGACCGCTTCGGAGGCGCAGGTATCATGGTTTGGGGCAACATTATCTACAGCATCGGATCAATTATTATCGCTGCCGCTACCACAATCCGCAGCTATAGACTTATGGTCGGCGGGATGATCGTTCAAGCGCTGGGAGACATTTCAACCCAAGTCGCTCAATACCGAATCTTCAGTTCGTGGTTCGCGCCATCGGATGGCTTCGCATCAACACTCGGTCTGGAACTGGCAATTGGCAAACTTGGTTCGTTCGTTGGCACAGCTACAGCAAACCCCATCGCCAAAAATACCGGCAACTTCTGCTGGGTATACTGGACGGCTGTGTTCATGAACCTACTCACAAATGCTTTCACCATACTGTTTTGGTTCTTCCGGAAACACTGTGATAGAACATACAGCGATGGTATCAATGATCCTGCAACGGGCGAGGAGCTGAGAGAGAAGACAAAGAAGTTCGAATGGAGAAAAGCGCTCCAGCTTCCGATGGCTTTCTGGGGGTTCATCTGCTTTACTGCCTTTCAGACATCCATGGCTGTAGTATTCTCGCAAAACGCTACCGAACTCGCGGAGCAGCGCTTTGATGTCGATGGCACAAAAGCAGGATGGTACACTGCATCCGCAAGGTATCTGGGATTTTTCTTGGTCCCTCTTCTCGGGCTCTTCATCGACTGGTATGGACATCGCCTTACAGTCATTCTTGTCTGTGGGCTCTTGTGCTTCCTCGCCATGTGCCTTGCAGCATTTGGACCTACGGTTGCGGGAACTGCTGCCGCTTTCGGGATCTACGCCTTTGGGTTCACGCTGGGTCCGACCGCTATCATCGATGGTATTCGGACAGCAATCTGGTATCAGGACACTTTCGGCTCGGCTTACGCTATCAAGATTGCAGTGAACAACAGCATGAGCATCATCATACGCATCATCACTGGTGTGATCCAAGATCAAGATAACAACTCTTACAATCATGTTGTTATTGTATACGTGATCTTGGCTGCAGGTGCTGTAGTCGTGGGACTGACGCTTTTCATCTGGAGCTTTTTCACCGACGATTTGCGGCGACTGCAGTGGTCCAGAAAGAAGAGGCAGCAGAATGGAGACCTCATCAACGCCCAGCGTGAGGCATATGAAATTGGGAAGAAGGCCGGCTTGAATACACGAGTAGGCGTCGCTTTCTCCATCATGCTTATCGCATTAATCTTGGGTGGTTGGGCCAGCTATTTCTGGGGCGTAGCGACAGACAATAACTCGTAGCACGCGGCTCAGAGGGATCTAAGCAGCTTTCAATCATGTCTCAAATAGCTCAATCGTTCCTCCTAGAGATGGATCGAGCACCCTCGAGGAAGTCTGCTCTTCCAACATCTTTGTCGCCGGCTGCACATTCACAGTCCACGGCTTGATCGGAGCATCATCATGCAGGCACCAAATCACCTTCTCCGGCTCATCTAGCCATCGAGAGATGTTGACCGCAAACTGAGCAGCAGACCCATCGAAGGGTCTCCCATTCAGATTAGCCCGACCAGCGATGGCTTGAATCAGCACGTTCGGCTTAGGCTCAACACTCTTCAAGATTCCTTCGTATGCTCCCAAATGCGCACTCCACATGAGGGTCTTGTTCGTGCCAAGCAAGAAATTGAACATCAATTGGCCGCCATCGAAATGAGACATACAGTTCCGAGCTGGACCGTTGACATAATCAACGAAAGATCGCATGCCATCGTCCATTGACTCGCGGGGTACATGATCGCCCATTTGGAGAAGCCCATACTTCATGCCAAAGGTAATGTTGAGGGTGCACGCAAACTGACTCGCACCCCCGACGTACTCCTATTGCAATGATCAATGGTTGGGAAATTCAGCAACGGGTAGCTCTATCGTACCTTTCCCGTATCCATGACGTCTGGAATATCTGCGTGCGACTTTCCTGGCATGAGACAATGCAATGATGGCCAAATATGGACAGCTACCACCGCAAGCTCATAACGCGGACTGCTTGGAGCTCCTGGTGGACCTGGCTCGACATCTGCTTCGCCGCGTTTTGCTGCATCACGCACTTCGCGCGTGAACAACGGCACTCGTTCCCCGCCAGCTACTGGTACAAGCTGTTCCTCCGGCACGCCAGCATTCCGCAACACATTGATCGCTTCCCCATTGGCGATCACGGTTGCACCAGTCTTGATAGCAATACGATCTGCTCCGGGAAGACTGCATGCAACATTCAGCTTCTCTTCCAAACTTGATTGATTACTTCGTTGCGTACTGGTCAAAGTGAGCATGCGAGATGAAGATGTAGTCTGCTTCTTCAACTTCATCAATGGCCAGGAACTTTGGCAGCACACTTGGCCTCTCTAGCCATGTGTCGAGGAAGATTGTCAATCCGTTGGTCTTTAGACGATAAGTCGTGGCTCCTGTAACATTTCGTCAATACATAGTATGCGCTATCTGACGAAGAGGCAAACTTACCAAACCACTCAAGCGTTGTAGCCATTGTTGCTACGGCATCATATTTGCGAATCTTCGAGCGTCTTCTTGTGCACTTGCGGCTTGAACGCAATCGGCGGATGACATTACCAGAAAAGTGGGACGGTGGAGGTGGGGTACTCCGATCAATGCTGAGGGGAAGAACAGGCAAATGCAAATCCATGCTGCTGACAGGTAAAGTCTAGTTCTTGATCTTCAGCGCTCTGTCTACCAACTGCTGCCAATGCTGCCCTTGTACATCAGCCAAGTCTCCTCGCCACGCAATAATACCGTCTGGTCGGACCAAAACTCCACCCGAAGACCCGACCGCACGTTGCTTCTGCCATTCACCTCTCTTGTCCTGCCAGCCATTGGGACCGATGACCACGACCTTCGTGCGGGCATCATTGGAACTCCAGTGTTCGAGATTCTCCACGAAAAGTGTGAGAATATTGAGATCCAAGAGATCGCGGATCGCCACAGTCTGGCCTTCTTTCTCTACCCACACGTGCGGCAAATGATGTCCTGGGATTGTCGATACGAAATAAGTGTGGTGAATAAGAGTCCCGTCAGGCAGTTGTTGTCCGCCGTGTGTCTCTCCACCTTCCGAAATGATGTCTGCCGAAGGATAAAACCAGCCGACCTCGTACCCAGGCGCCTTGAACTCCGTGTCCAATTGTCGCGAGGCTTCCTGTATGAGTGCCTGTTTACGTTGATAGTCTGGATGGGTCTTGTCGAAGAACGCTTCACCAGCAGCGATATTTTCAGCTTTTGTTTGGTTCATGCTCACGCCCATGGCAGCGTCGATGTGGCCAGAATGAGATCGCATATTTTCGAGGCTCGTTTGGCCAACTCGTCGGCCAACTTCTAGTCGTTCTGTTTCGTATGTGTCGAGAAGGGCATCATATTTCTGTTCGTTCTGTAGAGCGAGACTCAGTTTCCAGATCAGATTTTGTGCGTCTTGAATTCCAGAATTCATGCCAAGAGCTGCTGAATGTCAACACGCTGTCAGCATATGTAAGAGTGCTGCACTCACCTCCCCAGGGCGGAATTCGATGTGCACTATCTCCAACCAAAAAGCTTCGACCAACCCGCCATCGTGAGGCATAAAGCGCATTCACAGTCCAGTGACTCAAACTAATAAGCTCAATGTCAAGCTCCGGAATACCAATCGTCCTCCTCGCCCGCGCTAGTACAGTCTTCTCATCGAAAGTCGGAGGATCGTCTTCAGTCAACCCACAAGCAAACATCCATTCCTCAACATCAGGATTTGTCATCGCTTCTGGCCAAGGTCCCAATTGATATAGATAGCCCGTCCTTGTACTACCTCCCATCGCTGGGTTGGTAAACCACGTCATGAAATTGCGGTTGTCAGGATGGAGTCGCCTGATCGGAGCTCGAATGTGTGCACTGGACATGGTCAATAGACCACCCTCGCCACCCCAGCTTACACCGAGTTTCTCTGTGAAGGATCGGCCGCCGTCAGAGACGATGAGATAGCGTGCGTGATGCTCAGATATTTCGCCTGTAGTCCGATTCTTCACAGTCACCGTAGCTCTATCATCCGCGTTCTCAGCAGTCAAGACCTCATGATTGTAGTAAATGCCAGTCGGATTGAGCTCCATCGCCCGCCGCTTCAAGATCGGTTCCAACCGGATTTGAGGTAAAATGCAGTACCGCGAAGGACTATGCTTCGCATACTCTTCTTCATAAATGCCTCCTCCCCACGCATCTCGAGAGAAGATCTCTTTGCCATCGGGTCCGAGAGAAGTATACCACGCTGTTCGTCCCGCGATTTCTGCAGGTGCGGCATGTGCATAGACTTCGTCCTCGATCCCCATTACGCGGAAAATCTCAGTCGTGCGCTGGTTGATGCCTGCGGCCTTGGGATGAATCGATGTTGAAGGATGGCGCTCGAAGAGAATGTGAGGGATTTTTCGCAAAGAGAGCAGGATGGAGGATGTGAGACCAACTGGTCCGCCGCCTATGATGATCACAGGATTGATTTGCTCCATTTTGCCTGGACTGTAGTGTCGTCCTGCTCTCGCTGTATTTTGTTTACGGTTTGAAGAAATAGAACAGCTGTATATGCGTCCTAGTCGTTTGGCCAAGCTACGGGTGACATTCTCCTCAAAAGAGTGGAGTCGTAAGCTTAGCTCCGCTTACTCGGCCGCTGAGTCTCTGTACTCCGCAATGAGGGCAGAACCCCAGACTCCGATAGCAGTTGCCGTTAGCCACGACCAGCAATCTTCTTTGAACGAGGCTGACACTACTAGGATCTACCGTGGCATTCCTGGTACAGGTTCAAGCTTGATAGTGGGGGACTCCGGATCTGCGGGCGGGGCAGCCGTGCTTCAGATGCACAAGGTTGGAAGCAGCTATTGAGCTCGAGAACATAGCTTACAGACAATGAAAAGAATAGTGTCGAAAAGTTGACTGTTGGCTGTAGTACATATTGGCGTTTATTCTTTGTACGAGGTGAAGTCGAGATCCTCTCGTTCTTTGAGTCCGATGGCCTCCAAAGCTGACGCTCCCCAGCCGAGCACCGTCAAGACAGCACCGATCACTTTGATCAGCACTTTTCCACTCGTAGTTGTCAGGTCCAGATCAGTGACGCTCTCACTCGCTTTGACCATCTTAAAAGCTCGTCCGTACATCTCCTTGTCAAATTGGTGCACCAAAGTCGCAAGCTCCCCGTCAGAGGGGACGCTTTCCGCGAATTGTGTTCCCTGAAACAGCTTGACCAGTTTACCGGCGTCAGTAAGAGCCTGGTTCGCTCCCATTCCTCTTCCCGGTGTCATAGGATGGACGGCATCCCCAAGTAGAATCACTCGGCCGTGTCTCGAGTCATTGTCTCGCCAGCTCGTCTTAGGCTTCACTGAACTGGTCAAGAGTCCCGTGCGAAGATGCTCGGTCGCTGACTCCATGATGAAAGGCAGAGCCCCTTCATACCCGAGGTCCTGACACAGATAGTCCAGCAGATAGGGAAGCACCTTTTGCGGGTCATCGTTCGCTTGTTGCAACATCTGCTTTCCTCGCACACTGGGCACCAAGATTGACCAAAACAGCGTGTACGTCTCTGTCCCACCAGTCCCGAGGTCGGCCTTGGGATCATAGACCGATGCAAAGCCAGAAGCATGCCGGCCGCCCAGAAACAGCACAGAACCAGACTCTATTAGCGATTTAGGCAATTTGTCTCGCACAGAGCGGTCAATGCCGGCTCGAGACTGAATGAGTGTCCAGTTTTCGAGCTTAACTTTGTTGTTAAGACCAACTTGTCGATTGATTCGGCTGTTACTGCCATCTGCAGCAATCAATATATCGGCATACTGAGACTGCTGCCCTTCGAAATGTAGCTGCACGCCGCCTTGTTCTTCTGATACATAATCGAAATGCGTGAGGCTATGGCTGAAATGCACCCTCTTCTGCGAGAGCAAAGGTTGAAGAAGAGCACGTCGAAGCCCAGTTCGTGGTACCGGACGACTAGAAGGGTACATTCTCAGATCGGCGAGGCGAAGTTGGAGGTTGAAGTTGGGGTCAACTATCGCCGGAGCTCTGGCCTCGTCGCCTGCCCATGTTTCGCGGAGCGAGGTCCAGAGCTCGCGATCAGAAACAGTTCGCAGAGCATTCAGGCCATTCGAGCTGATTCGTAGTTGATAACCGCCACGCTCCGAGTCGAATGCAATTGTGTCGCGCTCGTATACCTGAACATCGAATCTGCCGGCAGGGTCCTTGAGCAATCCATTGGCGACGGCGAGACCAGAGATACCTGCTCCAACGATAGCGACCTTGATCTGGCGCGGCTTTGACTCTGTGTGACCACTGTGCTGGGAGCTTGATGGAAGCATGTTGTCCAAGGTGGAGCGATGTTGGCAAAATTGTCTTCAAGGCCGAACTGTCCGAGAAAGGCAGCCTTTATCCCCAGTCCAGCTGCTCAAATGTTCCGCGTCTTGCTTCGAGCTCCATAATAGACTGAACGTGTATTGACATAGTACTTTCGACTGGTGACACGCTCTTCTCCACAGCCGGCGTACCCCACAAAGCCAAAGCTTGCAGGGATAGCACAGTATACGGCATTTCGGGCACAGCCAAGCTGCGATCAGCCGTTCAGCCTTTCAAAAGTGCTCCCTTGCACTGTTGCTTGTGCTTTCAATTTGCTGTGGGCACAATGGCTAGCATCAACATCGGAGGCGTAGCTGTGCCGCGCTTGGCATTTGGTCTCGGTTCGTTGATGAAATGGGCACCAAATCATGCATACCCACTGCCAACAGACAGCAGCAAGGAAGTACGACAAGCGATAGCAGCCGGATTCCGACACTTCAATACTGGCGATTTGTACACCAACAATGAAAGTGCTGCAGAAGTGCTGCGGTCCAGTGGTCTGCAGAGACACGAGATCTTTCTGAGCTTGAAGCTGAACACATATGCCATGCTCGGCTGTCGTGGAAGAGACCACATGATCGAAAATGCAAAGCGAGAGATTGATCGTTTTGGCCTGGATGGCTTTGTCGATGTGTTGCAGCTGCACTTTCCGCCTCGTGGGTATTCTGGGCAGCTATCGAACCGGGAAGCGTGGCGAGTTTTGGAGGAGCTGAAAGACCAGGGCATCGCTCGTATCATTGGAGTGTCGAACTGGTGAGTGTATGATCCGATACAGCGCTTGCGTGGCTGACCTGGATCTTTACAGGACACTTTCGGACTACCACGACATCATGGACGCTCCCGATCTGAAACACCCGCCGCAGCTCAACGAGTATGAGTTCAATCCTTTTCTGTTGTTTGATGACAAGTTTCGTGCGCTGCATGCGTACGAAAGCAAGCATGGGATAGTCCATATGAGTAATGGTCGAGCCGCTTTCGATCTCAAGACCAGAATGCTGACAAGTGCTGCAGATTATGGCGTTTTGACAGCAATCTCTGGGCGTCTGCCTTCTGCAGATACTTCAGCCTTGCTGCGGCAGCTGGAGACAGCCGCAGAGCAGACGGGCCTTTCCACCGGTGACTTGCTGCTATCGTGGGCATATTATCGGCTCAACGGAATCGTGGTAACTTCCTCGTCCAAGGCTGAACGTGCTGCCAAGACCGTGCAATTGCTTGCTGCGCAGGAGACGCCCGTAGCCGGCGAAGTGTTGGATGCGATTGAGGAAGCGGCCAAGCAGGATGGACCAGAAGGAAAAGTCTTCTACGGCCACCCGCACATCGAGAAGGCACGGCAGGCTTCGATGGACCAGAATGGGTCTTCATGAGTGCGCACTGATGGAGCGTAGATAATGACAAGCATATTGCAGATGCGTATCAAACAATGTTGCATAGTTTGTGTCCTCGCACAATTTCCAGGAGCCAAGCAAAGCAAAGCGTGGAGTGAATGCCTCAGGCAGCAGCTGAGCCCGAAGATCTTTGACATCGATGTCTCTCCTTTACCGGCAGTTGCAACCGACTCAGCGGCCCCTCCGTACTTTCCCCAGAGCAGATCAAGGTTACAAACAAGCTTCTCCGCCTTCCATGCACGCCTCGGTGATAGTGCGCATGCGACGCGGGCCGTCCGAGATGGCATGGCGTATATAACTTCCCCGCCCCCGCAGTTCTTCGCTGGCCAATTTCCGGATCTCCCACTCCCTCACGCTGGCACTGTATGGCACCTACTGCGAACGAGACACCTCGGACCCGGAAGAGCACGGCGCCGCTCGTCTGCCAGCACTGCGATCTGACTTTCCGCCGACGCGAGCATCTCAATCGCCACCTCGATCGGCATTCCGGAGCCCGCCCGCATCAATGCCCGTTCTGTGATAGGAGATTTCCTCGGAGGTAGGTGCCTTCGGCAAGGCGACTGAGCCTGGCGAGACTGATGGATCATGCACGTAGGGATACTCTCAAACGGCATATGAGCACACATGGCGCAGCAGCACTTGCGGAGTGGACTCAGCAGAACGGGCATTCACATCGCCACGCCTGCCTCGCTTGTGCTCAGGCCAAGCAGCGCTGTGATGGTACTGGACTTGGCGATTGCAGTAACTGTGCCACCAGAAGTCGCGTGTGCACATACCGTGACCCCGTGCCTGGTGAACCCGAGGCGCAAAGCTCGAACACCACCCATTCACTGAATGAATCTGCTGACTTGGGTGCTTTGAGCTCTGTAGCTGGGTCGGTGGTCTCGATCTCGCAGAGCGACGGTCATGCTACGGACACACATGGTCAGCTACCTCACGAGTCGTTCCAGAGTCCTGCCATGGGGAACATGACTCTGCCGACTCAGCAGACTACAGCGGCGTTTCCACCACGAATGCATATCGAGAATCCGGGAAACGACTTTTTCTCTCCCTCTTTCGCGTTTTCATTCACGCCAATTCCGAATTTAGGCCCGGACGATGTATGGGACTTCTTCGTGAGCGGCAGCTCCCTCAATGCCTTGCCGACTTTGACGCAAGAACACAACACTTATATTGCAACACCACCCTCTTCTCTGGATGTGAGAAGTGCGCTAGAACAAGAGAGCCTTACAGCCCAGGAAGACGACATCTTGACAGTAGAATACATTCCGCACGCTCCACAAGTCGAACCCGAGACTCACGCGCGTATTGTGCGCTTCATCAGGAGCGATCTGCCAGCAAACGAAGCCGAAACATTGGCGAGTGCATTCCCATCTCTGCGGCACTTGGATGCCTACATTCAGCTGTACTTTGAGCACTATCATCCTCGTATGCCACTGCTGCACGTGCCCACATTTCGACCTTGCCCAGAGGCGTGGCAGCTTGTTCTAGCTGTTGCCTGCCTCGGTTGTAAGTATTCTTCAGCTGGGCAAAAGCCGAGACACGAGATTCTGTTGCATCGTCTTGCGCGTCACATGGTCTCAAGAGAAGTAAGTCTGGAGCTTGGTAAACGGAAGTAAGTTGGCTCACGGATGTGCAGGTAGGATCGATCGTCAGTGGTGATCCGCTGATGGGGATGCAGTCGCTTCTGCTCCTTCAACATGAACTTTGGTTTGCCGGAGATAAGTCAGCAATTGTACACTTGCAGCTGTACAGAAACGTACTCGCCACGCTTTGCAGGCAATTGCTCTCCCAAGAGGGCACCATACTACGCAGCCAGCAATCGGCCGATGACCCAAGCGATCCTTGGCTGCAATGGGTTCAGAGCGAGGCCAAACGTCGTGTGCTCTACTTCACCTGGAGTAAGTATCTCCATTACATCCTAGACATAGCCAATAGACTGATCTGCTATGTTAGTAACGGAGTGTCTCCAATCAATCTTCTTCATGCTACCTACCCTACTTTCCATGCACGAATTACACCTTCCGTTGCCGAGCCACGAGTCTCATTGGCAAGCGAGTCAACAGCAATGGCAATGCCTTCCTCCCCCACAGAGCCCGCGACCATTGTGTGCGGTACTTGCTCGAATCGGAATCGAAGGCACGCTTCAAGAAGATATTGGTCCTTCTGCGCAGCTGGCCTTGTTGCTTTCCACCTCCGTTCAGCGCAATGAAACGCAGAATCTCGAGCGAGCGATGGGCATAGGACTTGATCAGATTTCCGCCGACAGCACCGCGCCTGCTGCCGGAAGTATGGCAGATGTTCAACGAAGAGCGTTCAATACCATGTCGCAACTGGATTTTACCGAGCCTTTAAACCCAGCCAAAGCGGCCACGATCTCGAGCGATCACAGCATAACGGTTAGGATCATTCAAATACTGGACTTCGCACCACTCAGGACTTTGTGTCGAGCCACCAGATGGCAAACTACAGAGCACGGTGCCAGTGAGGCTCGCAGGCAGCTATTGGCCACATTCACACAAGATGCCAAGCGAGCAAAGCAGTGCGTTTGTGAGGCCTCGCAATTGTTCCAGTACTTTCGAACTATCAAAGCCCTCAGCCATATCGATACAATGACTCTGCTGATATGCGTACTGTACATCTACGTGTATATTGAGCTTGCGCTACGCTCCTTGTCATCAACAATGCTACAGCAAGATGGAACGAGGCCCAGCAGAATCATCAGGCTCGATCAGCCGGTTACTGATGATGAGAGAGAAGACTGGTTCAGTGGACAGGCTGACTGCCGACCACACCTCGCTGGCATTGGTCTACTTGATGCAGAGAGAAGCTCCGCACGACTGTTCAAAGAAGCGTCACGTATCATGGCAAACAGTGCTTCAACTTCCCGGCTCGCCATGGCGCTATCTTCCATAATGAATACACATGCGGTCGGCGGGATCCCGAAGTTCCAAGAAGATCAGTGATTTGGACGCGGCAATGAATGCCCTCCCCACGAAAGCTTGGTGGATCACCGTCCAATTTACATGCGCATTACCACGAAAGCACTTGACTGCAGACTCACAGAGTAAATCCCGGAGCGTGGTGCCGTGAGCCAACATCCGAGCATTTCCAAGGACCATCCCAGAAAGTCAGCAGTGGAGAGACCCCTCATTACGCAGAGTGTGGAGGTGGAGACTCCGCGCATCCGGGCAGCACTGCGAGCAAGTGCCTCCAGCCTTCGCTATATTGTTCATCTTCTTCGAGATGGCTGTCAGCCGTAGTTCCACCGACGCCCACGCAATGTCGACTCAGCCATTCTCAGTGCCAGTAGCTTTTACGGAGATCGATCATGAACCCAAGAACACATGGGTGGAATATGGTCTGCCGGAGAGACGAACTATCCCAAAGGGATGGACTAAAGATGAAGGACGTCGCCCATTCCCAGTCGATGTGGTATGGGACAAGGACGTTCGCATCACACTACGTGATGGTGTGGAACTGCTGGCAGATGTCTTTCGACCCGTGACATCAGACGAAACACCAGTCCCAGCAATCATGCCCTGGAGTCCATATGGCAAGACAGGCTCTGGAATGCAGCAGCTTGACATGTTCCCATGGAGAGTTGGAGTGCCTCGAGATGCAACTAGTGGTCTTGAAAAGTGGGAAGCTCCCGATCCTGCAGAATGGGTAGCTCGAGGGTATGCCATCGTCAACATCGATGCTCGTGGATCATTCAAATCTGGCGGGGACTTCTTCGTGTATGGAACTCAAGAGGGCCGAGACGGCTACGACAGTATCGAGTGGATTGCGAAACAGCCTTGGTGCAACTCGAAAGTCACAATGGCTGGCAATTCCTGGCTCGGTACGACGCAATGGTTCATTGCGGCAGAACAGCCACCTCATTTAACTTGTATGGCGCCCTGGGAGGGTCTTGGTGACTACTATAGGGAGTCGATTTGTCGCGGCGGCATTCCTGATCATGCGTTTTGGGATGTACTCATGGCTTGGGCCTGTGGTGAGTGACATTTACTGGGTACATTGCCCGCCTCATCTAACTGTCAACTTGCCAGGACCAAACAAGCGCGAGGACGTCGCGGCTATGGTCGATCAGTACCCGTTGTGGAACGACTACTGGGAAGACAAGAAGCCGAAGCTGCGTAATATCACAGTGCCTATGTATGCAACCGCGAGCTACTCCACCGGCTTGCATACAGAAGGCTCATTGCGCGGCTTCCAACTCGCTGCATCAAGTGAGAAATGGTATGTTTGAGAGCTAGTCACTTCCAACGAGGTCTTCGCGTACTCACTAGTTGATGACAGGCTACGATGGACCACAACCCAAGAATGGCACGATATTTATCAGAAAGAAAACATTGACGACTTGCAGAAGTTCTTCGACAAGTACATGAGAGGTATAGACAATGGCTGGGAGAAGACACCTAGGATCAGGCAATCTATGCTGGGTTATAATCGGCCTTCAGTGGTCAATCGCCCAGAGACCGAATATCCGCCTGTAGACTTTCGCTACGAGACGTTGTACTTGAACGCCACGACTGGAACCTTGACCGAAGCTCAAGTAGCAGAAGAAGCCAGCGCCGTATACCAGGCTGACTCATCAACCGATGAGGGCTGCTTCTTCACGCATACATTTCACGAATACACCGAACTTTGTGGAATATCCAAAGTCAAGCTCTTCATGTCTACAGATGATCACAACGACATGGTAAGTCAACAATCCTACCCTGGAGCAATTAAGTGTCCTAGCTCATACCATTCAGGACGTCTACGTCGTGCTCCGCAAACTCGACAAAAATGGCACCGCCCTCTGGCACCAAAACATCCCCATGAAAGACCTCCCACCAGGCACAAAACCCTCAGACATACCAAACGAGAACGTATGGCGGTACATTGGTCCCTCAGGCCGTCTCCGCGCCTCTCATCGCGAGATCGTCCAAGAAGAGCTTCCCAATCTTTCCACTGCTGAGTACAACGATCTCATGGGACCAGCCTACGTCTATCATCCTCACACTTCGGAGCAGAAACTGGCAAAAGGCGAAATTGTGGAATTGGAGATTAGTCTCTGGCCGGGCGGGATCGTCTTTGATGCTGGAGAGGCGATGAGGTTGGAAGTCAAGGGGAGACATCCGATTTTGCCTGAATTTGATGGGTTGCAGAAGAAGATTGTTTATTTTAATGTTGGGAGGCATAAGTTGTATACTGGAGGAAAGTATGATAGTCAGTTGCTTGTTAGTTTGAGGCGGGGTGAGAGGAAGTGATGCGAAATAATGGCGATGGAGGGAATGAAGCCTAGGAGGCTTGAATCTATACGCGGAGGAGGAGATATGAACTGGGTAGGAGGTGAAAACTCGTTGACCTAATGTGTCGGCCTCAGCTCACGATCATCGATATGGAATGTCTTATGAGCGTATGTGCAGGGGAGTCGATTTGTAGCGACAGGATAGGAAAGCAAAGCAGAAAGCTCAACGAGTATGGCAGACTCCGCCGGCCGAGGGACGATCAATGTCATGAACTCTGCATGTTTGCAGGTTCGTCTCTTCCACAAACGGATCCTGGGCCAAGGCGGGATGTATTCTTCCAAGACTTGGCGCATCCATAGCGCTGCAGAGACGTTCGTGCCTAAAGCAACAGCGCTTCACCCATTCCTGTGAAGCCTCTGTCCTCAATGTGGCGCTCTAGCGGCTCCAATCTGTTCACAAGAAGCCCGACGCATCGAGCGCTCAAGATGTCGGAACATGCGGAGAGTAGCGGCGACTTAGACGAATACTGCGATGACTGGCAACCTGGATGTTTGCCAGTCTCAGAAACGGCGGACCTCTGCAATATCACCTATTCGCGTGCAGCGACCATTGCAGCCTTTCAAGACTACTACGACTTCCTGACGAGAATGTATCTTGACCCAAAATATCTCATGATACCTCCCGAAGGTGGCTGGCCTGAGATTACTCCTGAGAACCTGGAAGACCTGAACAAGACCGACGAGGTCGTTGCTCTGCTCCGATCCCTTCCTTATGTACGAAAGCATTCCGATGGAAAGCCAATACATAGTCAGATTTTCCCGTCAGACAAGTAACCACGATTATAGCTAATATCTGTGTCTAGGCGCTGGTTTTTGTGTGTTTGCTGATTGGGCCTCGTACGCTCGAGACATTGCCAGACGTCCAGCACTGTACTCAGCAAGCAACGCAGCAAAGATCACAGAAGTACCATTTGATAATGTACCCTCTCATGTGATCGGCTTAGTGGAGTCGAAATATCACAAAATGTTTCTGGACACCCAACTCGGAGTAATATACTTCTGCGGAACAGTATTTGGTTATCCGGCAGTTATTTCTGATAGAGTTGAGCAGCCAATCAAGCCCGTACAGGATGAGCCTTCTGACTACGCCCCGGAGGAAGAAGCTGAGTGGCGCTCCGGCGGCGGTGTCAGCAATTGCTGTTGGGCAATCGCGGACTTCTTCGAAGTTTTGAAGCATCATTTTCGAGAGCTCAATTACATACCTTTGACTAGGGAGATTGTGGAAGAGAAGCACGCACTGACACATGAAGATGCTGAGGCTGGTAAGATGGTATCAGAGATATTTCGGCGGCATGGCTGGCCTGACTCGCCAGATTTCTCCAGGGAGCAATGCATGGATGATGTGGACAGACAGATCAAGGAACATTACCCTGATAGGTTCTTTCCACACTAGAACTGGGAGTATTTGAAGAAGCTATTGTTGACTGTTGGGCTTGTCAAGAGACCGCGATCTCTATTGGCTGTTATCTGGACAATTCTCACATGCCTTAGACAATGCGATAGCTTTGTGTGAGGGCCTGCGCATTTCACGGAGTAGGGACGATCATTATGCACCGCAGCTCTCCGGGGGCTTCTTGAATGAAACGCGGGCTAAGCCTGTCATCTTCTAATGAATGAGTGCAACGTTGTCTCGAAAGGCAGATCCCATAGGGGTTCTACTGCTCGTATTGTCAACCGGAACCAGGTCCGTAAAGGTCCTCATTCCTCGATCTACTATTGGGATCAAAATATGGCTGCTCGCCGATGCCAACTGCCCGGTTCCCGTATCGCTCTCCCAGCCCTTCATAGTCGCACGTTGGCGTGTGGAACGTGCACCTACCAGCAGTAAGCTTCTATCATACCACAGAATCCGAAACTCGTACCTGTTGTCCCAGACGGCAATGTCGTTCGGATTTTTCCACTTAAACCGCACTGTCAAATCATGATTCTCCGTGATCATCCTCATAAAGTTCGCCAACAGCTCTTGAGACTAGGTCGAAGTCAACTGCTTGATTTGGGATGGAAATGGTTCAACCGCGAAAATGCTCTTCCAGCCCGTGACCGGATTGGTCCTTACCACAGGATGCTCTGAGCTCAGAGCAACGTTCAATGGATGGCCCCGGTTGTTCTCTCGAGTGTGAACACTTCCGTTCTGAGCTGCCTTTCTATAGCCTTCGCCGTTGAACGTGGCCGTAAGCGATGTGAAGAGCTTCTGGTAAGCGGGTGAGAACCGATCATAGATCTCGTATCCGGATGTCCAAAGGGTATCGCCACCTTTCGTAGGTAACTGTGTGACACGTAGAGATGTATAGTCGGGAGGAAAACGCTCGAATTGCACATCTGAATGCCATTACGCACCACGGTAACTGTACCTGTCTGTATCGTCGACAAGGTGCTTGATAAACTTCTCCCTCTGTACAGAACTAACATGAGAGATCTGCGGATCGCCAACACCAAGTTCCGAGGTGTCACTCAGAAGTGGGTATATATGAAGGGCGGATTCCTTTGGCTTTCGGACATTTTCGTCCAAGCCGTATAATATGGAACTCATTGGTTAGGTTCTTCTGTTGGCGGAGGAACAGTGACATCTTATGCAGGATAGAGCGGAGGAAGCTGTTGCTCTGATAGCACCAGCACATCGGATCGTTTCAGTGTGGAGAAAACCATAGCAATGCCCACCTCTCGACATGGCGAAGGTTTTTTCAAGCGCGACTATCTTCCGAGCCGCCTGCGCCCTCTCTTTCTCTGGTCATTTCGAGAAGACAGAAGTCCTTTTCGGGAGTCTAGTCACTGGACGATCTATGCTTCCACCCAGCCTACAAAATGTCGTGGAACCATGCCTCACAGAAGTACCTATCCGGGAGCGAATTGAGCCAGAAGACACACTGTATCGCGTTGCGTTGATTCTTCAGCGCCAATTCATCGAAGATTCTGCCCACGAATGCGCCGGCATGCAGGAGATAATCCAAGGCTCAACTACGTGGCGAGAATGCGCCGAGGACTTTGGATGGCGCACGGCATTCCAGCAGGAAGACGTCCAGGACTTTGAGTTTCTGGGGGAGAAGAGTCGGATCTCGGTTTTCGAGCATCCTTTACTTCCACGTCCACGACCGGAAATCTATGCGACACCGAGGGGCAAGTCGCTGCATCTGCAATTGATTGGCAATCGAAAAATTCTGCATGAGAAGTCTGCACGCAAGATTCTGGGGAGCTTGAGAAACGTTCTAGGGGATGGATCTCGCAGCGCGTGAGTGCTTACCAGTAACACAGGACCTTGGCCTAGTAGACGCCGATCCTTGAGTGAGAATACACCGATCTTTGACTCTGCAAACTAAGAGGGGTGAGATTTAGGGCTTTCAGGATGACCTACTCCGCTTTCGGGTCCGGACATTTGTGTGACGCCGAGGGCAAGTCACTGTATTTGCTCTCGAGATGCAGTCAAAAGCTGATGTGCTGAGGGACTCTGCCTGTGATATTCTCACGAGTTTGAGAACAGTTTCAAAAGATTAGTCTGGACGGCCGTGACTGGCCAGACGCCGAGAGATCCTGACTCAAGAAAGACCTAAGACATTAGGGCTGGTTCGATATCATTTATGCGAGTTTATCCGAGCATACCTTGCTCGCTCACTAACCGAATTGTTAGTCTAGCAGCTTGGCTTGTCATCCTTCTGCTTGTCGATTCCTTGATTTCGCCCTGCAGGCCGAAATGGAACGAAATTGGAGGTTGCTCTTGATCCTGGCGAAGTTTTACAATACTGCGGTATAGATAGCTAGGTGGTGCCAGATTCTGAGTGATGGATGCACACTTCTCCGACAACATCATGTCGTTGTATCGAAGCGTTCACCAACAGTCGTCCAACTTCTGGGTTTGTGTTGGTTCACTAATCGCCTCGCGTCTTTTTGACGCCTGGTTTGCGGAACATTGTGCGACATGACGATGGTATTCATGCGCCACATGTTCGCACGACAGATGCTACTGGCTTCCTCCGCCTTCGCAACACTCTTGTTGTTGATTCTCATCCTCGGAGTGGCGCAGCATCCAAGCTTGCCTGGATTTCGATTTACAGAATGGAACATAACTGCAACACACAACGGGACGACAGAACCGGCGCTACCTGAGTTACTGGATGATGTGGCGAATGCAACACTTGGAGTATGTTGATCTTGTTTCCATCGACGCTTGCCTCCTTTAGAACAAAGAATGTCACTGACGCATATCCGTAGTTCCAGAAGATTTTTGTCATCAATCTCGCATCGAGGACGGATCGAAGAGATTCTGCCATGCTTGCTGCTACTCTCACGGGGATGAAATTTGAATTCGTCGAGGCTGTGACGCACGTTGAGCAGAAGTTCATGCCACCAGGCGCAGACGACGTCGATCTCAAAGAGGGTGCAGCAGCGGCTTGGCGGTCGCATGTGAATATTCTTAGGCGGTATGCACGTCCCTCCCTTCTTCTCGTTCCACTGGAATCCACAATACCGAGCTAATGTTGATCTTTCATATGTAGAATAGTAGATGAGAACATCTCTTCAGCTTTGATACTCGAGGATGACGCCGATTGGGATATCCGTATCAAATCACAAATGCGTGATTTTGCAAAAGCGTCGAGAAGACTTCTTCAACCACTAATCAATTCCACTGACCAATCACTGGAACCGCGGTTCTCTCGTCCGCTACCGACGAACTATGTGCTGGGTGATGCGAACACCACTGAGCCTACAACATCTCCCTATGGTGATCTTGATCTCTGGGATATGCTCTGGATCGGTCATTGTGGCGTCTCACTACCCTTGCCGGGCAATGCATCCGCAACCAGCTCTCAAGCGCGTGTCATGTTACCTCAGGAAATGACTGCACGTGTCATGATACCGAACGACATGACGGTCCCACCGCGTCGGTACATCCAGCGCGAATTCTCGGATCGTCAGCTTGTAAATCAGTATCCTGACTACACACGAGTTGTCGCTCGGACACGAGGAGGCACATGCTCATTAGCCTATGGAGTCTCTCAGGCCGGTGCTCGAAAGCTCCTATGGGAAACTGGCATACGCGCTTTGACAGCACCAATGGACCTCATGTATCGCAGTCTGTGTGATGGGACCTTTGGGAGGGATATGATAAATTGTCTTTCTCCTTCGCCTGCTCTCTTTGGCCACTACCGGCCACCGGGGCCTTCGTCAACGTGGAGCAACATTGACGATTTGAGTGAGGAGGAGCAGAAGGACTATCCTACATCCGGGAATGTTCGGTGGGGAGCGAGATTCAATATTCATAACATGGTAAATAGAAAGACCGACTATTGGGATCCGTTCGATGATGAAGAGTAGGAGGTTTAAAAGTGGCCCCCAAAGGCTCAGCAGTCATCTTTTCAAACGAGTCCCCACTTATCCTCAACAAAGTCGATGAGGTCCAGCAGGTCTCTGCATTCCATCAGTCCCCTCTTTTCTGTTTTCGTGAACCCCACCATACGACCAGTCATATCGCTCACATGGTGCAGTATCAGCGGAAAAGGTATGGGACACCTCACAGCCCATCGTAAGAAGTCCTGCACGCACTTCGCCGGCACTTCATCATGCCCCGCGAACATCGCCGGATTCTCCAAAATGCCCCTCGCAGCCATAACTCCGTTCGCCTCTGTGAGCTCGGCAATCCTCTCCACATCAGACAAACTGTACGCGTCTCCATTCGCCACCATCGGAACCCTCACTACACTCCTCAGTTCCCTCACAGCCTCATAATCTGGCCTCGTACTACCCCTCTGACTCCTCGTCCTCCCATGCACCGTGATAAAATCCACACCAGCGTTCTGTACGACCTCGACCCATCGCTTCGTAACCTCCAGATCCTTATGGATCCGAATCTTCACACTAACACTCTTCCCCGAACTCCCAATTCTCTTCTTCGCAGCTTTCACGATCCTCGCCACAAGCTCCGGACTCTCCTGCAAAGCACATCCAATCCCTTCCTTGATTGCCCAACTCTGCGGACATCCACAATTCAAATCCACTCCATCGACCCAAGGCGCGATCATTTCCGCCGCGCGAGCGAATTCTTCTGGATCTGAGGAGGCGAATTGTGCGATGACTGCAGTGTCTCTCTCATCTTCGACGCTTCCATTCTCGAGGGGATGGGTAGAAAAATCGGAATCTCTTGCTATGCCCGATCGGATGAACTCGTGCGCCAGCATCATCGGCGTGAAAATGACATCGGCACCATATTCTCTGACTAGCATGCGGAAAGGCAGTTTGCTATACCGGACCATGGGAGCCAAGACGTGAAGTGGACGGCCATCTTGTTTGGCTTTTTCGAAGAGGTCGAGGACGCTTTTGAAGATTGTCAGGTGGGGCGGGAATGTGTTCAAAGAAAGACTGACTTACTGTGGCCTACGTGGAACGTCTGGATCCCGACTGTTGAGCGCATGCTCAGTTTCTGATATACTTCCCATTGTCGCGAATTGCTGAAGTGAAGAAGAGCTGCAGAAGGCTGAAATGGAGAGGAATTGCCACGAGACGAGGTCAAAATAAGCTCAGCGAGATCTTCAAAGCTTCAGAGTGGCATTGTTCATTTCATCGTCACAGTCCTACAAAGTGAGGTTTCTAATATCACACATTTCTCATCACATTCATATCGTCACATCTTCACGCTCGACAAGCAATTCTCTGTTGTGCTGCCGGACACAGCAGCTGTTCCTTCAGATACTGCGCAAAACCGCCTTCAACGCTTGCTGAAAAGCGCACATAATTGTGCATATTCGTTGAACTTGTCACAGGCGGACAGTGTTCTACTATCGCCTGGACATCCAGCTCTTGCAGCTTGTTCAGTTCTTCCAGGTACTGCAGCCATTCCATTCCCTCATGGGTCTTCAGAAGTCGGAAGTCCGCTGCAGAGTAGGTCGCAACGCGATCCCAGCCTCGCTCGCCCGGTCTTCCTGCAACCACGCCCAGCTCCAGTCGCCGCAGGAAGATGTTGTTGTCCACATTCGTCAGATATCGCAGCGCATTCTCCCATTCGCACTTATCAAACTCTTTCAAATAAGCCAATGCCCGCTTCGTGAGTCGTATGCTCTTGATGCAACTGCGCGTGAAAGGCGTGAGGTCGCGGAGGAAAGGTATGATGGCTTCAATGTGCGTGTCGAAATCGAATGTATAGCTCGAGTACATCAGCTCTGCAGCTTCGGCGTGAATCTGCTTATTCGTTCGGAGAATGGCGAGGTTGTGTTCGATACGAGGAACGTTGACGCAGTGGTATGTCGTTGCCATACATCGAGCAGCAAAGCGGTCGGCTCGGACGCTGTAGCTCGTTCGAGAATGTGGTCGATCTGCGTAGCGGGCTTTGTATCTCGTTGGATCGACTGTCCGGATGCGTAGTGTCGGATTCTTTAAGAGATCTGGCCGTACTGTTCCGTCATCTATCACCTTCCATTGATTATAGTCGACTGCATCCACAGCGCTGGCATCAATTCTCTCGAAAGAGCAAAGGAGGTCGATCGCTCGCCGAGGAAAGATCAGGAGTGAGTATATCTGGAGTCGGATCTCTGTGGGTAATCGCAGAAACGGTGAGCCCATCGGTTCACGTCGCTGCGCCTCTGGGGACGCAGAAGGCATTCTGGGCAAAGAGTTGAGTGTGAGAAATCGAGGTCTCTGTTGTCTGGGTGCTGTCGTCTCGATGGAAGAAGAAGATGTATCCGTTCTGGCAGTGTTCAAACCACCATTATTCGCAGGATGATAGAAAAGATCCCGTTTCTGTGACCGAGTCTCGTGGTGCTCGCGACAGCTGGTGTATAAAGGCCTCACTGATTCGGGGTCAGCCAAAATGTCCCTCGGGCCCATCAATGTCCATCATGCCACGCACTGACGGTGGTGCTAAGGTTCTCGCTCCTGCCCTCAACCGCATGCCAGACTGTCGCCGGCGGGCGACTCTGCTGTGAACTCGCCATCTCGTCCTGAAGGGTGGCGCGAAAGCTTAAAAAAGGGTGATTCTGTTCACTTCGCGTCAAAATATCGGCTCGACATGCTCATGCAACGCGAAACGCGTTCTGTTTGGCTGGGCTCGCGGCGTCCGAGATGGCGGCACGCAATTGGTGTGGTGGTATCTACGACTCGGGTTTACGAATCGAAAGATCGTGGATGAGTCTCGGAGCGTATGCAGGATTATTCTAGTCTCCCTCCTAGCGATGGAATGGGGTGAAGTGGGCTCGTACGAGACAGGTGCTTATCGATGACGGGAGAGGATGACGCGATGTTTTCTCCTACGCTCATGGTCGCTTGGCGAGGATGCCACGAATTACTCGTCTGCTGCGCTGGCATGTACACAACATCATCCCGCGTACGACGACAGAGCAGCAAGAAGCGTGGGAAGATTGACTCTGTTTCGTGTCATGCGGCTGAGATGCATGGGAAACACACACGTTGCACCGCTAACGATCCCGTTTCATCGCGTGATCAGTCATCCGCCTCGTCCCGGGGCTTGTCCATCCCTTTCTGGCACCAGTTCTGCCCGCCAATGAAACTACTTGGCTCTGGACTTCACCTTGCAATACACGTCGACTTTGGTTTACGCTTGGAGCAGAATCATTCGTCTGGATGTATACATGCTCATGGTCCTCACGCTGTGATGACTGAAATCCTCCTTCCCAGAATCCTCAATAGCCTCTTTCAGACGCAAGTCCATCTTGATCTTTTCGGCTTCGGCATCAGGGCTACAGCATTAGGGACGAGCGACAACTACCGGAAGATAGTTCTTCAGGTCTTTATAGTAGTCTTTGAGCAAGGAACACAGCTAACGCTCCATCTCAAGAAGCATCGTAAATCTGCTACATCTCCTCTACGGCATAGCTCACGCATGGTTTCGAGTGCCCAGGCGTCAGTGTCACTACGTCCATACGATGGCGTTGCACTCTTTCTGCATTGGCAAAGCAGTCCTAGTGTCCTTGGGCATAAGACGGCTTGACCAGTACAGGCGGCCATTTCTCCGTTGGTCGAAGGGGTCCCGCAATTCTACGATACTCGCTGGTTCCACCAGAGACTACATTAAGGAGATGTTAAGGCGCATGTGGCATAGAGCCAGCACATATTTCGCTGCCGCCGGGCCTTGTTCACTGGTCAAGGGATGCCATGACGCTCAGCAAACAACGTTTCATGGCGCATCCATCGCGCTGGCGTCACATCTGATATGTGCAAATTTTGCTGCTGGGGACGCCGCTTTCTCCGTGGCCAAGATCTGCGGTCAAGATATCCTTTACGTGCTGTACGATTGTGATACGTTTTGTAGCTTACGAGCATCTAACCATCTGCCGGGTTTCGACGAACAATCATCTGGTACAGTCTTGATCGGACTCTTTCGAGACATGTTGGTGACCACCAAATACAACTAGCTGTGTTCTACTATAGCAAGCTGAGGGGTACGAGAATGTTGATTCGAGTGGCAAGGTCATTTGCAATTTGTGAAGATGAGCATACAAGCGGCGATACGGGACCAGACCTCCTGGACATGGCGCTGTCACGATCGAATGAGGAATTCTAGGCTGGTGAAGATGACGAAGAATGCATTGCTCCCCAGCGACTCCTGGGTCAGAACATCACAGCTTTTCCAGCATTACGCCTTGAAAGCCAGACTTGCAGTGAAAGCTTGTGGGTGTGAAGTCTCCACTTTGTGAAGCTCCTAAAATGGAGAACGGAAGTGGTAGTAAGGTTTCAGTCCGTCCAGCATGCGTGGCTGGTTATAAGCGTCTGGCAAAGATAGTGACATACAAGAGTCAGAGCGCTGACTCCTTCACCTAGAGTGCCATTCAAAAGCTATGGACATCGCGTGATGGATGTCTGTATACTCCTCGTCAGGCTTGATTCATGAGATGGTAAATATGCATAACAACCCTCTACTCCAATTCCCTTCTCCCATCTTCCGCGCCCATCTCATAAGGGTGAGCTTCCGCCTTGTATGGCTTGTTATCTTCATATCTCGGTTCATGTTCCACCTCTTGCACGTAACGCGGTGCAGGGTCCACGAAACGCTGCTGCTGCTGCTGTCCGCGTAGCTTCTTGATGTACCACAGCGCTGCCACAAGTGCGAGCAGCAGCGGTATCCCAGTTCCAGCCCCTACACCCGCCATTGCTCCAGCCGTGTGCTTCTTGCTGGATAATCCTGAGCACCACTGCGATATGACAGCAGGAGGAGGACCGGAACCCGGAGGGCGGGTGCTTGCCGTGGCATTCGACGTGATGTTCGACGTGAGATTACTGCTCGGAAATACTTCCAGGCCGCCAGCATAGCCCAATTCAAACGTTTGCTCGGGCCGAAGCATCACAGCAAATGGTTCATTGATCTTGAAAGTGTTGCCATTGGCACAGGCCCGAGAAGCCTGGGGAGCAATGTCGCAGGCAAAGTTGCCAGCAACATCGCAGGCTGAAATCGGCATACCCCCTCCCGGGTTGGCATCTCGACAGTATGCAGCACAGTTGTCACCCCAGCTCCGATCTGTGCAGCTGCCGCGCGAGAGTCGGTTGGATCGGAAGCAGAGGCCGCTGCTCAAGCAGAGTGCATCCGGCGCACAGCAGGCTGATGCTTCGGCAGAAGAGTTGCAAGGTCGATCCCCGGCCGCAATATTCCCATTTGGAGTGTAGCAAGTGGCAGACGATGCTTGAGCCAACGAATATTGGACGAGAGCTAGCAGAATGAGTAGCAGGAACATTGTCGGCGGCCTGTAAGTATGGCTCCCGGTCGGGGAAGAACTTTTCCACAGACTGGGTAGCGACATCGTTCGGGGTATCTGATCGAAAACCGAGCCATCTCAGAACAGCGTCGTGCGAGGTCAAATACTCGAACAAAGAAAGTTTTGGCTGTGTGATTGTACACAATTCACTATAGTGTCGATCACTTGCCCTGCGCCTTGCGCTTGCACACACACGGAAATAACAGCGAGATGTGGGGCCTTCACGCCATAGCTGAGTGGCCCAAATCGTTATACAGCTTTTCTGTTTACATTTAACACACGCCGCCTGCGACTATAGCTGCGGATGCCAGATCCTTTGCCTTGTTGTACAATCCTTCGTCCTGCCTAAAGGCGTTGATTTGTATAGTCAAGGCATCTTGGCATTCTCGAAGTCGGTCCCGAGAGCGATCGCCGTCTGCATATGGCTGATTTGCGCAGATCCTAGACGAACGAGGAGGCGAGGCTGTCCGTACACCGGTGTATGACACTCTATGCTCTACGACACTTCGGCTGGCCGCGCGGGTCCGTAGGCTGCTCCATGCGCATTTGAACGTCACTGTCTGCATCTGCGGTAGTTAACGCTCGCCGCCCCGCTGCCCGCAATGCATCTACACCATCCTCACTTTGAAATCCCGAGGCCCTCATGATGCCCTTTCCACAGACAATGACAGTCCCGGCGCCTGGATCTCAGACACAGAACGATCTAGAGGCAAGAGTCCTGTAGCCATTCGGGTTTCAAGTAGCACAGGAAATGGACGAAGATCGAACGCCGAAGGCATCACCGATTCCGCCTGCACAAAGCTCGAATCGATGCAACTCTCTCTGTCTCTGGACGGCTTGCCCACGTGAAGATCATGTTGGCTTTTCATGTGCTTGGCCCAGTGTTCTGGCATGAAGGAGACGGCTTTTGACTCTCGTGTCGCCTGAGAATAGTGCATGCTCTTCGACCCAGGGCGATGGCAGCAGTGTCGCCAGCTCGTTGTGAAAGGCACAACGTGTCTTATTTGCGGGCACTCATTTCCATAGGGTTCCAGGTGCCATCGGTCAACACAGCAACTGACATTGTCGCTGCAAGAACTGCACGCGTGCCAGGTCACTCTGGAACCGTAGTTGCTTCTTGCTCGGATCGATTTCGGCCTGCGTTGGTCCTGCACGAAGTACATATTTGCTCCCTGGCTCTTCGACGTGCTCGTACCACGCATGAAGTCCATATGCTTTCCGCAGAGCATGGATCATCATGACTTCAACAGAACACCAGGCACGATCATAATATCTTTCGTCCACAAGGCTGATAAGTGCGTCACATTGTGCAATCAGCATTGGCAGAGCAGCAATACCGGGCATCGGATCGTCCTGATCAATGCATGCAAAGTCAATCCATATGCCCAGAGAATTCGGCTCAATCGATGGACTTGCAGCCAGGAAGTCGTCCACTGCGGCGAGAGTCCTACGGTACTGACTGTTCTCCGTATCATCAGGAAATTTCGCCCAAGGATCACGGTTGACCCATCGGTATGAGATGAACACGACATGTTGTATTTCTTTTGCAGTCTCGTTGAATACTTGAGTAACGCCGTCGCTCGACCGAGGAAACCTCTCGAAGTCGCGGAATTCCTGATACTTGACAAACTTGAGAGGATCGAAAGATCTTCCAGTCTTTCCGTATCGTGCATGGGCTTCGGAGTATGCTAGGCGCACTTGTCGGAGTGTATCGACATCCGGACGAAGGAACAGTGGTCGCATTCGTTCTTGTAATATTTCACGATAGCCCTTTCGCAGCTCTGCCTCTCGAACACGATCCGCAACTTGAACTTTTGGGTTGTGTTTGCGTATGACAGCACGCTGTCGCAGCGACTCGACGACAACGCTGATGGCATCCTGGTCACCGTTGAACACGGCATAGTCCAGTGCGGTATAGCTGTGCTCATCTGGAGTATCCATCTCAGCACCACAGTCCACAAGCTCTCTGAGGTAGACATGATTCTCTTCGGAGGGTTCCTTGCAAAATGCCACCGCAGGAGAACAAGCCTTGGGCAAGTCAAACTGTGCAAGGGCTTCCGCACGTTGGTTCGAATTGAGAAGCGCTCGACCATAAAAGAAACGAGATATGGCTTCCACTGTAGGATCCGAGAGTCCACGGGCGAGCTCGAGCGATTGCAGTGCTGTCGCCACCGCCTCTGACTTGGACCCTCGAGCGTCGTGGCAGAGCGACAGTCTTGCCAGACCAACAGCTTCCAATGTCAGCACATAATCAACCTTGTTTCCTTTGGCGGAGTCCGCAGCGAAGGCCACTCGTAGAGCCCGAGCAGATACCACACGCTCCTTAAGCTGCTCCAAGGCAGTGGACAAGAGCATGTCATCTTCCGTGCGTTGCCAGAGCTGAAAATTGATGACTCCAAGGTTTCCAATCGCACGGCATTTCTGCTGCTCAGCCTTGAGCTGGACAGCCATGTCGTACTGCTGCGAGAACGCTTCACGGGCATTCTCTAAGCGGCCCATCGACCGAAGCACTGTGCCGTACTCTCCCAAGACCTTGAGCCTCAGCTGCTCTGTATCACCTAGCTTTGCAAGAAGTTGCTCCAGTAAGTCGAGTGCATTACTATACCTGCCCATAGCTCGTTCCACAGATGCAACCTCTCGAAGAATGACGCAGACGTTCAGTTCGTCATCGGTGTTTTCCGACTGTTGGCATCTCTCCAGAGCAGTATAGAGAGCCCGAGAAGCCTGCTCCCACGCGCCATGCTGAGCATGTTGCCGGCCAATGCGTAGAAGAACATCCCAATCGGAACTGAGGCCAGAATCTTGTGCTGACATTGTGCCACTTCACCCCACTTCTCTGTAGGTCTTGTTCAGTCGATCTGCGGCTGACCAGCGGCTGGCGAAGGGTATTATGTGCTTGCAATTTCGCTGCATCGTGAGACTGCAGATTTTGAATCCTTCAGCTGCTCGCCAGAACTAGGGTGTCGATGAACGGAGACGAGCTGATGAGGAAAAGGATGTGGAAGGATGCGGAAGGATCGTTAGAGTGTGACCCGCCGGCCATATCAAGCTGGAGCCAGGACTTTTTGAGCCGGAGGTGAACAGGGCAAGAAGTCCTTCCCGAGGCCATCGCCGGCACGCAAACATACTGAAGCACAGTCCTGTCGCCATATTATACTTTGCAAGACGCCCATCTCCTTGCTCAGGATGGATGAGGCAGTCAATTGCAAGCTCTGTCCGAGAGCTCTGTTGGCCCAAGTGGGCCTTGCACGGCAGCGTAGCAGACATGTTGGCTACGTAGCTGCAGGCTGAGCTTGCAAGCGAGCGATGGCGAGTATAAAGGAGCATTCAGCTCTCAGACACGATCCCGAGTTCAAGAATTGGCCCGATGAGAAGACATGGCAGCCAGGCCACCAAATCATTGCTCGCGGTGCTCAAAGCTCAAGCTCGATACAACACCACAAGCGAGACAAACCCACGTCCTCGGCAGGCCATCCACATGGAATCGCAGCTGCAGTGTCTGTGCTTATCTGGCCGTTCTCGCTGGCATCGAACAGGTCCCGCAGTATACCGATCCACTAGATCACGAGCCATCGTACCATATCGTTCCCTTCAACACAAGCACGATATTCGAAGATCCGCCAACAGTGCGTCTGAGAAGCCCAGCTCAGCCGGTGTCGTTCGCCGTCACAGAGGCAGACAATGTCGGCGACGCGGATGGTCAGCAGCTCTTCAACTGTGTGCGTAGTCGAGGATGGGCAAGTCCTGTGCCGCCTGCGAAGAGCATCGCGGCATTTTCTGCGCGCCTACTTGACAGTAGAATGGACTTTGCATTCGTCAAGGCACAGCTCAAATCCTGCAAAGACACTCATCCCGCTTGCCGATCGAATTTTCAGCGACCGATGAAGACCATCAAGCTGATTGACTGCACTGCGCACCGAATCTTTAAGCGGGAACGCGACGAGCCATATTTGACGCTGAGTTATGTCAATCGATCTGTCAACTTCGATGTGACTCGCCACATCCAGGGTCAGATGTTGGTCGCGCCACCTGCACTGTACAGCGATGCCATGAATCTGACAACGAAGCTCGGCTACATGTACCTATGGATCGACAATTACTGTATCCCACAGCCACCACCTGGTCAGCAGTTCGCCAAGGGCTCACCAGAGAAGGCCAAGAGGAAGGAGCAAGTACAGCAGATGGATCAGATATACACCCGATCTGACCTGACTATCATTGCGCCTGATTTTCTTGACAGCTTGCCAAGGGTCAGTCAAGCCGGATCTTCTAGCAAGGTATTTCAGGTGAGCGGCCTACCATTTGTGCTTTGCCCTCCAACACCTAGATACGAGATCGAGAATTCAGAATGCAGCGAACGAGGTTGGTGCTACCAGGAAGCTACCCTCGCAGTTCGACGTCTTGCCGTACTCAAAGACCAGGTCTATTTCAAGTGCAAGACAGCACATGCTCTGGAATCTCTACATGGCACAATAGACCCTCTCTTTCTTGTGACTCGGCCGCAATTCAGAGGCAACGGGAGTGCTGAGTTTCACCGATGGAATGAATTTGAAGTCTTCGCCAACCTTGCCCAAAAGAGACCAGACAGTCTCAACCATGTCTACAACCACATCGCAGAGTATACCAAACGCCGATTCACGCAATACGACGATATTCTCGAAGCCACCGCCGGGCTTCGCAATCAGTTCAAAATGCTCTACCCAGAGCTACTAACAATCTCCGGCATTCCACTCCTGCCTCGTAGCACCAGAGATATCTCCGGATGTCTTGATCGGTTCGTGACAGCGCTATGCTGGAAAACAGCATTTGACTGCGACCGTCGACCTGGATTCCCGACTTGGTCGTGGGCCGGCTACTACAGGCCAAGCTTCATCGCAGGGAAGCCACTTGAACATGCTCTGGGCGCTGTCAACCCGTACTTGGACACAGGAGAGCGAAGTCTGATCGCAACCCCGAATGTGAAGATCTCACTAGATATCCCAGAACTCCAAGCATCACGGATCGTGGTCAACGAGGCTTTGCCGACAATACTCCAGAAGGCTGGATTGGAGCTCACATCTAAACCAACCCAGCTTTACATAGAAACTCGAGTGATCGCGATCCAGTTTCAGCAATGGCTGCATGACCTTCCAGGAGACACGCAATCAGCATATGGTCACGCTGCAGTCAAAGGCGTAAAGTCCTCAAAGACAGCAAAGGTCCGCCTGTTTCCTCCAGGCTGGCCTGGTCTGCGAAATGGCGCTGCCTTTGCATTGCTTGTTCTCGGCAGAGGGCAGTCGTTGAATGGACGTCAGAAGACTGTAACGCTTATGGTCGAGCAGAATCATCGACGGGAATGGCAGCGCGTCGGCGTTGTGGATTTGTACGATGAGGCTGAATCGCTTCTCATTAAAGAGCCGGAATGGAAGGAGATCGCAGTATCTTAAGTCGGTTGACATGAAGTGCAATTGATCACATGATTCCGGCAGCTGTAGAAATTGGCCTTCTGATTGGCCCTCCATCTGCTCTTCGCTGAGATGATCGGTACTTGCGACCAACGTGGTCTCAAGCGCGGCTTTGATTCTCGTAGCAGTCACGTACATGCTTTACCCCAGCTTTGAACCGACTGCCTCCCAGAAAGTGGAATGACTCGAGGCCCGGGCTAGAACGCCGGCCCTCAAGCTTTCCGATACTTTGGCCTTCCTATCCTTGCACAACATTGGACACTGCACCAGACTCGGCCATGGACATCCGCATGCTCCGGGTGTGCGACTTGCCGAAAAGTTGTGTCCTCGCCCTTGTACAGGCGCCAGCAACGTGTATTGATAGTTTGATAAGCTTCGGAAGGCGGACCGAAGCGCCTCCTTTATTTCCTTTGCCTCTAGCCCTTCCCTCTTTGCCACATCACCAATCACAACATCAGGGCGTATTCGCGTATATGCGAGCGCGTGATGGCCTGATCTAGGAAGTAGCGCGTCGCTTGCATTCCGCAGAGGCACAGGCGTGAGATATACGGTAGGACACTCCCAGCATCTCGCACGTCGTGCGCAATCAAGTCCGCACTGCAACGACAATGACCGAACAACAGCCCAATGAAGCTCTGCCTTCCACAGACAGTCAAGATGTCGTCTATCCACTTTTCATGCTTGACGATACGAAGACCTTGCGTGGGATCGTGGTAACGTGGACGCTTCGCTTCAATGATGTCTTAGATCCAGAAAAGCTCCAGAATGCGCTCAAAAGACTGCTCGACATTGGCGACTGGCGCAAGATTGGCGGCAGATTGCGGATGAGGGTGCGACCATATCCCATGGAGAACTGCATGCACAGCTGACACATGCATCGCAGAAGGATGGCAGGCTGGAGATCTGGGCTCCTAGAAACTTCACTCCAGAGCGGTCGGCAATCTCTTACTCTCATCAGCAGCTTGATCTAAACATTGGTGATCATTCACTCGCAAAGACACTGCCAAAAGCGACGAAGACATGTTCAGTGCAGGTCGGTCCTGATGGTTTCCAAACATTCGCAGCTGGACCAAGCGCGCCTACCAAGCTGGCCGACTTCCTCGACAATGACAAGCCCATGCTGTCATTGCACATCACTTCTTTCAACGACGCCACTTTAGTCGGACTCTCCTGGCCTCACGTTCTCATGGATGTCATGGGCCAGCAGGCTCTCGTGCGTGGCTGGTCTATGGTGCTTGCCGGGCGGGAAGCAGAAGTACCTCAGCACATCGGCGCCCACGAAGATGTCATTGCCGAAGCCGCAACCTCGCCAGCCTCCAAAGTGGAAGAGTATGCCTTGGGGAAGCTTCGAATGGGCGCAATGGGCATGATCAAGTTTGGAGCTCGCTTCGCTTGGGATATGTTCTGGAACACTGCCGTCGTGACGCGGACCATTTGCATTCCCTCCAGTGCAATGTCTCGCCTCTACAGCGAAGCACAGCAGAGTCTTTCCACATCAGCTGCAGGCACAGAGAAGCCACTCGCGCCATTTGTCAGCGAAGGAGATGTCCTCACAGCTTTTTTCGCACGTGAAGTCGTCTCGTCACTGCAACAGCCACGTCCAGTAACGATACTTCACGCACTCAATGCACGATTCAGACTCCCAGAGCTCAAAGCCAGCAAAGGCGTCTACATCCAGAACATGGCCGTCGCAGCATGTGCTTACTTGAGCGCCGATCTTGTCCAAGGACCTCTCGGGCCCGCTGCGCTCCAGAATCGAGCAACTTTGTTGGAACAGGCCACAGAGCATCAAGTTCTCGCAGCTCTCCACGAATTGCACGAGCAGCATCAGAAGAAGCCGGGAGTCGATCCAAACATTCTTTCTGGCGACCCGAACGCATTGCTCATGCCTTTCACCAACTGGACGAGAGCGAATCTGTTCGAAGCAGTAGACTTCAGCCCTGCGATTGTGAGACCTGGTGAGAGCGAGCAAACGAGATCGAATCCTCCTGGCACAATGGTATACCATCATGCGGCCTCGATGCAATCGAATAGTGCGGCGAGGAACGTTATCGTCGTGCTCGGGAAAGATCTCGCAGGCAATTATTGGGTGACGGGAGTGCAGCTCACCACTGCGGCTTGGGCCAAAATCGAGAACGCTTTGCAGGCATTGGTATAAAATGAATGGCAGCATCACGAAACTACCTTTCCATGGCTACACTGCAATCTCCTGAGTAGTATGGACGCAATACTCACCCTTCGATGAGACAAATAGCTTCGCTGGAATGGCAGCTCGCGTACAAATTCATCGCTAGGTTCGTACATCAACATCTGCTTCGCTTGCATCGCGAGGAATATTTCCAGTAATACCAGGGCACGACACATAGCTCTTCAGAGCCTAGTGTAGGCGACGGACTCATGCACGTGAAGCTCTGTCGCAAGGTACGATCGTCTGCGTCTTCCCCTTCGAAGCCGTACGCAATATCGATCAAAGACATGTTGAAGCCAACGACATTGTCGCATCCGTTGACTTCCGCACATGACCTAACGTACAACGCAGCATTGGATGCACCTCTCGCGCTCAGAGTGGGCTGTCACTCCCCGTACAATCGTGCTGCATGCTCTCCACCATGCGTGATCCTCCAGAGAACACCAATGTCCAAATCGGGAGCTTGGTGTACCTTCATCTCTTGGCGGCCGATCATTACCACAAATCGACATTGGTATTGCACATGCAACTATTGAAGAGATGAATATAAGGATGAATCAGAATCACGTCTCTCGCAGCATACTACTCTTCTATCTTCATCATCGCATCTTGATCATCACAAGACACCAAGAACGACCTGTGATCAAGACTCCCAGATACCAAAATCAGGAACAACAAACCTACAACCACCCACTCCACAACACTGCCATCATGTCCACAACTCCAACGCCATCAACAACATCCTCTTCACCACTTCACAGCATCCCTCTGGCCTTCGGCCTTGCCCTCGTCCCTCACGCCTATGGCCTGACCCGCCTCATGATCGCAACCCGCAACACCCAATCCAACGCGATGCCTCGCACGAACCTCGAAACATTCAAAGGCTCCCTTCCCAAAGACCTCTACAACCATCTCGTCCGTGCTCGAGGTGCACATCTCAACTCCTTGGAAGTCTTCCCTGTATACGCAGCCGCAGTTCTCGCTGGTCAGCAAGCCAAGCTTTCCGAAAAGGAAATGGGAAGTCTGGTTGGAGGCTTCTTTGCTGCCAGGGTGGTGTATATGGGGTTGTATTTGGGTGTGAAGAGTGATGTGTTGGCTTATGTGAGTCTTCGTTCCTCTCCCCGGTGTGGCTGATCAGTTGCTGACGTTTCACTTTCTAGGCCAGAACAGCAGCTTATGGCTGGAGTATTGCGCTTCCGATCATGGCGCTTTGGAAAGCGGGTAGTGTGCTTGCGGAGGAGAAGTGAAAACTCCTTCGTACCCGGGCAGCTTCAGCCGTGTATGAAGAAAATAGGTCAATCCAAGCTTTTTCCGATCTTTGATACTCATCAAGAACCTCTTAACATCCCACTCCAGCTCATGTATCTCTTCTGCATTTTGGGAAGCCGCTTCTCTAGAGATAGTTGACCGAGATCTTCGAGAAAGTTATCGCTAGTCGCCATGGCGACCTGAGCTACACCCACTTCCTGTCCTGTGAAGAGCCACGAGTGCTTTGGACCGGGCTGTCTCTGCAAATCCGTAATCTGCTTTGCCAGAATCCGAATCTCTTCTGCAACAACACTGGCATCTGAAGTCACAGTTGCAAGCAGCATCTTGAGTATCAAAAGAGACTCCAGCGCCTGGCCGTACGTCTCTCTTCGAATGTTGACTTCCTGCTCAGTAGGAATGGCGAGAGAGCGTGACATGCAGTATTTTTTGTACGTCTCGAGCCAATTCTTGTATTGAGAGTCCAATGCTAGGCATCGTTGCTCCAACTGGCGAAGAAGAAACGACTCCTGAAGGTTTTGGTGCGATGTCAACGCCTTGCTGATATCGCGCCACAGACCTGGTAAGGGAAATATGAGCTTGCGAGCATTGATCACAAGTCCATGGCGTTCTGTCAACTCGTCTGTATCAGTAGCCAGCGATTCGTACAGCGCTGTCCATTCAGGCTCGGCTAGATAGCCTACAGAACCCAGTCAGTATCAACTCACATCTGCCCAGAGATCACATACAGTGTGTATTATTATGCAAAGCCTCAGACACAACCGGACCAACATGACTATGAAACAAAGCCTTCTCAAACTCGTCCTTGAACGCCCGAGGTGAGCGATGTTTCATCAGTCGAGTACTTCCCGCCACATGGTTTGCGTAAGCATCGATTCTCGAAGGATCAAGGAGCTATGCATGTCAGCTGTTGTCCGTACTCAAAAACATGAATCTTTTTACCTCGTTCAAAGTCATCATTTGCACAGCGCAGACCAGATCGGCATCAATCGCTGCGCCAGGTCAGCATAATCTCCCTCAGTTACCTCACTGTGGAGCAACCGAACATACAATTCGCATCATCCGCTATAGTCCTCTGCAACGCATTCAATGCCCTCGCATAAAGCTTCGAAGACGCAACCTCGTTTTCCACACAAGGCATGAGCGTACTACTAGCCTTCGCCAGTAGACAGTCCGTCGCCGCAGCCAATACCTTACTCTCCTCATAACGTTTCGGAACCAGTGCCAAATATGAATGGGTATTCTCCGGCTTAGAGTCCAGAACAAGGGAAAACATCCTCGAAGGATCTTCCGCAAGCTGTCCCATAGTCGTCTTTCCCACGCTGAAACTAGTCAGACGATCGAGCATACTGAGATCGATCCCGAAGCGAACGCGAGCAGCTTCGTAGCCGGTCAAGCAGCTCATTGGCACCGGGAGGGTGAAAGACGATGGGCTGAAGTCCTTCGAATGGTAGTGCGCGGGAAACCAATCTGGCATGGGCTCGAGACCGTAGTCCTCGCCGGGATCCCATTCCTCTTCGAAGACGACGTCCGGAGTACTTCCCATCACCTCAAATGACTCAAAAGAGTCTGTAGAGACATTAGACAGTCTACTCACAACCAGCTGTTGCTCAAGCTGATCAGGCATACAACTCTTCGCCACCAAACACGTTTTAGCGAGCTTCCTCTCGGTGTTCCGTACTTTTCGCTCCAATCCTACATCTCTCATCGCCTGTCTCCGGATGATCGTCCGAATGGCAGGATCCGAAGGAGGTTTAGGCCCATTGCTGACGATGAAGTGGAGCCCATCAGCCAAGTCCGGCTTCTTCTTCCTGGGCATGGCGCGCTTTGTATAATGTTGATCCGGTCTGGATGATGCATGTTCGCATCCGAGGCAGAAAATCCGAAGGCCAAGTTCCTTCCAGGTGGCATGATTCCCGTAGTGGAGTCGAGCGAAGTCGCGCATCGAAGGATCAATAAAGTTGGGGAACACTGGTGCCTCCATGTGGAATAGCGTGGTTGACTCCGCCGATGACATACCTCCTATGTAGGGGCAGAGAGGGACTGGCGTCACGCTCAGCAGATATATCGCTTGGAGTTCCCTCCACGCTATCAACATTATGCTGTACAATAAATCAACATTGGGTATCACAGTCTCTCATAACATCATCCTCCAAGTCTTCGCTCCAGATTTCTTTCCTTCTCTTTCGGAAAATTCATTACTTCCCTACTCATCCTTCTTCTCCTCGCCAACCCTTTCCAATTCTTCCACAATTGCCTCTTCATCCTTAACCCTCCTCTTTCCCTCCTTCTTCGACGGAGTCGCAGCGCGATCGACCCACCCTTCACCTCTAAACACGCCCAAAGTCTTCCTGATCATCGCACCCTGCACAGCACCAGGCTGCGCTTCATAGACGTAATTAATAGCTGCCAAACTCGCCACGAACAATAGCACATCTCCATTCCTCACTCCTCGCCACCACCCTCTCTTCTTTCCGACTTTGTAGAACGAATCGAGACTCAGTCGGAAACTATACATGAAATTATCACGTTCCTGATTTCGCGCCACATAGGCCCAGAGTCCGCCCATGAAACCTCCGAGGAACCAGCGTTGAGTTGGAAGCAAGTTGCGTGGAAGAACATTATTGAAAAGGCAAATGCTGCCCCATGACGTTCCGATGGCGCCAGTGATGAAGAGTGACATCTTGATAATACGCTGGGAGATACGGTTCAGGACCGGGCTCGGATTCTTGAGCAGGGCCTTGTAAGCCAGCAGAGCAAAGGCGCCGTAGATCATCGTGAAAAACTTGAGAATCGGCGGAAAGGCTGCGATCCAGTACTTCAGATATGTCCTTGCGCAGCTCGGGTCTTTGGGATGGAGGAAGGCACACGAAGTGTGCTTCGTGCCAGGATGTGCGGGTGATGAGATGGGCGCGAGCCGTTGCACGGCTGCACCACCGGGAAGTGTTTGTGGGTTGTTGGGGAAGAGTATCGGGCTGACAAAGGCAGGCCACCGCAGCTTGCTGATCTCTGCTAAGCCGTCGACGATGTCGAGCGTGCCAGGCCAGCTGCGCCCGATCGGGTAGTCCTTGGGTCGGAGCTGTATGTACTCAGGACTCCTCTTTAGGATGAAAGCTCCCATGCTTTCTGGAAAACAATCGCGATCAAACACGAACGCATGCAGCAGTTGTCCGCAAGCAAAGGGCATGAGCAGCCAGCTGCCAAACCACCACGGGCGATCCTTGCCCTTGCCCCAGATCAGTCCATTGCTCGAAGCATGGTTGTATCCGAATTCCAGACTGCGCGAAAAGACGTAGATCGCAATCGTGACGCGCAATTGTTCAGCAGGCGTTGCGCCTAAGCAGAAGCCAGCAAGCGACGCTCCGATGGCAGGGGTGTACTTCGACGTAAGCCCTTGTGATATCCGCGGATTCCTGGTCCGGAAGGGCTCTGCGTTGTCGGATTGCAGCTCTGTTCGCAGACGAATGAAGAAGCGGTGGAGAATGCGATGGAAGAACAGCATCGTGGAGAACGAGAGCGCGATACGTGTGTTCTTGTATTTTGGCGCAGGTTTTGTTGTGGTGACAACTCCTCTCCTTTGCGCAATCTTGGCCAGCACAAAATCCATGCTCTTTAGTGCAGATAACAGCGCGACGAATACGCGCAATGCAGCGCGTACCGACGCGACATTGTAGTCCTCGCTCTCGGTCGTTGTTTTGCTGTAGTTCTCGTATCGCGAGGGGTTGGGCGTTCGCTTTTGCACCCGCTGCGGCGCCCGGGAGATCAAGTAATTATGCAACAGTTCATACTCCCGTGGCGACAAGGTATATCGTAGCGCCGTCCGGGTGATGGGATCGATCGGTCTCTTGCTGAGGTTGCTGGCGGAGGAGCCGGACGACTTGCCGGAGGAGGACGACATCCTCCTGCGAATTTCCTTCAGCGTCTTCTGCGTGGCCGCATTGGTAAGCGGGAAAGAATTGGAACGGGTGGATTTGCGGTGGTGGCGGGTGTTGATATCAGGTCGTTGGTGGGAGGAGTGTTGATGATGATGTCGATGATGGGGATCGTGTGGAGGAGGACTGCCTGCAGGAGCTCTGAAAGTTGTTGCTGGAGCGTCGCCAAACAGCCTCGGCTTCAGCTGATGATCAACACGCCCATCGCACTCGACAACCACCGCCGACAACACCCCGCGCAGGCAGATGAAGTTGTCGACGTGTGCCATGGGCCATCACCGCACGATTCACAGCATTCTCACCATCACGACTCATTTTCCGCAAGACCACTCTCCACCCCTGGTCGTCCACGAGAACTGCCTTTGCGGGGACGACAGCGATCAGGCAGGCCCATCCTCCACCACACGACCTCTGCCAAGTCTGTTCAGGACAGGCCTGTTGCTACTACATACCCGAAGCCCTACACTAGATATTGCCCATGAACCCTGAGCCCGAGGTCGGAACAGGAGCCTGAAACCCCTACTTAAGCACAGAGTCGCAATATTGAATCATTCATCCAATGCCTGCAAGTGGTCCACAGCCCTAATACCGCATCTATGAGGCTGAAGTAGGGCTGTGTTGGACTTGCAAGCACAAGCTCTTGTGACGCATGTTCAAGACGGTTGTGAAACGCAGGTTGAGGCTGCTTACTGGTTCGAGATAGAACGAGATCGACTCGCAATTGCCTTATTCATGGGTCGAGCTTGATATCTACCCGGGAAAGGCCATGTCTTTCCTTCTCCAACTGCAATATTAGCGCTGTACAACCGCGCCATCGCAGCAGTATGCCGATGTGCAACAAGGAAAAGCTGCATGACTTCGGACAACAACGACAGAGAGTCGGTATCGGGCGGGCAATGTGCTGCAACAGGACTGAGGGCTCAAAGAAGTTGTTGACCAAATTTAGGCCGTCTGGTTGGTGTCGCCTGCAAACCATGCAACACGATTCTTGAGCTCTATATCAGACAACTTCCGTACCCGAAGCCTTCAAGTCTTCACATCCGCTCCTCGCACCACGCCGAACATCCTCTGATTCAGACAAGTACTCTCCTATCTTTTATTGTCGGCCTGAAACCTCTCACGTACAACATGGCTCCACTCGTTAGAACCGTGGCTCTTGTGCTCGCTGTTGCCCTAACGTCAGTCGATCCTCCTCGACGCTATGTCTCTACATGACTAATTGCTCGATCAGTGCCTTGGGGGTGAGCAACTGTCAATGTGGAGACGATGGAGAGACTTACAACGCGTGCGAATATGCCATCGCAGAGTCGAACTCAAATCGTTTAGCACATTGGTCGCCAGCTAAAAACGCTGCCGGACAGGTTTACGCGGTAAGTGGGAAGAGCTCCCAATCGCTTTCGTGTCATATACGGATAGCTAACGCTTCGCAGTGCCATTACCCAGGGAACGGAGACGCGCTGAAATCATGGGGAGGGAAGGCTTTCAATAAGAGGTGCGGGGGCAACGCAATTTGTCGACCAGCATAGCCTCGGGGGACAACTGATATGCCACGACTTCTTCTCATAGCACGATAGGCTCAAGATCGCATGGAACACGAGATATGGCAAGAGCTGTGGATGACCGCAATAGGGTTGGCGCGATGATCAAGAGCCCATTCTTCCCGCAATGTAATCAGCACCATTCACTCATAGTGTGCTCGTCGGAACTTCGCAGACCTGACCCACTCCGCAAATACTTCCTCACGAGCTGGGTTGGTCCTCTGGAAGTCTTCTTCCATTCCAGCACAAGTTAGCAGGACGTGTACACGAACTAGTGTTCATAAGCAAGTCGCTCGCAAAACGACGGTGATACCAAAATGGACAACACGGATGGTCTCGGGAGACTGCTCTCCACACTGCAATCTAGACGGTCACCAAAAATCGACATAATTTAGTCAGTCATGACGACCTTCAAGCAATCTCGAATATCGCCTTGGACTCCAACGCTCAGTCCCTGTTCTACCAGATCCAAAGGGGCGAAGCCTGCTGCCCCATAGCCAATACGAATAAGCCTTACTTGGCCCTTCGACTTCCGCACCAAGTTCTCATTATGCCATCTCAGGACCGATGGTGTGTTCATGCCAACACCCATTTCCAAGATGGCAACTTTGTTCTTGGATGACAAAAGCGCAGCCTCCAAGAACTCATGATACGCCCGCTCTTTCTGAAGGAAGGGCCCACCGTTGAAGTACGAACCTCCACGAACGCACAGCACGAGATCGCTCTTGCAGAATGGACATTTCGGCACCTCGAAATCCTCCGGCAAGTGTTGTGATTTAGCATCAAGTCTCGGTTCGGCAGCTCCAACGAACGGCGCGGAATCGAAGACAGCACCTCTTCTGCATTTGCGGACGCACTGGACTTGAGCGTAATGCCCTTGCGGCGTGGAAACTCTTTCGCCAGGAAATTCGTGTCTTATGAAGAGTCCATCAGCATTCGAAGTCCTCACAAAGTATCGAGTGTCGGCATCATTTTGAGACGCGAAACGTCTTTCGACAAAATCCCGAAGATCTGAGTAGAGTTCCTGTTGTGGCCAATTCCGAATCAGGATGAGATGATTGATGAGGTAGCTCCATCTGGTCTGGTCAGAAGGCCACGAATTGAAGCTGAAGACATCGTACAGGCAGCTGAATCCATATTTCACGAAACCTGGAAGATGACCTGTGAATAGTTCGTTACTGGTATAGTCGAGTCCCGTCGCCGCCGAGAGACCTGCGCCAGCACTGAGGACGAGGTAATCTGCTTCACGCAAGAAGCTTCTTGCCGTCTGAATATTCTTGGATAAATGCAACGACGGGGCCATTCCCTTCTCATGCAGACCCAGGACATCGCCATCGTGTTCCTCTCGAGCCAATATTTCGACCAGACGACGACGATACAAATACTCATCATCTTTACTGAAAACATTGAAAACGATATCCGTGATCGTCGAAGTGCGACGACCGGCAAACCAGTTCAGAACAGTGCGCACAGCAATAGCGCAAGCCTCCTCGGTAGGGAAGCCAAAAACACCCGTAGAGATACCGCAAAAGGCCAGAACTTTCCGTTCACCTGTCCGAACTGGAAGGTCCTCGGCAGACTGCAGACAAGACTCGTAGCATCTCGCCAACAACAATATGTCCTTTGTCGATGGAGCCTCATTGCGCTTAACCTGCGGACCGACAGTGTGTATCACAAAGTCCGCATTGAGGTTGAATCCCGGCGTGACTTTTGCCAATCCTTCAGCTTCGTCCTGTCCTTGAGCTTGCATCAGAGCTTGACAAGCCTCACGAAGCCGCGGACCAGCAGCAGCATGGATCGCGTTATCAATGCATCGGTGTCCGGGAACAAAACATCCGAGCAATTTGCTATTCGCAGCATTGACAATCGCCGTACAGTCTCGCAAGGTCGTGATATCTCCCCTCCAGACGCTGATCGCAGGTCGTTTTTGGATCATTTCGTCCGATGCTTCATCGGCTCCCATCACTCGAGGAAGAATGGGAACGGTATCCATTGCTGAAACTTGCGCTCGTGTCGCCAGATCATGTGCCAAGGTCGCATCAATTGCAGTCTGGATCTCGACAGGTAAGGGAGGATGTGCAGGCCGAGCGCATAGCGAAGCCTTCATCATTCTGAGTGCATCCCAATCGTCCAGTGTCTCCACACCGTATCGTGCAGTATTAGACCCGCAGCACTGACAGACTTGCTTCTCTTTTTGCAAGAACTTGAGGGCTCGGTGGAATTTTTCTCTTGCACTGGAGACATCTGAGTCGAGTTGACGGCTGGACATCTTATGTGTTCGACTCGGTATTCAAATCATCCAAACCCTTCCAAACCCAGACGTATGGTGCCGCGAAGCAAGATACTCAGCAGGACCAGCAAATGACGGGTTTTTGTACAGTACAAGCACACTCTGCCAGAGCACGAGCTTACGATACCTGGATGGGGAGAACGACTCTGTCTACAATATCTCCGAAGCACGCTCTGCAGCCTTGCTTTGTGATGAAGCGGAACTGTTTCCGCAGTTGAATTATACGGTCCTTTTCGACTCGCCACACTATATCTCAAAGGCGATCGAGTGTTGCCATTTCCGTTGACTGAATTCTGCGTCCCACGTCTCTGCCAACAAAACGACGCAGGTCTGGCTCACCTCGCAAGCTCCGGACAGGATCACCAACGAAGTCATGGAAGTCGATGCCGGGACTGCTCGAGAATTACATTTTGTCGACTGTCGCTTGGTTGCTCAATGGTGCTTGACACACGAGTCGGGAGCAAGTCGTACTAATTGGCCGGCGAGTATTTCGTTGGGATCTACTTAAGACATTCCTTTGACAAGGCAGGGTAACGACATACGGACGTACCAAGTCGAGAAGTTTAGTCTGCAGGGCGTGGTCCTTGGTCACGTATCGCCGGTGGAATTTTCACTGGGTTTGAGCGGAAGTTGGGTGGTGACGGCGAATCATCTCCTTCTGGCTCGTGGCCCATCGCCATCTGATGCGCCAGCGCCAGGATCGACCCATCAATTTCGTGCGCAGAATGCATGGACTGTTGTCTGGTTTCTCTTTGTTGGTTTGTGCACCATTTGGGCCTTCAATGCATTCAAATCGCCTATACGAGAGGGAGCGCAGTATTAAGAGTGGGAAAGTGAAGGCAATGCGTTCATGTCTGTGAGCTTTGCAGAGGAAGACAAATCGACTATTTCTTTCACAATACTAGCATGAAGCTGGACTTTCAGCCAGATCAGAGTCAGGTTGAGATATCATATTCACCACCATGACTCTGCACCTAACGTATTCGTTTACAGTCCCTGTTATGGAGCATAGCGGAGCGACCACTTGAACCTAAAGTTGAGTTCAACATGCTATATTATATGATTACTCATCGTTAACTCGGCACAACCTAAGCAGACGCACAGTTCCCATGAGTCGAGCAGTTGGGATCAACAGTTACTGCACGACTCACTGCTTATGAATGTCGATGACCAATGTAGCTAAAAACATGGGACTGCCTGCAACATAGCCAGTCAGTCTCAGGGATGCCGAGAATCAACTTGTCAGCTGGTATTCTCCTATTCGTCGATCGCGATGGCACGGCCGTATGTTCACTATGCCACTGTAAATGGACCACTTGGAGATGAGGGCTCATTTTCATCTTGTCAACGTCAGACAGAGACCGGCGCATTACATATCAATTTCTCAGTTGTCACTCCAAGGGGTACAAATTGGTCGATCTGTACTCCCTTCTCAGAGCCCACTTATCCTACCACAGATCTTTCCTTCAGCGGACAACAATCATGACCGACGGAAAGAAAGCCCCTCACAAATGGATCGCAGCGAAGATCGAGTCGCTCGATCCATACAAGGACTATGAGGAAATCGTGCGACTGACAACCTGCTACCAAGCGAACGATTTCATGAACAATCTCATCTACAGCATCACTTTTCCCAACCTCGTCAAAGGCGAATGGTCAGCACGGGCGATCTGGCGAGAGGACGGCGGGAAAGTCCTACACAAAGCCACCGTTCGTTGCGAGGATAGCGAGCACCACAATATGACATGGCTGTAAGTTTCATCTCTTACCCATATCGACCACTTTGCCCTTCCCCTGGCACACACGATCAACATACATGTGTGTGCAACCGATCTGACCATCTCAATCACAGCTTCTACGGACCCAGCGACAAACGCTGCCTCGACTCCATCGCCTACGTCAACAACCTCCACGCCCGCCTCGAAGCAAAAGTCACGCCCGGCTGCTACGGCCACAACGATGATTACGTCTACACTTTAGCCTCCGCGGCCCTCATCGGCCAACGCTTCGCCACTTCTCTCGGTCTCCCAGGTCTCACCACCAAGCAAAAAATCGCTACGCACCTCTTCTGGCAAGAAATGTCCAAACATTTCGAATCGCATCATCCAGGTGGTGAACGGAAGCCATTGACAGGCTTTCCAGAAAATTGGGAAGAGATGGAAAAATGGTGTGAGCGGCACGAGAAGAAAGATTTTGGACCGCCTGATCCGCGAAGCGCATTGATCACGGAATCAGTATGGGAGCAATTTGCTTTCAGGTTCTTTCCTCCTGGACTTCGCTGGTTTGGACGGGTGATGGTCGTTTCTCTTTCTAACCCACAGCACATCCGAGACGTGGGAGCGACGGATGTTCATCCCTTCACAAGAGTGGTTGTATTGTGGATTTTGAGTTGGGTTTTCTGGTTATTGCTGTTTGCTCCTGATCCGCCGCCTGGAGAAGTCCCATTTGAGAAGCAGCAGGCTATGTCGAAGGAGGAGAAGAAGGTCAGGATGAAGGGTTTCGTTGAGGAGGACAAGAAGTTTTGTCCATATTTTGCGAAGGCGTATATGGATAAGAGGCCGGATTGTCCTTATTATGTTAAGTTGAAGGAGGAGTTGTGAACGAGAAGGGTACGGTCGTTCGACGGCAAGGACTATGTAGGGTCAGATTGTCTACTACGAACAAAGATTCTTGCCATCATGAACTATTTTTACATCTGGTAGCTCTGCTCGAATGCAATTGACAGAGATACTTGTTACATGAAGAGGTTCCCCAAGACATTCAAATTTCTAGCTTTTACTCGTCTTTACACCTGGTAGCTTTACTGAGTACCTATTAACAGAGAAACCAACCATGATCACAACATCTCCGCCACATTAAACTTTCCTATTATCAATCATCTTTGCACCTGGTAGCTTCACCAAGAACCTTCCCTCAGAGAAACCAGCTAGGATCACGATATCTCCGCCACATCGAACTTTCTAATTGTCGATCATCTTTACACCCAGTAGCTTCGCCCAGACGTGTTCAACAGAGAAAGCAGGGAGGATTACAGTATCTCCGCCAGATCGAGCTTCACAATTATTAATCATCTCCACACCTAGTGGCATCGCTCCGACCTTGTTGGCAGAGAGACCAGCTAATGCCAAAAATGTCTCCGCCAGATCGAGTTTCTCAATTATATCAGTCGTCTTTATATCTAGTGGCTTCGCTCATACGAAGTTGACAGAGGGACCAGCCAATACCAAGAATGTCTCGGACATACCAAATTTCCAAAATCATCACTCATCTCTGCCCCTGTGGGCTTCGCTCGGACGCTGTTGACAGAGAGACCAGCCTTAATAAACAGGCATCTCCAATTCCATCGAATTTGTGATTATCATTCATCTCCATGTCCGTTGGCTCTGTCCGAACGCTTCCAACAGAGAGACAAGCCACAGTGGAAAATATCTTCGTGACTCTAGCGGTGTTCAAAATCGACTCATCTCCACACCTGTTAGCTCGGCTCGAACGCTGCAGGCAGAGAAACAGGGCAGGACGGCAGTACTTCCATGTCTCCGAAATGTTCAGTAGCGGCTCTGATCTTTAAACCTGGTAGTTTCGCTTCAATGCAATTACCAGAGGAACCCGGGCAAAATTACACCACATGCAACATCTCCAACGAAACCAAAACAGTAATTTTCTACCTAATCTCTACCTTCACCACCTCACAACCCCACAAATCCCTAGAGAAACCTCAATCCCACCCTATCTACCTCTGCGCAAACATCTCATACCCCTGCAACATCTCCTCAGTAATCCCCCTCCTCACATCCTCCCTCGCCAAATCAAAATCCCTCATAGTAATACACCTCACACCCTGATCCTCACCACTCCTCACTCTCCCAATCGCCAAATCCTTCGCCCCCTCACAAATCTTCACAATCTCCGCTCCAGAATACCCCTCAGTTTTTCCCGCCAACAACGCGAATTTGACTTCTTCCGAAAGACGCACGCCCGAGCACGCGATTCGGAAAATATCCTGTCTCGCAGCCAAGTTCGGCGGACCGAGATACACATGCGAGTCGAATCGACCGGGTCGGATAAGAGCCGGATCCAGGGATTCGGGTTTATTCGTCGCCGCTAAAATGAGGACATCCTTCAGTTCATCAAACCCATCCATCTCATTTAGCAGTGTAGTGAGGACATTCAAGCCCTTACTTCCGCTATCCAGATCACGTGAAGTGGCAATTGCGTCGATTTCGTCGAAAAAGATGACACACGGAGCCGCCGCGCGCGCCTTTGCGAATACTTCGCGGACTTTTTTCTCAGAGTCACCGACGTATTTGCTGATGAGTTCGGCTCCTTTGATGGCGATGAAGTTGAAATTGTAGCTGTTTGCGACGGCTTGAGCGGTCATTGTTTTGGAGCAGCCGGGAGGACCGTAAAGAAGGACGCCTTTTTCGGGCTTTCGCTGGAATTCTTCAAGGAGGGCTCGGTCGTTTTGCCGTAGGCCGAGAATTTTGTCGAAAGACTCGCGGACCTTGTCCGAGCCACCAATGTTATTCCATTGCACCTTGGGCTTCTCGGTGAAGATCTCTCGCAATGCTGTTGGAATGACGTTAGGTAGCGCTTTCTCGTAATCTTCGAGCTGAGTATCAAGTGGCTCAGATTGACGTTCAATGGCACGGCTCGAACTCTGCGCCGGAGAGTCATGGTAAAATGAATTTGCCTCATCGTAGGTGGGAAGACTTGGCGATCTCAGTCTGGACACAGCTTCCCTCTTGTCTCGTTGTTCTGCTTCGTCGCATGCCCAGCCGTGAAGAAGCTTGAGGTCAGCGCCAGTATACCCATGAGTTCGTGCTGCTATCGCGGCAGAGATGTCATCTTTAGCGAAAGGTGACTTTTGGCGAGCAACGTTCAGAATTTGTTGGCGCGCAGCAGCGTCCGGAATAGGTATCTCGATATGTCTCCAGAATCCAGATGGGCCGATTATGGAAGCATTGAGCTCGGAGATTGATCTCGTTGCAGAGACAACCATGACACGGCAGTCTTGTATATGTTCCAGCTCCGCGATCAGTGTGTCTGAGAACTTGTCTTCCTCGCATGGCGTGAGCTTCTCGAGTTTGTCTATCAGGATAAGAGAGGGCTGGTTGGCACGCTCGGCCGCTTGTTGGAATGTCTCCTGAATCTGCGTTCGCCCTTTGCTCAGCGTCCCACTGAGTAGGCTCGCAGACTCGATGCGATACACTTTGCGGAATCCACTACCTGCTAGTGCTTCCATTACCGTTGTCTTGCCACAGCCTTGGTAACCATGAAGTAATACGGCGCGAGAGCGAGCGTGGCCATTCGCAATTCGTGCAGTTTCCAACAGCTGGCCCATTTGCTCGTTCAATTTTCGAGTCTGCTCAACTAGACCTCCGAGGCGGTGCGGGTCCAGCTCCAGGTGCGAGTCTCCATTCATCTGACCTAAGAATCCATTTGTGTGGAGCGAGAGAATGCCATGACCATGCCCATTGACAGGAGAAGCCAGCCTGGACAAAGTGCCATTCGGAAGTTCAATCGATGTTCCTCGTCGCATGCGGTATAGACAGCTTCCATCTGGGGCTCCAGCAGATTCAATATGCTCGATGTGGAAACGTCTTCGATATTTCTTGACACCTGTCACTTCGAAAGAGACGCCCGGTGCAAGAGCGTCGGCATCCTCTGCGACATGTCAGTGACTCTGTGTGCGAACTCCAAGCGGCAAATGATGTTTCAGAAGGCTGTGGGACCAGGAAAACTGAATTCAATGGAAGTAACATACCAAACAACACTCCAATTCGCATTTCCCAATTCGTCTCGTCAACAACATCAGGCTTGTTATGCCCTTCAGGCGTGACGTCGTAGAGCACAATGCGGTCGGCGGGGTACAGTTTCGTGTCGGCGCGGGAGATCTTGACTTTGGAGCCATCCTTGAAGTCGTACAAATCGCGAAACGTTTCAGTCATCTTGGCCGGGCGAGTCTTGGGTCTGCTGCCCATCTTGTCTTCTGCTCGCCAGGCGATGCCATAGCCGGTGGTCAAGCCATCTTCGCTGGTGATTTGGCATATGTCGTTGAGCTTGAGGCCGGCGTCGGTGAGGGACTCGGGCAGGACGTGCACACGAAAGGCATCCTGCAGACCCTTGGACTGTTGCAGTCGCACGACGACATGCGAAGCGTCCATTTTGGTGGGGGCGGGCTTGTTGGTGTCACCAGAAGGAGGTGGAGGTGGTGTCGACATGTTTGCGCTGGCGGGCAGTCGTCGCTTTTCAGCGATCCGAGGCCGCGGCGGCGCGTCTTAGTGCAGGGGTGCGAGTTGACTGACTTGTGCTGGCTTCGACGTTGAAGTGCAAATAGAAACTTTGGCGGCTGCAGGAGCGCGCGTGGCCGACGCGCTAGAAGCACGATGGATGCAGGGATTGTTGAGAAACCCGCCCAATACCAGCGCCCAGAACGAGAGGTCGTCTGCGCGGCACACGGCACTGCTGAGCTACAGAGATGCCAGGGAAAATCAAGGAGATGGACCTACTCTCTGCCAGCTCTTCTCTGCCCTCGCGCTGTTATGTACGCCCACGGATGTCCGGACAGCGGAAAAGTCAGTCTGCGATGACTCGAGAAAAGGTGCGAAGTGGTACCGCGGAAGTCACTCGGGAGAGAATGATATTGGGCCTTCTCATCCATAGCACATGCTGCTCCACGACTCGCCCGCCATTAGTCTGCCTTGTCTGACAATTCTCCCTTTCCAGCGTCGCCGACACTTGGTGAAGTCCCACTTGTCATCCTATGCCCAGGCCGCGTGCGGGTCCAAGCTCCTCACCCTTCAGACCGCACACTTTCTTGCACCTCCGACGTACCGAACAGCCTTCGTCTTCGTCACCCTCATCAATGCCACCCATTGATGCTCCGCGCGCGCCGACTTCCTCTGCGCATCGCGTATCGGCCATGGACCGCTGAAGTCGCTTCACGCAGGCGGTCCTTCGCCAGTCGTGGGGAGCAGCCGCCATCCCAGCCCAATGGCAACAATGCCAATCGAGATGGCAAGCAGGACGATTCGAAGCCTACGCCAGGCCCAGGTTCCTCTACCAATGGCCAAGTAGCGACCTCAGCGAAACCCTCTCTGATCGAGCAGCTGTTCCCCGAAGAGACGAAACGCTACGAGAAACAGCAGGAAGCAGCAGCGCGCGAGGTGCCAAAGCTGCCATTGGACACCCTCCCGCCTATACCTACTCCTCGACGTCCGAGAAAGAGCAGGGAAGAGGATAAAAATGAGAACGAGTCGTCGGTCGCCAGACGGCTCAGGTCCGCCATGGAACACGCCCCACCCGGCACAGCTGTCCTGGTGCTGCGAAACGCAAGCAAGAACCTGACAACGGAGGACTTCAGACGCTTGATACCACAGGGCAAACACATCGAAGGATGGACACTGGAAGAGAGCGACATTTTGCAGGTCATTCCTGAGCGAGATCTGAGCACCTTGGAGCAGCAAAATCTCTACTACATTATATTCACTTCTCAGATCGGTGCATACACATATCAACAGCATGTCACACGCATCCACAAATTGGCCTCCATACACACGCCAACCTCCAACACGTCGCCGATACCTCCTCCACCAGGATACATGATTGAAGGTCTTGATGCTCATGCGGCCATCGAGGCATACGCTCTGAAACCGCCGAGTCAAAAGCTGGAGTTGCATCAGCTCAAACGGCCCTTCACACCTTTGGTAGAATCGATTGTGAAATTTGGGGGATACAAAGGGATTGTAAAGCGGGTAGGAAAGATGCCTGTCGAGGTTCGTTTAACGATGGAGGGACCGCAGTTGCACGCCAGCCGCTTGAAGTACATCTTTCTGGAGACCGGGAAACGCCGCAATCTCAGCTGGTCAGGAGGAGAGAATTACGAGCTGGACATCACGAAATGGGAGGCGCGAGTGTCTCCGTCGTCTGCGGATGTCAGCGAATTCGCACAGAAGAACGCGGCAGGTATACGCGAAGGGCGGGAAAGTGATGAATCTGGCAAACAACTGAAAAAGGCCAAGAATGACGAGCCTGAAACACAGCCAATGCGTACGCCTCCGCATGTCTTCATCGTTGGCTTTCACACTGAGGATGCTGCTCAGAGCTTCGTTTCTTACTGGCATAAGCGAAAGCTTGAACTGCCCAACGCGAGAGCGCCAGATTTCGAGGACGATTCGCCACCTGTCGCGCATGTAGAATTGCTCTGGTAGAAACTTCTTCATCCCGCAGACGGGCCACCGACTTTCTCTCGTCGAATTGCCATCTCTTGTCTCAATTGCGAAGTGCACCAGATTACCCAAGTGTGCCATGCACACACAAGATCTCATCTCGTCGTCACAGCTCTGATTCTGTTGAGGCAAGAGTGATTTGCCATCGACACAGCATTCCTCTGCCTGGCGACAGGATTTGCAACCATTCTCTTCAAGCGATTTTCAACGTCTAATGTTGTAGCTGTATGACAGAGCGGATGCACCGGGTCTTGTATCGCGAGAAGGATCATTTCCTCGGAGCTGAGTGCGACTTGCATATCTGCAGTAAAGACTGAATGCCGTACAAAGACTTCCGATGAGCGGCTGTATTTGAGTGGAGTGCACGGGCCTGACTTTTTTTTTTTTTTTTTGATACCAGTGCTGCGAATGCTTGAATTGCCTGACGCGACAGCGCCCGACGCTAAAGATGATGATTGGCAACCTGTCGCGCGTGCAGAATGGCTCTGGTAGAGACGGTTCAAGGTGCTCAAATGCCCGGATTGCTTCGTCCCGAACGATACGCCATCTTATCCTTCAGTCTCGACCTCATACCCAATTTCAGTGCACGCACCACGGGAAGTTGCGCTGGTGCCCGCTGTCTCTCTGGCTCAGAGACATACCACAAGGTATGAAAGAAAGCTATTGGCTTCTGCTGGCCGTGGAACAGGCAGCCATGTCTATCAGATCGTAATGCCCCCACGCCGAACTCTGAGGGTACGGGACGACTTCCAGATACAGTATTCGACTTTGCCTCTGCTGAGCAGTTGATTTCACGATTGGGCGACACGCTGTAACGACTTCCACGGCCCTGTCGATGATCCATCGTGCTCACCCAAAAAACTTTTCTAGAGCGCTTTTCATCCCATGCTTATCTATACCCTCCAGCCGCAAGAGAAGTTCGTAAACGATACAGCACTCCTCGGTCGGGTAGTGGGGATGGTAGCCATTCTCTCCAAGGCTTTGGCGATATACAACTCTTCGTCCATATCTGAGATCCGTTGCCATTGTGCAACCAGGACGATCAGCTCTCCCATGGTCATTGCGACATGGACGTCTGCTTCGAAGACTGACTGCCTTGCACAGACCTCTGGTGCGCAGCTACACGGACCTGGTAGGCATGAGCCCCTGTTTATTGAGACGTTGCCATAATCTTTAATCCATAGGCCTTCACCGATGATATCGTAGTGCGTATGGTTCGTCTTCGAAGCTCGCACGATCAATACTAAACCTCCAAAGCCCTCGACGGGGATCAAAATGTCGTCAGGTCGAGCACCTGAACACACCAGCGCCGCCGTGCATCTGTCACTGCCGACAACAGATTGCGCGATCTGTTGCGGAGAGTCATCTATCTCTCTGATAAATTTCGCCGCCTGTGATGGGAGAAGGTGGCCCGAAATGTCAGCAGAAAGACCACCTGAAGCAGTGGCTCGCAGTCCAGTACAGGTGGTGGTGCCGAACAGGTAAACGGGCACCGTGGGCGAATTCCAGTGGGCATCCAGCTCGATTGCCTGCATAGTCTTCATTGGGGCACGAGATCGTTGCTCCTGCAGGAGGTCGGCGACTTCTCCAGTCTCAGAGGTGATTTCGAGAGCGCGAACCAGGGTTTTCAGCTCTGCAAGCGGCAATGCTGGCCCTAGTCCAAGTGCCAATTCCCAAGCTGACTTGGTGTAATCCGGAGTAACGCGAGGCCAGCTACTCTTGTGCCAGTCTGTGATCCATACAAGAGCGAAAAGTCGATCACGTGGATCGGAAGAGTAAAATTCACTGAATTGGTGAAGATTTGCTTCAAATGATTGACGACGATTATGGGCACTCCCCACAATATGAAGGAGCCGATCGGCGGCTCCCACTTCAGAGTCAGGTCTCAGCAACCGATCGTATCCCGATCCACTGAGCAATGATCTCATCGCGCGCGCGCTGACTTGGTGCGGCCCGCTGAGGAGTGCGATATCGTCACGAGCTGCAGAGAGTTCCTGGACAACCCAGATCCTTCTCCAATGGGGGTGCTGATTGAGTGCATGTATCGCTTCGGAAAGTCTTTCATCAAAAGGCTCTTCACATGTTGGATATAAAGCTTTCTTGAGTGCTTTTTCCAAGTCATGTGTCAATTGCCACGCCAATTCCCGCGCCTCCTGCGATCGCCTGCGATGTGGCTTCTCAAGCATTGCAAACCATGGTTTTTGGATTCTTTGCTTCAAATAGTACGCCCTCTGCCGTGGTCTGAGAAGTGTCTCCAAGCAAAGTACGACCGTGAACAACCATTCTGTGTCATTCGAATGAGCTCCCAGGCTGGAGACGACATGTGATGCTCCTTCAAAGATATCATACATGATCACCACTTGGGCACTCTTCTCTACAGCATCGTTCTGATTGATACAGATGGAGTCGATCCAGATATGGATTTGTCGATGGTGCAACTGGACCTGCCGCAAAGCATAGTAGGCGTTATATCGGATCCGTACAGGCTTCCCGTTCATGACGACCGTGCGTGTATTGTGGTTGCCCCACGTGTAAGAAATGGCGACATATGGAGGTGCTGCGTCCAGGCTCCATACTGATGTCTGGAGTGCAAGCGGCGAATGTCCAACAGCGGAGACGAATCTGAGCAGGCGTATCTGGTTTTTGGGATCTCGCAGAGGGACTGGAAAGTAGCCTGCGTTCGCCTTCGGGCTGCCGCCACTTGCTTCCAACGAGTTGTCCTGCAGCCTAGGAGATGATGCCGTCGCTGGCTTTGGTGAATCGGAATTCGCGTTCAACACTGTCTCCCAGTAAGTCGACATCATGAGCGCTGCCGGATCATCAGCTTCCAAGTCCCAGGAGACTGGGAACGTGAAGGTCGTTCGCGATATTTGAAGAAGCAGCTAAGGTAGCAAGGCTGCGCCACCACCGCCAAGAGTTGTTCTGCATGTTGCACAAAACCGCGCCACTTTGCACTGCTGGCGGCTGCGGCCTCTCGTTTCTACATTCGCGAGTTCGAGCGATCTTGCAGTCCGCGCTGTAAGCTCAGGCGCCGCGTTCGCGTCTCGACCTTCGAAAAGGCACGCGATCAAAATCTTCAGATATGGCATATGCTGTATCTTGAATAGAGTTTCAGACTTGCAGTAGCGCGGCTTCAGTTGATGGCGGAGGACATTGCTGTTTGCTTTCGAGCTTTTCTTGAAATTGCACACTTTGCACTCGACATCGACATCAACATCAACACAATCAGCCACCGATCGCCATGTCCGACATAGGCAGCTCGGGATCCTTTGTGGTCATCGACCCCGACGGAGACGTCGTTCTGGCTGTCGGCGATCAAAACGAGCAGTTCCAGGTTTCCTCCCAGGCCCTGTCGAAGGCATCACCTGTTTTCAAGGCGACGTTTGGCCCCAACTTCCGCGAAGGTCAGCAGGAACGTAGTAGCTCGCAGCCGGCGACAATAGAACTTCCGGAAGACGATCCGGACGGGATGCGCTTAATTTGCCTGTTCCTCCACCTCGCCGAAATCGATCTCGACACGTTTGGGAGAAGCCGAATCGTCACTATTCGGCACGCTGCGATCGCGATTCAGAAGTATCAGATGCTTGGGATTCTGTACTGGCAAATGCACGGCCTTTTAGCCAACTGGCTGTTCGAAAACAAGAGTTCGAAGAGCATTCCTTTCGTGATTGAAGCTGTCGCTGCCGCCTACCTGCTGGCCTCTCGCGATACATTCCAGGTAGCCACGGCTCAACTGGTCAAGAACTGTGATCTTGGGCTGGGAACTCTGCTTCACGATCCGACTATCGATTTACTTCCCTCGCGAGTACTGCGTAAGTGTTGGCGAAGATGTTGTGTGGCAATGCTTGTGCTGACTTGGAGCGAAAGTGATCCTGGAGGAGAGACGCCTCAAAGCTCGAGACAAAAAACGAACATCTGCCATGGACTACGGCCTGTGTTTGTCGTGCTCAAAAGACGACAAACAAGATCGGTACAAGACTTGTTCCAGAGGCTGTTAGCTGGCGCTCATCCAATGTTCGTTTCAGCGGAAATGGAACGAGCGCCTCAACATATCGTGGCTTCCTCTGCCGGCGGAAATCTCGTGGCACATTCGCGAAGGCATTTGCTACAGAGGTAGCGCTGGGTACATGGCGCATGGAGAGATGAGATACACGAGGATGAAAAGGCAGCGAAAAGCAGAGCATCAGAAGTAACGAGCGACTCGCACGTTTCGCGACGTAGCCTGGCGAACCTTATACGTGCTTCAGCTTCTCGAGGAGGAAGGAGACCGCTATCCTTCTGTTCTGGCTCTTTCGCAGCTACAGTCTGAGAGTCACAATGGCGCGAGATCGATACGACGCAGCTCTTGGCCTCCAAGCCCTTCACAACTTGAAGAGTCTCAGCGCGCTCACGATCGGTGCCAAACAATCAAGACGCCGTGATGATCATGACAGTCCCGGCAGAAGATGAGGCATTTTAGAACTTGACTCAAGCCTTTTCCTGGTCTGAATCGCTTTTTCTGGCTCGTTCTCGAACTTTCAGACATCGAACGTGAACGTACAAAGTAATGCGGGCGGGCGCATGTGAATGGTCGCGCTAGCGCCGTTTGTCATGCTCCTTCCCAACCTTACCCGCTCATCCACGTTCGCTCTCAACTGCTCCTTCTAACAACCACCCCGCACAGTCATCGACATCAATTTGGAAACCTGACGAGTCCTGCCCACGGAACACATCATCGCCATGGCTGACGAAGCCGACATCGAAGACATCGCGCGCGATGGGGATCTTCTCCTAGTAGTAGGCGACGAGAAGAAGGCGAAGACTAAGCTTCGAGTCTCTTCACACATCCTCTCTAGCACGTCACCAGTCTTCAAGGCCATGTTCGGTCCCCATTTTCGTGAAGGAAAGCAGCTCAACAGCGCAGTGCCGGCCGAAATTCCGCTTCCCGACGACGACGCCTACGCAATGACCTTGATATGCTACCTGCTCCATTCCCGCATCGCGCCTGCCGACGACGAGATCTTGTTGAGAAACAGCGGAATACTTTCCACAGCTATGGCCATCGACAAGTACCAATTGACTGGTGTCCTTCACTGGCAGATACGCGGACTCTTCTCTCGGTGGCTGTTCCAACTCAGAAAGAATGAGCATGTCGGCGTATTGGCAGCAGCAGTTGCTGCGGCCTATGTGCTCGACTGTGACGAGGCATATGCCACAGCTACCACATACTTCATTCGCAATTGCGAAGCCAGCATTACAGATCTGTTGCACTATCCGGATTGCGACGACACCATCAACGTGCTCTCGACTCGGATCCTTCGTAAGCACACATGTTTATAGATCCAGCCTGGCCGTACTGACGTGAAATTATAGTCATCCTCGACACTAGACGGGCGGACATGCAGCAAAAGCTCTTCGACACTTATGTAGAGGAGAATACGATTTTGACGGAAGAGGGCTTGTGCTTGCGCTGTTCGAAGGAGGACAAGCAAGATATTGCGGTGACATGCGTGGGTCACGGACTCTCGTGATCCTCGCGCGATGGATCGCTGTGGGATACGAGCATAACCAAGATCTGCATATAGTCATCGACGAGCCTGTACGTACACTCGGCGGTTTTGCGCCATCTTGGCAAAGAAGGGGCTTAGGTACGGCAGGGGTGAAGTGAACGAGCGCATGTGAAAGCCACGCTTGTGGCGTCTGCAGCGCGCCACTGCAACTTCAAATAACCATCTGCCTTCCAATTCATTTTCATGTTTCTCATCCTCATTCTTTGGCAAACCCTGCACACGATTCTCGCCTCCAACAAACAACTCGGACAAGCTCTGCATTCGACACTGGTTCGAAAGCACAAGATCACCATGTCCAACGTCGCCGCCGCAAGCGACGTGACCGACATTCAAGTCATCGACTCCGATGGCGATGTCATTCTGGTGATTAGCACAAAGAAGCGGGCTCTCCGAGTCTCTTCTCGCGCTCTCTCAGTGTCGCCTGTGTTCAAAGCGATGTTGGGACCACACTTCCGCGAGGGACAGCAGCCGCGTAGCACCGCAGCCCCCGTGTCAATCCCGCTGCCAGAAGACGACTACACCGGCACCAAGTTGATGTGTCAGATGCTGCACCTTCTCAAGATTGAGTTCGACAAGAGTGATGACGCGACCTACATCTGTGAATATCGTCTGGCTGCTACCACAATGCAGAAGTATCAGGTTGTGGATATCTTCTACTGGCATCTAGTTGGGGTCCTTCACGGGTGGCTTTTCGACCACCAGGAGGAAGATGGAATAGGAGTGGTGATCGAGGCTGTTGTTTTGGCCTACTTACTCGACTCCAAAGACGCTTTCGAGAAAGCTACCGCCCAGCTTATCGAGAACTGCTACGATGGAACGATGACACTGTTGAGTGATCCAGTCATCGATCTACTTCCTACTCGGAGTCTCCGTACGTATCACACATTGATACACTTGGCGCGAGCTGACGCCAAAACACAGTAATTCTCGAGGAGAAACGCGCCATCGCACACGCGACCGCTTTGGGGGAGGGAAATGAAGCATTATGCTTACAGTGCACGAAGGAGGGCAAGCAGGATCGATACAAGACCTGCACACAGGAGCATTAGTGCTTCTAAAGCGCGCCATCGCCGTCAAAAGAGCAGCAATCAGGATCGAAACGAAACGTCTGGTGCACTGCCTCGGGACTTTGCGTTGGAGCAGTTCGAACAAGGTATATATTGGCCTAGAAAATTGGACCTGGCATGCGATATCAGCAGATGTGGCGTTCCTTCGGCGGCTTTGTGCCAGAATAGCAAACAAGTGGTCCAAGGACTGCGATGCGAAGTGAATGGACGCGCGTGGAAAAGTACGCTAGTGGCCGTTTGCGTTGCGCCACCGCGACACAAAACTACATAAATCAACAATGCACCTTCCATTCCAATTTTCATCTCTGACAAGCTCGCACACCACTTCGCCTTCGCCCTCGATCCTCAACTCCGAGGAGCTCTACACGCGACATCGACGCAAGCACCTACAACACAACATGGTCGACACAGAGCTGCTGGCACCTGACGGGGACGTCATTCTGGTCGTGGGCTCAACCGCGAAGAGATTTCGCGTTTCTTCCGAAATCCTCACTGCCGCTTCACCAGTTTTCAAAACTATGCTCGGTCCAAACTTCCGCGAGGGTCAGCAGCCGCGCAGCAGCACAGAACCAGTGGAAGTGTCGTTGCCCGAGGACGATCCTGGCGCGATGCAAGGACTTTGCCGACTGCTACATCTTGACGTGTTCAACACCGCGGATACCTTGACGCTGGGCTCTCAAAACATCTTCGGCATCGTCGTGCTGGCCGACAAGTACGACGCAGTCACGGCAATCCGCTGGCAAGCTCGTTCCGCCCTGCTCAGCTGGCTGCTCAACAACTCCAGCAAGACCGATATGGTTCAGGTAGGACATATCGTCGCTGCTGCATATCTGATCTGCTGTAGCACAGCGTTCGAGAAAGCTACCTCGCACCTGATTACGAGGGCGGTCGGTCCTTTGTCCTCTCTACTGAGCGCTCCCTTCAACACGGTCCTCCCTGCCAAGATCCTCGGTGAGTACACTCGCTACTCTTATGTCTCACTACAACTGACAACCCTATGATAGTCATTGTGGGAGAGCGACTCTCCATGAAAGGCCTCATAGGATATCACACAGGAGGCTTGTGCTTGTCATGCATTCAGGAAGACAGGCACACCTTCCCGCACAACATCTGCAAAATTCATTCAACTTGGAAATGTGCAAACTCGGCGTACCATATGGACGAAACTCGGCCTGGAAAGTTCCAGACGCAAGTAGCAATACTTACTTCAGGCGACCATCGAGGGCGCTGAACGGGCCACGACACTTCCGCGACAAGAGTGCAGATCAGCAGGGCAAGTCAACATCTGGTTGCAGAAGGCTGCAGAACGCAAAGCACACAACATCCGAAAGACGTACCTCAAGTGCTCCACGGGCTCCAGGACGAGTCAAACTTGGTTGCTCATTTGCACTGCAAGCATCAAGTACAGAGTTCCAACATACGAAACTGCCAAAAGAATGCAAAGACAAATTTTCACTCTCGTCCTCTTCCATCCTGTCCCAAACTTATCAACTACGCTACCCTCTCCCTTCTCCTTCGTATCGATTGACCCTCTATCACTCCATGCTTCGCCCGCGTCAACAATGCAAGCGACGTCGGCGACACGAGATCCCTATGAAATGTCTTTCTTCAAACTCTCTCCTCACTTCCTCTTTTCAATCTCCCATTCCAATCTCCCTCTCCTACGTCCCTCTCCAAAATCCCTCTGCAGTGCCTTCATCAGCACACACCGCCCCGGCCATGTCAGATCCATGCCTTGTACGATGCAAACTGCTCGTACTGACGTCCTATAACTCGCTCGACCCACTCAATCAGATCGATACAATTTAAGAACTCCAAATACCAAGAGTTCTTCTACTCCATCGTCAAACAACTCACTGAGCTAGCCAGCGGATAGTGCACAATTCTTGCCTCGCACAACTTCCGCATCCATAACGGAAAGTCTTGCATAACCAATTTGCTTCACTCCATATTGCACCAAGCAGCATCTCCATTCAACATCCACAAATCTGCTCAGGACTGCACTTTTCCTTGCTTCGCCATGGTTTCACCTCTCAAATTATCAATTCATTCCCACACATAACTACATCCAAACGGAGCCCGCACCTCGAAAGTTGATTTTCATAAATGTTCATTTCATCTTCTGTCTCTCTATAATCAATCATAGCTTCATCTGGAAGCCTAATGCCAACATTCTCTATATTCATATCCCGTCCAAAACGCGCCCGCTTGAACGCAGCATTTCAGAAACGAGTGGCAAAAAATTCTCGTCTTCCAAGAATCTCACTCTCCACAAACCTCACAACAAACACTTCCTACCCCGTCTGCTGGACCACCCTCTTCGCAAAAGGCGTCCTCTCATCCAAACTCGAATACCCCGAATCATCACCCTCCTGCACCCTTATCCTCACAATCGAAGGTCTCGACTCCCGATGTCGCGGATGTTCAGGCAAGAAAGGAACAACAGCTTCGACATGATGGTTCTCGCCGCTCTTCTTCCTGTTAATGAAGAAAGCTTGAACAGTGCCGATCAGAGCCACGACTGCAGAAGCCCACCATGCGATCGCCGTAAAATCCATTTTCATCCCGAGACTGTACAGGTATCCAGCGACGGGGGAAGCCATGCACCGCGCACCTGCGCCAACAGATGCAGCTAAGCCGTTGATTTTGCCGAAGCAGCGAGGGCTTGGGGAGGCTTCTTTGATGAGGATGAGGAGGACGGGATAGGCGATGATGGAGAAGAAGTTTCGCACGGAGAGGGTGGCGTAGATGCCGGGGTAGAGCCATTTCTCCGGGAGCAAGGCCAGGTATGGGACGATGAAGTATGCGAGAGGGTGTCCGATTGCGGTCATCATGAAAGTTTTCCAGGAGCCGAGCCAGGTGACAACGAGAGGGAAGATCAGTGCTTGCACAACGAGGGCGATGATGCCGTTGAAGCTGAGTATGACACCAGTATCTCGCACGCTCAGGCCGAGACCACCTGCCAGTGAACCATATGGCGAAGATGGTGCCTCGAGCATTGCTCTCATGATTTGGCCTCCGGATGGAACTCGTTCGTCCTGGAAGAAGATTGGCGTCAAGTGATCGTAGGTCATGGAGTGGTAGGTGAAGATGCCGAGCGCCATTGTAAGCATGATGACTCGTCTCGTGAAGACCTTTCTCTCATCGGTGCGGCTATTCTGACTCGGCGTGCGACTCGTGCCATCAGCCTTGATGTCCCATTCCTCTTCCACAACTTCCTCATCCACGGCGTTGAAAGTGCCATAGCTCTCGTGCGACAAGTTTGCTCCAGAAGTGGTCAAGCCGGCTTGAGCTGGTAGCATTGGTGTCTCGGCATCGGTTTGGTCCAGATCCTGTGGGGTGCTCCATGGCTGCATGTCGGGATGGGTCTCCATGAGCAAGCAGTAGCCAGCAATGACAGAGATGAGCATGAGTCCGGAGCAGATCAGGTTTGGCAGCAGGTAAGGGAATTTGTCGAAAAGACCGCCCTTGTGGAAGTAGTTCGGAAAGTTGTCGACAGGCTCAGCGAAGAGACCGCCAATGGAAGGACCAAGAATCGTACCGACGCTCCAGACGAAGGGCATGACAGCATAAGCTTTGGCTGTTCTCTCATCAGTCATCTCCTCACCAGCCAAGGTTGCATTACTTACGTTCATGCTTAGGATTGACCACAATTTCGCCAACCATAGTCTGAATGACGCCTACGTTGCCATTGAGCGCGCCCGCAAGGCAACGGCCAAGCAAAGCAATCCAAAAGTTGGGTGCAAAGCCTACCACGAGGAGAGAAGCAATGGTGCCGATGCATCCTATCAGGACGACCGGGCGCCGGCCATACTTGTCACTCATTCCACCCCAGAAGCTGTCCATTTAGCTCGGATGTGTACGTTGGGGGTGGAGGTGTAAGCAACTCACTAGCAGAAGAGGGTCTCAGTAAGAGACATGGCGGAGATGAGGATGCCAGCATAGAAGGAGGCATTGCTCTTGTCGCCGACATTGAAGTGGAGGACGAGCTTCCAGGCCCACGGGAAGATGGATGTGATGGCAATAGGCTCTGACAGCCGCACGAGTGCTGAAGAGTATCAGTATGCAGTCTTCAATGCATGTGACAGAAAGAGCATACCAAGCAGAAAGAGCTGAGTGGTGGGGAACTTGTTGGGATCTCGAGGGGAGGCGGTTCTTGTGTGTGTTAATACCATACTGTAATGACCCGGCTCCAATCTTACGTCGGCCCTCACACACCCAAGACCCGAAGCAGGCGGAAAAGATTTGGGGTGTTTGGCAGAGTGGTCGTCGTTGCGGGAGTGGCGGTCACGAAACTTCTTCCGGTGTGTTGTTCGCCGCTGCCTGTTTAGATGGGGATGGGAAAGGAAAACGTGGTCGCCGCAGACGTAATGGAAGGCGCGACTCGAAAGTCAATGCGTCGCAAAGGTTATCGCGCCGATCGTGCAATTCAGCGGGAGGAGTGAGGCAGGCGTTGGAGTCAGTCGTTGAATTGGGGAGATGAAGTTGTGTCGAGGAAAGTGGCGGACAGCGAAAAGATAACCGGAATGGCGCTCTGCTTTGGTTCCTAGCGTATGTGGGGGAAAAGGTCGCAGTACGACGGGGAAGATCACACGACTGCGAAATGGAGAAGCTTCGTGAAGATGAACAACATTGCTTCCACCGCCTTTTCACTGTACTGACTTTCTACGTGCAGGATGAAATGTGAATCACGGCGCATGTTTGCGACACTTTCCCACCAACTTTGCATTTCTCGCCAATCTGTGTTTCTACGCAAACGGAGGCAGGTCCAGTCGGCGATCGGCGCCAAGCCTGCAGCCAGTGACGCTAGTGCCGCGTCACATGAATCCTTTCCGCGGCACCCATCGCGATTTCTCTCAGGCACGCGACACTTTTTCACACCATTTGCTCCCTCGACTCGTGTAACTTTGTCACTAACGGCTCTTGTGCATGTCCATTGACGCAGGAACAGTGAAAAGCAAAGAGAAGAGATTCCATCTTGCGGTGCAGAGATAAGGACGAGAGCTGTGGAGGGGAGGCGCTGCTGACAGCTGTCGAATGGCTCGCCACTGCTGTCACGAGGTCTGGGCTATGTGGAGAGAAGCAGATCTTTGTGCGCTGTTCAAATGCGCAACGGAGGACAGATAGCGGAGAAGAGCGCCAGTCTCGAATTGGCACGTTGCACCACATGATGACTTGCAGCACTTCTGCAGCCCAGGCAGTCCAGGCTCGGACTCTCGAATTGGTGAACGCAGGCGCAGCGGCTTCATCTCGTACAGCACTTTGTGGATGGATTGCATACAGCAGAGCATCAAGGATTGACACCTGTAATCCTTATGACAAAATCCTGCCGCAACCACATGTTGATGCCAGGAATGACCGGCCCAGAAACTCGGCGCTCCTCGGTAAAAGTGCTCTCCACATCCAACCTGACTCCAGTCTTCACCGCGACTTCGCCCACCAGTCTGCGAAAAGAAGCTTCATCGTGTCGGTAAGTCTTCACAAGCTCGGTCTGCGCATGCTCGACTTCACCTGCCGCCGTCGTACCAACTTGCCGCCCAAAGATTAAGGACCCCGGCTTCTGCTTCAGCAAGCGCACACATCGAGACATGGCTGCGAATTGCTTCTCCAAGTCGAATAAGTGGAAGAAAGAGCTCGCATGAATATAATCGAATGACTGTTCAGCCAAGCCCGCCATTTCTGGCGCAAAGAAATCGCCAGTCGTGAAAGTCGCCTGCAATCGATCTCGGTCGCGAAAAAGATCGTATCCAGCATCGATAAACTCGGGACACAGCTCACTGCCTGTCAAATTCCTCGCAGGAGCTCCATCAAAAACCAGCTTGCGAATATCTTGACCAACACAGCAGCCCAGATCCAACAGTGTCGCGCCCTTCTTGACATTCTCCAGCAGCTCCTCGTAGCAAGCATGATTCCCAATGCTGAAATCCAGAAACGCATACCATCCTATGCAAGGATACCGATAGATCTTCCACAGTCGTTCGCGCTGAGCCTCGTTAGTAATCGCGCAAAGATAGCCAAGTATTGGCAATGCTGACAATCTGCCGAACATGTGGTACAAGCTCATTCTCAGGTACACCACTGTATCGAGTCAAAATGGCTTTACATTGCTCCGAGAGATCCGGGTCGCCTTCGAGGTAGAACTTTGCGATATTCTCGTTGTCGATTGGAACCTTTGTGCTGTCTAGAACGAGTGACATTGTGATTTGATAGAAAAGAGCTGAGGCGAATACCTACGAGTACAGTCATGACAGGCAGACTACTGAACACTTATACTTCAAAAATCTGTGTCGATGCCCTTGTTAGAGTTTCTACAGTCGACCAGCATTTGGGGTCGTCAGCATTTCCTCGAGTTGGGCCGTGGTGCGACGTCCACATGGTCGGCGTTTCGATGATACCGTGTCGCATTGGGAAAGGAATGCGGAGGATTTACTTCGAGGGGTGGAATGTGAGATGCCATCGTTCCGGCGACGCCAAAAGAGATATCTTCCACGCTTGCATTTGATAGAAGATGATGATGGCGAGGATGAAGACTCTCTGCTGCTGCTGGTTTTCGGATGTTTGGGCCAACAAAACCACGCGACGATGATTAATCTGTGGACCGAACTCCTCCTACGTCACTGCTCGGTCGCTTCGTCGGCCAGACCTGCACGACTTCTCTGCTGCCCACTTCACATTATCAACACCACCACTCGCGCCCACCGGATCGAAAGGCGCAGAAAAGACCAATCTGACATCTTCTCTTCAGACGGCGCTTCTCGAAACGACTCCGACAAACCCGAGCATCCGAACTCCTGAAGACTTGTCAGCACGCTATTTTGGCACGCAACCAGGTACCCTGCACTCCATGGGCCACGCGTGGCCATAATACTGCTTGCGCCCGCGCCCGAAACGCTCAACATGAGTTCGTCCCAAGCACCGCCTTCCTCGCCTCCTGCTGCCAATGTCGACGCCATGAATGGACCGATCCATAGCCCCGGTGCTACCCGCGAAGAACGACGACGCTCATTCCTCCCAAACCTCCCGAACCTGATTCCACATAACTACAAAGACGAGCGAGACCGGCGGCGCTATGTGGCTGTGAGCAATCGGCCAAGATGGGTGTTGCATTTGCAGGCCACATTCTGGCGGGTGCTCATGCAGCTTGGCATGTTTTTCCATCGCTTTGCGCCTCCGAGACCGCCGAAGCCATCGTTTTGGTATATGATTGATAGTACGGTGTCTGGTATGCCGGGGCAAATATGTCTTTACTTCTACACACCGGCCGACTATGACACCCAGCAACGGCTATGGACTGGTTGGCCAGACACGGAAGAGAGTGATGAGGAAGAGCTCCGATCTCCGCGAGAACGGCAGAGGGCTCGGATGAGCGTTGGCTCAATAGGCGATGGGCTGCGCAGAAGGAGTCGCAGCTTTCGGAGATGGGGAAGTTATCCTGTGATTATCAATTTCCATGGCGGAGGCTTCACATTGGGCTCGCCTCATGATGATGCGAGGTGGTGTGGCACAGTCGTGCAAGAGTTGGACGCTGTTGTGGTTTCGGTGGATTATCGGCGAGCCCCGGAACATCCATTTCCCACGGCCGTGGAAGATGGCGTGGATGCAGTTCTGTTCGTGCATCAGCATGCAGAAGATCTTGGCTTGGATCGCGAAAAGATCATGCTCTCAGGCTTCTCATCTGGCGGCAACATGGCGTTCACAGTCCCGCTACGGTTATATGACCATTTGACTGGGTTCCATCGTGAGACATTGGAGGACTCCGACGATACTCTACCTAGAGAAGGGAGTGAAGAAGGAGAGCGGTATCCATTGCGACAATGGAACGCAGACGATTCGGCATCGAGTTGCTCGACGAAAGCGCCGACCGATCCAAACAACCTTGTCCTGGACCCGAACAAGCCTCCTCCGCCTGTTCCTGGCCGGCCAACAAAGAATAACACCACAGTTGGCGAACGAGCTCTCAATGTGCCTTCCGTACGAATTCGAGGCATTATCCCATGGTATCCTTCATTGGATTACACCAGGACCAGAGAAGAACGCCGAGCGACTGGACTGCGGGCAGACCAAGAGCTCCCTGCTTTCTTCACAAATCTTTTTGACGATTCCTACTTGCATCCTCCAAAGGATGTCACATTAGATTCGCCCTACCTGTCACCGGCCGTGGCGCCCACCGATCTTCTTCGAAACGCGTTACCGGACGAAATCATCATGCACACATGCGAGTACGACATGTTGCTGGACGAGGGGAAGATTTTCTACGATCGGCTCACGTCGGATGAGATCGGCAAGAATGTCACGTACACTATGGTGCCTGGTGTACCGCACGGCTGGGACAAGGCGCCGAATCCGTGGCGTCCTACTCCGGGTGTGCGAGAATATTATCTCAAAGCTTGCAAAGAGATGCGACGCATTCTTGGCGAACCCTACCGAGGAGATGGGATGAATAATGCGAGACAGAGTGTGGTCAACTGAGATCTCTCGAGCTGGTTTCAGCCAGGGTGTGAGAATGATTGCAGCTGAGACTGTGGCTGCTTTTCTCTGGTAGAAGAGTCGTTCAGCCGTGCTGTCTTGACCAGATTCACGTCCTTCGCCCATGGTCTTGCATGAGGGGAGTCTTCGGTTTTTTGCAGGCCTATGTGATCGTTCTGGATTGAGCGTTGTTGCGTGCATTTAAGCGGCTAAGCGTGTACAGGTCCGGTAGCGACATAGATGATGAGCTTCTGAGCAACATTACGACTTTATTGGCATGAATGCAAGAACCAATTCATTGATTCACTTTTTCGACCAACGCGCGCCACGCCTTCCATTACGCTGTGGACAGCCGCACACCTGAGATCATTCGAAAGCCGGAGATGATGTCTTGTCTGACTGGCCGCAACTGGCAGTTCCCAGGCCTAAGACTGTCCGGCTTTCGTTCTACACAATGTCTCATCGATGGTGTTGAGACAATGCAAGTCTCCTACGTTCAATACATGTCCCAAGTCTGCTATTCTTGCCGGTAAGTGCGAGTATATCAAGAGTGCTGCGCCTTTGTCTCTTTCAGTCAGATCATACAGCAACAATCATGGGCATCATAGCATCAATGATGATGACACGCAATCAAAAACGCAAACAGCAAACAGAATCATTCAACAACACGCACCAAGAGGCGACAAACACGAGTGGTGACGTTCTCCTCCAGGAGCTTCGATGGCTGCTCCACGATGGCCATGCCGATTTCACTGCATTCCTCCCTTCAACACCCACACAGCAAGATGAACCAATGGGCAGATATGCTGGCCTTTTCCTCGCTAAATTACACCATTCTGCTGACAACTACGATCCTGCTCCCAGCAACAGTCTCTACTTGAGGTATCCCTCTGGCGCGATCGAACGCTTCACATTGAGCAAAAGAACACACAAACACACGCATTGCTACGCACGTCCTTTGGAACCGATAGACGATATCGTTCGCACAATCCAAGTCTTCCACATTCAAGCCGGAAAGCTCACGTCCCCTGAGATCGACACAATGGGCCGAATGATTGAAAGAACATTCGAACACTTCGTCAATACCGATAACATCTGCCCACTACAGCGCCTCATCATCAACCTCACTCGCCCCGCCTTTTTCCCTTCTCCAGCTCAACTCTCCCTCTCTCTCCCCTTCGACCTAACAACTCACTTCCTCGCCCAACTCCACGACCGCATCATCGCCGACGCTGCTCATAATCTTTCTCGTCCAAGCACTTCGAACACTGAATCTACCTACGGCGAACTTCTACCTCCATTCCTCCAAACGCTTTTCATCCAAACCAACCTCAACGAAAGTTCTACGTACTTGGACTTAGGATCGGGAGTAGGACAAACTTGTCTTCAAGCTTCCCTTACAACAGGCTGCCTATCCTATGGCATCGAACGAGAAAGTCGAAGCTACATGTTGGCGACTGCGCATCTTGCACAATTCCACGAGCGCGCTAAGCTGTGGGGTTTGACAACCGAGCAGGACAATCTCAAGGAAAGGATTGTATTGAAACTGGGCGACTTTCTGAAACTGGAATGTGTGAAAGATTGGTTGCAGGAGGCGGATGTGGTCTTGGTGAATAATTTGAAACTTGAGCCTGAGACGGATTTGCAGTTGGTAAGGATGTTGGGTGGGAGGGAGAGGGTGAGGAAGGGGACGAGGGTGATAAGTACGAGGCCGCTTGTGATGGCGGGGAGGACGAGGAGTGGGAGTAGGGTGGGTGGGAAGAGGAAGAGGAGGATGGAGGATGATTGTGAGGTGAAGAAAGGGTTGGATGGGAAGAGAAGGAAGGTGGAGAAGGGAAAGATGAATGGGAAGAGGGAGAAGACGCCGCGGCCGGAGGAAAGCGAAGGAGAGAACGGATTCCTGGCGGTACGGTGCGGAGAAGATGAGAAGTGGACATGGAAGGAGTACGTTTATGAGGCTGGGAGTGTCAGTTGGAAGGACAAGTCGGACTTTTACTACATCTCGGTGAGGAAATGATGGAGTGCGATGTCGTAGATTTTGCGATGATGTACGTATTGTCGAATCAAAGTATGCCCTTCTCCTGAATCTTTCCCAAAATGCTTTCGTCGTTACTCGTTACTTGTCGTGCCTCCTGGGCTCCTGCGGTTCCTTTCCTTTGAGAATGCTGCTCATGTAGATGTTTTTGTGCCTTGATATCATTTCTCCACTTCTTCATCCCCATCTGCCTTCTACATCATGCCGTATGAGCCATAATATTCAACCCTTGTACCACGAAAAGTTTCATGTCGCGCCAGAGTCTGTGGAAAGTCAGCAACTGTAGCTCTTGTATCAAAGAAATCACGTTGACGAACCTGATCATTCAGCCATCATCTTTGCCGCAATCTTCGCAACCGATGTGATGATTTCTCTGACGATGTCTTCACCTGTGCTTGGTACGAGTTTGTAGATGCCGCCTATTACTTTACCAATAAAGGTACCAGTACTGCGAACCAAGGAGATGAATGCAAGGACAAATACCACTATCCCACACCCTGTGCTTATGATATCCCATTGAGATCGAGCTTCTGGCCGCTCTGCCAGTAGTGTAGGAGCGACCTGGGGTGCTATGGCGGCGACGACATCCTGCGGCTCGTCTGCTTCAGGCCACTCCGCCGGTAGCCCAGGAGCAACTTCGGGTGTGACGGGAGCGACGACTTCCTGCGGCTCCTCTGCTTCAGCTATGGTCGCGTCGATGTCTTCGTGCGGGGAAAAGCGCCTGCTTTTGAGCTCTTCGTTGACCAGGGCTTCGACGAACTCGTGCTTTCTTGCGTGCCATTTGATGTTGAGCCCGCGGTCTCTTGCCATAGGTTTCAACTCCTTCAGAGGCATATTGTTGAAGTGTACCCAGGCGGCCCTGTGCGCTTCCAAGCGGAGTGAAGTATTGTGAGGAATTCGTGGCTGGTCTACAGGGGGCATCTTGTGATCGCTACCTGATGTCAGCGGAATGGAGTCAAGCGGCGCCGCCATGCACTTACCTGTGGAGTGTGATGTATAGAAGGTGTTGTATGAGAGAGCGAGAGCGAGAGCAAGCACAAGACCACGCAGTGTGCTGCCGAGTGAGTGACTGAGAGACTGTGAAGGCAGCGGAGGCAAGAAAAGTGTGGTGGAAGATGGTGGTGTCGAAAGAACAATTGAGAGCCAAGTGTCATCAAGCTATTGTTGCCATCGAGCAGCTCCTTCAAGCGAAACACAGCTGCAGGCAGCAATGGTCTCCACGAACAGCAGCTCCAGGACCCGCATGACTATCAGAGCTATGAGCCAACAAAACACAGCAAAATTGGTGCTCAGGACCCACTTATCATTCTTGATCGGGTTACCAAAGGCTCCAGAAGTGAAGTGAAGAACTTCTGATATGCGGTTGTGGCGTTCCAATGTCCAAAAACGCACCGATGGAGTCATAAATAGGCAAGTCACGCAGTTTTCTGACGTCTGCCCGCGTAGTAGTCATATGCATTGTAGGCACGTGAGCTTAGAAGCGAAGCTGCACGAGCAGCAAGTGAAGTGAGAAGGAGATGCCAAGAAATGCTCATGGAAGCTCAGGGATATCGCAGGTCGGGTACTGATCGAGTTCAATGGTAGAAATAGCCCGAGAGGCCTATTGGTGACTATATAACGGTGCCTGTAGATAATGGCAACCATGCCAGGCCGTGAAATGATTGTGAACAAAGGACAGACTGACCACTCAGCTCGAGGTCGCAATCGATCGCGACCATTGAATTGCTTGATCGACCAGTGCAACGACCAGTGCAATGAAGGACAGTTCCGACCATAAGTATATACGGACAAACATCCAGAGACGAGTGTCGCGGCGTACTTGTGGGTCCTGCTGCGAAACGCGGTCAGAAAAGGGACCAATGATTGGCAGTCCCTGGCCTAAAATAGCGAATTTGACTGTTTCGCGGAAAACGAAACCAGCTGAGAGTTCGACAGTTGCGCGTCCGAAGTCTGCAGGAAGGGCCACCTTGCTCACGAAGAGAATAATTTGATCCAAAATGATGCGCGGAATGCTGACTCTAGAGCGACCGAACACCGCGTACACAAAGGCGTATGCGAATGGATCGAACATGTAGCACAACAGTCCAGCCTGGTTGTACCAGTCCGGCAATGGGACGATTCCGAAATTGAAGAAGCGTTCAGCTTCTACGAACGCGAGGAGTACTCCTAGAAGACACATCCGGAATCTCCGTTCGTTCTGGACGGCCTTCCTTTCGGTTTCAAGTGCTCTTCGCCGTTCATCCTCGAGCAATTGTTGTTCCCTGATATCGCGCTCGATCTGATAATGCCGCTTCAGAGCTACTATCAAATACTCTCTGCTGCGCCAGGATCTGGGATTGAGGTCGAAATAGGAGACATAGTCCCTCAATGCTTCCGAGCGAAGATCTTCGTAATTTGGCTCTATATCGTAATCGCGAGCGAGTTGGTCGGCGGTCCACAAATCTTCCCTGAACGACTGTCAGCAAGCTGGAGCCAAAGTGGTTCAGCCGGGAACTTACATTGCAGACGACGAGGTTGGGACGAAGCCAGGTGAAGATGTACGCAAAATTATCGATATGGCTGGAGACCTGTTTGTCAAGGTGTCTTGGGAAGCAGAGGTTGTCAACAGGTTCGTATTGTGGAAAGCACGATTCGAAGTCAAATTCATTGTCACCATTGAGCAACGTACCCAGAAGCGGCTGCATCCAACAACGGGACTGGGAGTCCCTTTGTTCTTGTTGACCTGATTTCCGAGTAGAATGTTATCGAGCCCGGACCTTTTTTAGCCAGCTCTTGAATACAAATTTGGCTGCCTCGCATCCTTCGCACTGGTCGTTTGAGTATAAGTCACGTAGCCAAGCTGCGCTAGCAGTAAGTGAAGTAAGTAAGCGAGCTGAAGTGCCAAGAAATCGGAGCACACGGTCCGTGAAGCCAGGAGTGTGGCCATCTTATTCGCGTTTCTCATAACGCACGATGATAGATATGCACGACTCGCAGAATGCTATCCATACACGGTCAGCGAAGCCAAAGCTGCGACCCATTTCGACAAAGACCGAAAAACAAAGGACATCAAAATGCTCCAGCATTATGCACATGCTCATATCGTGCAAAATGCACAATCCCACTCCCGAAACTCCTTCGCTGAAAATGCTCTAGCACATCTTGTATTCGCAGTGCCCGTCCGCAATGCGGTGCGAGTCTTGCGTCTCAAGCTTGTAGTCGATTCCAATGTCCAAGTCTCGGTGCTTGATGTTGTTGGGTCTGCACTCGAGCTGGCCGGTGATGTGCTCGCCGGCTTCTACTGTGAGGACATCGGCGAGGTAGAAGACGGTTTGCTTCCAGTGTGTGTACTTTGTGTGAGGACCGGTGCTAAAGCGGACGGGCTTGTGGCAGGCGGAGAATTCGATGTCGAACCAGGCAATAAGGGCGTGGATGTAGTCTGTTCGGCGCACTGTGAGGTCGTATGGGAGCTTGAATGAGAGGTCATCGACTGTGCAGGTGTAGAGATCGAGAGTGATGACTGCGGAAGGATCGGTCACGACGGCCTTGAGCTCGACGGTGTCGACGAGGGGTTCCGTGAGGGCGGTGTGCTTGAGTGGGGAGTAGTCGAAGCCGTAGACGTTGTCCCAGACTGTAACCTGTTAGCGTGTGCTCGGAAAAGCGTGATTGTCCCAACTCACAGCCGATCTTCTCATCCTTGTAGTCTCCATCTTCAATACCAGCCATATAGATGGTGGCCTTGTCTGGGAAGATCAAACCCTTGCCGTCCTTGCGAAGGTACTTGTCGCGAGCCCAAAGCACAGTATCCAACATGCTCTCGTACAGCAAAAAGTATCCCATCCATTCTGAAATGATGATGTCTACCTCTGGGAAAGGCAGCTCAACCTCCTCCATCTTGCCCTGCAGCAATGTAATCTTGTCCGACATGCCATTGGCCTCGACGATTTCTCGCGCCTTGTAGATGATGGTGGACATATCGACGCCAATCACGTGCTTTGCGCCAGCCTTGACCGCAAACCTGTAGGACCAGCCTTGATCAGTATGCTGGATCGATATCGAGATCGGTTTTCAGATCGCTGCTCCTATCGATAGGAATGGCGGTGGGGAGGGGCTTTGAAGGGCAGAGTGCGGTGCGGAGGGAGGATTAAGTGTACATGCTCAGGATGGATGTACCGCATCCGACATCGAGGACGACCTTGTCCTTGAACAGGTGCTTGTTGTTGTAGATGGAGTCGCGGTAGCTCTTAGTCCGCACTTCGTCCTTGAGCATTTCCTCGTGAATGCCGTGGTGGTTGTAGCTGTTGAAGTAGTGCGCCTCGCTATGCGCCATGCCCGCCATGGGGTCGCTCGTGGGCTGCTTGTTGTCTGCCATGTTGATTATTGCACGAGATTGTTGGTGGTGAGAGAGGTACTCGATGTGATCGCACACTTTCTGCGCTCACGAAAAAGTCAACAGGGACCACAAGAAAGTTGCGCCTCACCGCTCCGACATTTACCCGAGCGTTTCGAGGGTCTACCACGTGATGCAGATCCCTGCACAACATCACTTTTGCTCACGGGCGAACAGCATCAATCAACAATTGCTTCACATCATCAAAGGCCATTATATTCTATGTCGATGCCCGCTCATCCGGTATCTGGTCTCCGGAAGTGGCAAAGCTCCAAGTGTAAAGTCTCAGGAAGCTATCACGCCCAGAACAGTGCCCCAAATCCCCCGAGATGACAACAAGACACAATAGGAAAAGGTAGAAGTGCACAAAAGTCTGTATTAACTCTTCTATGGACCGGATCCCATCAATGTCATAATACAAGCCCCCAAACATGTCGCGTCACAATGAAAATTTTGAAGAGGAGTCTAGTTAACTCCCAAGCAGAGTCTGCAATCTTGTGGCTAACAAAGGCATCAGCGACACATTCAAGCAAAGTCAGAAATGTTACAGGTTAACTTACCAAGTTCGCGCCGAAAGCAGCGACCGCAGCGATACATTTTGAGTCTTCCTTAATGTCCTTGCCAAAGGAAATGGCGGCCCAGACGCAAGTGGCAAGAGCACCACCAGAGCTGAGAGCGCAGCCTGGATACATTGTCAGCACCTATCCAATAAAGACCGGTTTCTCTGATGGCAAGAAGTGAGAAACTTACGAGCAGCACGTGAATAACCGCAGTGCAGGAAAGGAACATCAGCTCGCTTTGAGACACGAGTATCGACATCGGTAATGTCGATTTCACCTGAGATACAACCATTCCTCAGATTCCGTATTTCGCGTATTGACAATGTGGAATCCGCATACCATCTGCAAGAAGCTTCGAAAGAACACCAAGAACATCAACCTGGTTCACGGCCTGGTTGCCAGCCTGGTCGAGGTTCACGTCCAAGTCCAAATCAATGTTGCAGCTGAGCGGTGTTGTGTCGATTTGGAGCTCGCGTGGGATCATGACTGCGCTTGCCAATGGGAGGGCAGCGGCGGCGTAGGCGAAGAACTTCATTTTGGAGGTGGGTTGTGGAGGTTTTGGGTTTGATGGGTGAGTGGTGAGGTAAAAGAGGGACTTTTTGGAAGTCGCTGATGCTGCTGTTGGCTGGTGTTGCTTGCTAATGAAACTCCCTCGTTCGCAGCAACCACGAATCTTTATACCACTTCCACACGTTGAAGACATTTTCACGGCTATACCTCTCTTCGCACGTTCGTATTGCTGGTTTCACTCACACGACACGGCACCAACGGTTCAATTTGCAAAGATGAGGCCGAAGTCCTGAACACCACGCTGTGGAGTCTCGACCGCTGGAACCAGAGTCCATGCCCACCATGATGGTACGGAAAACTACCTTGCCTGACCATGCATGGAGTTCGGATTCGAAACTGGATCCATTCGAATGAAGCCAAAACAGCAAAAACGTGATCCTATGCCATGATCTCGTGCTCGCACGTTGCGATGGCATTGGATTGCAGAGGATCCATAGTGTCAGGGCAACAGAATCGATGGAGTAGCCTTGGGGTTACAAGCGTATTCCCGGGATGCATGTTTCGAGCTCGGTGCTTTTGTTGGTTTCTGCACCATTCACGCCATCGACGCCGCAACGCGAGAGTGAAAATGCAATTAGCAATGCGGATGTTGACAAGCAGCCCTTCAAGCACGTGTGTGTCCAAAAGCGACCTATGAGTGGTCAAGTATCGGATGAGACATGTGGACTAGCCTAACATTTCTTGGCGTCTCAAGCACGTCTTGTGCAAGCTTTTCCGGCCTTAGCTTACAGTAGACTGCAGCACACGTGCAGCAATACTTGTTCCTGGTATTGCTTCGGCATGGCAGTTCCACTACAGAAATTCAAACGAATGCGGACCGACCCAATGGTGGATAGTCCAAGACATTCACAGTGAGGCTGTTCTCCATATGCAATTTCACCTGGAGGAGAACTGGGAAGGGAAGTATTTCCGCGAATAGGGCAGGTACTGCTTACATGCAGAATGCTCTTGAATTCGTCGTTTCACACCCACATGCCTGGATCTCACCGGGCATGTATGCGACCGAAAGTCGGTATGGCTTTCGCCGGATCTTCGGGCTAGGACTTCTATTCTTGCACCTTTTGTGAGCATTCCAGTTTGCTCGTAAAGCGAATTTACCGCAGTACGAAGTGCTGCACAACGCAACAAGAAATGACAATCTCCTTCGATTGGAGGGTAGGACCGAGCGCGTACTTACACCCAGGTTAGTATTCTGGCGGCGGTCATGACATTGGCCAACGTTGATGTACTGCGATATGATCGAAGCTTCGACGATGAGAGCAACTTGCCGGGACAACAACAGGTCAACCAGAGAACAACACACAGGCTCCCAACATGATGACGGATTGCATCCAGATGACACATGCGAAGCCTGCTGATATTACAAATCGAAGCTGCCAATCCAGATCTGGTGACAGCACTCTTTACTCCAGTGCTTTTGAGCGAGAGAACAGTGGAGGACGAAATGGCTGGCCCAATCCAACGCATTGCGAGCTCGGAACCACGAGACGATCGACTGGGAAGCTGCAAAACAGGGTGGAGTGAAAGCTGGGATCTGAAGAGCAGAAGAAAACATACAGAGCTCATGAGGTTTCTGCAATGTGTCTCTCCCGGATGCTAAGCTTTGCAACAACAAGGTCTCCGAAGGAGACAAACAGGAGCGCCCACCTGCCCCAGGTGCGTCGCATTAACCCTAAGCTTGACCGAGGTCTGTTCGAAAGCATTGGAGCAGATCGGGTCCGTGTTGCTCGCTTGGTCCTGTTCCTCTATCTTTTTTTGACGCCACACTACGCTGACATTTCTTCATACAATGCCATGTTTTCAGTCACTGGACTCGCATTGATCTGAATCTCCAGGCCAGTCCACTTAAGGATGCTCTCCTCTCTCAAACCCTCCGCTTGGTGCCGCTAGCCAATGCGCAACTGCAGTCACCTCCGAACATCATAAACCAGATCGCCATCCTCTCTATCAGACGACAATTACCAGACCTCCTTAAGTAGACAAAGACGCAAACCCTCTACCTTTGACCGCACGGCCACTAATGACCTGTATGCACCGTACACTTCTTGTCGAGGTTAGGAGCTTCTTACTTCGAGCACTCCAAACAAAGTCCTTCACACCGCTTCGCAACACTCGCTGCCAGATCCTGAAACTGCGACTTCTTGACTCTCTCAGGGCGACACGCTTTGTCACACGCCGTTATGATGTCGCGAAGCCCACGTGTCTTTTCGATCCAGTATGACAGTGGTCGAGATCCTTCCTTGAACTTCGGAGGCTAGTAAAGCAGGCCAAAAGCCTCGTTGATGGCGAGCATGTATCTCTGCGTTCTCGCTTCCCGGCGACAGTTTGACTTACACTTGGGGACGCCGAGCTTTGGTAGCTCGTAGCAGAAGTATTGCCATGCGCTGGATCGCTTTTCTGCGATTGCCACTATGGGGCTGGTCAGATCGGGATCAAGAGGGGTTAATTGTTGAGACTTACCACCAATGCTGACGGGCAGGTCATTCATGTATTCTGAGTGAAGGTTGCCAGTCGTTTCGGTAATCAGGTTCTGAGTTGCTGTCTTGTAAGCTTGTGGGCAGTCCATGAGGTACGAGGCCGTCACAATGCGCCAACGATCGTCCTGCGATACACACGCCTCGTTGACATCGTTGGAGTTGAACCAGGAGTAAAGCAAAGCCGCAGACTGAAGCTTCAACGGACTCGAGCATTTATACTTGTCGATATGTAGAGCGAGATTGAAAAGCATCTCTGCATCGAAGGTCTTCGTCAGATCGTCGTGCTTCAGATGTGCCATCTTGCAGAGTTGTTTCATGGAGAAGTAGCCGTCTTCGTCTAGGATAATCTCGATGGGACCGCCCCTGTCTTGCTGCTTTCGTTGGAACTCGCGGAACTTTTCGTGATTGAATATTGCCTTGAAGACAGCTGAGGCGTTTGCGAGTAATGCTGACGAGACCTGCATCCTCCCCTTTTCATGGCCGACTACGAGAACCAGGTCTCCATCGGCCGCGATAACGGCCACGTCGCGTTGGGACATATCCTCTTTGGCCGGGGTTGATCGCCTCAGTCGAACTTCGGATTGTTGTAGTGAAGGTGAAAGAGTGAAGTGCTTGAAGTATGATTAGTGCGGTTTGGACTCGAACGATCCTGGTGAACACAGCACGTGCAGAGGGCATCTCGTACACTCGAGCATCTTCTCATTTGTGCGTGCTTCGTTGGAAAGTGTCGCAGGGGCTGCAACATGCTTACAGGCGACCACAGAACTCAGGGTAAAGCTTTCAATCTGTTCGGAAAGGAGTCAGGGCACTTTTGCACCGAAGAACTTGCAGTCACGAGGCAGCTTGAATGACGATTCGTATATCTTTTAGTTGGCTGTTGTATCTGTAGCCGCTTTCTGTCAGACCTCTGCGCGATCCATTGCCAGTGAAGAGATCTGACACAACCAATCGAGACACGACCGTCGTCTGCACTAGTCTGCATTATCTCATTGAATTTCACCCCCAACGTATCGCTGATTCGCCGGAGGTGCTCATTACTTAGACGTCTCTCGCTGAGGCCGCCTTTACAGAGCATGTGCTGCATTCACGAGTTCCACTTGTGCGCTACACATGGCCTATTCGGGTCGCCCGCTCCAGATTTTGCGCACTCCAGGCACAATCCTTGACAGACTTGCTCAATCCTCCGCGCGGCCTGGAAGAACTCCCAATTGGCGATCGTGGTAATAGCTCTCGAGTGTTTGCAGCTAGCCCGAGAACGTGAAAGCGTTGGAAGTCTTCTCGTCATGCTCACGAGGCTACTCAATGTAGAATTCTCGAAATTCGGCGGCCAGTGCATCAAATGAAAGGCGTTTGCAAGGCTCTGCATGAACGCCGGATCCTCGTTGTCGCAAGAATAATCACAGTCAGGCACACCGAGAGCGATTATGTCCCTGCAAAACACGCGCCAGGCGACGGCACGCTTTTCACAAATCTCACCTGCAACATATCTCGTTAGCTTTCTGTCAATGTGCCACGTGTGGAGTACATAGTTTCTCACCGATGATAGTGCCCGGAATGCGATCAAACGAGCGTAGGGAAAAGGTCCCCTTCGTGTCCAAAATGAGTTTGGAAGTAGCAATTTTGAAAGCCTGAAAGCAATCCATCATGTAGGCAGCACCTGCGAGATACCAGAGGTCATCATTCTCCATCGCATCAGGGTCGTAGCACTGGAGGCAAGTGAGAAGTAGAGCGGAGCTCTGAAGTCGAAGTTGCGCTGCACAGCAGTACTTGTCTATGCAAACCGCCAGACGGTAAAGGTTGCGAGGATCTCTTAAGCCTTCACGTGGCCCGCAGTTCAGGTGTGCCATTTTGCAGGTCACACTCATGGTAAGCCAGTCATCATCCGGCAACGGAAGCTCGAGCGGGCTGGAGTTTGAACTGTCTCGAAGGGCCTGACCTTCGCGAAATTGTCGGCCGAACATGGCTTTGAAGACCGGCGACGCGTGCGCGAGCAATGTTGATGAAACGCGCATCTTGTGCTTCTCCGAGTCGACTACGAGGATGACATCGCCATCAGGGGCAATTTCCTCGATGGTATTCAGCTCTTCGAAGTCGTCAGGGCTTGTTTCGGACATGGCGGGTCGATGTTGATGATCTCAGATGTTGTCGGTGTCGAGGAAAGAAGTGCAGCAAGTTGATCCAGAAAAGGGCCAGCGTCCACTCGAAGCTTCGAAGCGCCGCTAGTGCATGCCGTGCATTAGCGTCCGGCAGGCACGACCCCCAGATTCTTCAGTTTGCGGCACAATCTTTGATGACCGGCAGGACAATGTGCGTGTTTATGGCTTGGTCACAGTCGCTAGCCGTCTGAGAGGTCCTTATCGAAAATCTAGGAAAAATCATCCTCTGCACTCCGATCAGCGTCACTGATACAGCGCCTGCGCGTTAGCACGACGCTCAATACGGCTCATAGCTCCAGTCCTACAGGATGCCAATGTTCTACGTGCTCTGAGAGTTGGAAGATACAGCTATCCTTCGTTGCTTTGGCTCATCAAATATTGACATCTGGAAGCGGTCAAGAGTTCATTACTTCTCGATTGGATCGCAGGTTCACCTGCCAGTATTGATCCCATTGCTATGGTTTGTTCTTTATCTTTGGGTTACTTCCTTGCTCAGAAGTGTTCGTCCCTGCACTCACAATCGCCGTGCATTTGCACTGCGGAGGCCAGAACGTAATCGTGACTGCTCTTTGCACATGTCGCCCCCTTAGTGATGCCGCCAGACAAGGTCTCAGGCTCAGCGTGCTGGCATTGCCTGTTTCGCGCGGTGGACCTCGCACCTAGATCCCATGCTGATGGAAGATGCCTTTGCACAAGCCAGACACAGGCCGGCACATGCAGCCGCGACTCCATCCGCAGCTTCACGGAACCGTTGCGAGCTGACACCTTGATCAAACTCGACTCTGCCGCAAGAGCTGTAGTCTGAATGTTTCCAGCCTGGTAGGCTTCGTGTCTTTTCCAACAGCACATGAAGGGAGTGGTGTGGGGTGTCGAAATTTGGTGGCCAGAATGGCAAGTCGAAGGACTGCGCCAGCTTGTGTACGAAATCTCGAGGCTGGGTAGCGCAACCGCAATTGTGCCACCAGTTGCTAATTCCAAGATCGGCAAGCCGATTACAGAACTTTCTTTGGGCAGCACTTCGCTTTTCAGCAAGGGCGCCTGCGTTGTATCGTCAGCTTTGCCGCCTCAGTCTCGCAATAACGTCGCCCTTACCAGTGACACTCAGAGGCAGTCTGTCTGTCGAAAGAAACTCGAGTCTTCCCCATGTGTGTGTGATCAGCTTCGAGGTGAGCATCTCGAAGGCTTGCGGGTAGTCCATCAGGTACGCCGCCGAGACCATACGCCACAGAACTTCCTCCGACGTGACTTGGCCCATGTTATCGATGATCCACTTGAAGAGTGATGCAGAGCACTGAAGCTTTAGCGGCTCCACGCAACAGTACTTGTCGACAGCAAGAGCAAGATCGACGAGAGAGATGCACCGACGGCTCCGCCGCGGTCGATGTAGACCAAGTGTGCCATGAGACAGAGGTGAAGAACGGCACGATAGTTGTCATCTGGCAACTGGATCTCGACCGGATCTGCAGCATTGCGAGCTTGTTGACCCTCGGAGAAATGTGGTCCAAAAAGCGCTTTGAATACTGGCGAGACGGCGGAAAGAGTGGACGCGCACACTCGCATCTTTCGCGGGCGCTTTTTGTGCGGTGGACCGACCACAAGAACCACGTCGCCGTCAGGTGCGACGGTCTCGATGTCCTGGTTGACCATGGTCAGTGGGAGGTCGTCGAGTTGCGTGTTGCTGTCATGGAGAAGAAGCAGCTCCGCAAGCTCAGGGAAGGCACACCGAGCAATTCGACACACCGCTAGTGGGCTTCTTGCATTAGCGTCGGAGGTGCCCCTCGAACGCAAACGCTTCTTTCGCAGTCGGTCCTGCTAACAGATCAGGTCCACCTTTGTGTCTCACTTTTCGATATGCCTTTCATTGAATCGTGAACGAAATATCTTGCACCTTCGCACGCCCATCGCAAGAGATGCTTGTCTGTGTCCCTTCAGCAGACGGCAATGCAGCCGCCAGAAGTGAAGTGAAAGCAGGAAAATTACTCACAATCTCCGCTTCATTTGGCAGCGCACTCAATGTAGTCATGTCTCGTAATTTCATGTTACCTTTCCCACCAGTCTGGGGTTCATTTGAGGTCCTCCCAAGGCCCCCTTATTGCTCCTTTCCCTTCTTCAACCCATCATCCACCACTCTCGGCACCGGCGGAACCTCCACATCCTCCTCAACCATCCACTCCATCCCAATGTACGCATCACTAACAACAACAACTCTGATCTTCCTCTCCACATCGCTCTCCGGCAAATTGACACTAGACTTCGTCGTAGGCCTGCTCCCCGCAGCATTCGTACCAGCACCTCTTCCTTTCCCACCTCTGTCATTCGAGGGCCAATTGACCCTCTTCATGGCGTAAATCTCCCCATTGGCTGCATCATGTACGATCAAGAAGTATCCTTCCGTCTGCGGCTTCGGGTACCGCGGCGCGTAGATTCTGTAATCCTTGTCTTGAACAGGATTGAGGCGGGACAAGTGGACGCTCAAGCCTAGAGCATTCACATCCGAGACACCGATTCGCAACTGAGGCAGTTGACCAAGAGGTTTCAAGACCCTTCCAAAGCTGGGATTCGGCAGACCGACTTGCTTCAGCGCGCCCTCGATGATCCCTCTCTCACAGCTCGTAGCCTCGATCAAAGTCTTCGGCCTTGCATTATCGCCAAGGATTCTCTTCTTCTCCTTCTCAGGTCCAACGCCAGGGAAGATCGCCAACGGCCCATCATCCGGCCATCTTCCGCTCTTCACACACTGTAGCAGCGTCATCATCATCTTACAACTCTGCAAATATCCCAGTTCTGTCAGAACGTCAATAGAAGCCTGCAAGATACGAATCGCCTGATCGAGAACCGAGTTCTGATCGCCGACATAATCGCTGATCGGGAGATCAATCCTCGAAAAGTGCGCTTGGAGCAGAAGATGAGCCTTGACATGTGGATCCCACATAACGAGGCCTAATTTCTCTGCGTCGATCGGTAGGTTTTTGGATAGCTCGGCATTGATGAGGTCCTCGTTGTGGCGGACAGGAAGCTCATCGTATTCTGTCGCGCGACACATCCAACCCAAAACGTCTTCAAACGTTGCAGTGGGTTTGGCGTGCTCGGTCAAAGTTCGAATGGTCTTGTGCGAGAGATAGTAGTAACTCATGATCTTGCCGAGAGACGTAGGATCGATATCCCCATTCGGCATGATGGTAATACATTTCGACTCTGCAAGCTCATTGAGAGATTTGTCGACCATTTCAATCATGTAATCGCTAGCAGCTTGTTGCGCGGCAATCGTGTTGTTTTCCTCAGCAGAAATCTCCAGGCCATAGTATGACGGGTTCTTGTGCAAACGCCGGAAGAAGAAGGTCCAAGTCAAATAGTCCAGGGCATCCTGCTTGGTTGCGATAGTCTCAGCTGAAACCTCAGCGCCCAAGTGGTTGTCGAGAACATTGTGCAAGCTTGACTCGACAGGGAAACCAGTATGCAAGAAGTGCTTGTAGAAAGGCTTCTTCGAATCTTGCGTAAAGATCCTCGCGATACCAGAAGTGTCGAACTGCGGTCGGCCAGCTCGGCCCAACATTTGCAGGACGTCTGTCAAGTCCATGTCCTTGTAGCCTTCGATCTTCGCATCGAAGAATTGCGTGCCCTTGACCACCACCAAATGAGCAGGCAAGTTGACACCCCAAGCCAGAGTACTCGTTGCGACCAAGATCTGGATCTTGTTGTTGGCGAAAAGCTCTTCGGCCAGCGATCGATCCGACTCGACAAGTCCAGCATGATGCAATCCGATGCCGAAGCTCAGAGCTTCTCGCAATGCGTCATCCTTAACGCGCTCTGTGTTCAATGCCAGATCGTCTTCAGACATGTGCATGAATCTTCTCGGATTGTCCTCCATGCCACACAGGTTGATAAGCGCCCTTGCAGTCAGCCTGGTCTGTCTTCGTGAAGCCACAAAAACAATGACAGGCTTGCTGGGACTGTGAGCCTTGATCGCCAAGAAAGTCGGCCGATTCATGCTCTCCATCAATGGACAGAACCCTCTCTGTTCTGGGAATCCATCGATGTATATCTCCAAAGGAACCGGGCGTACAGAGTGCCGGAAGTTGAACAGACCTTCTTTGACACCCAGCCAATTGGCTAGATCCATGGCGTTCGCGCAAGCAGTACTCATACCGACGATCCTAACAGAACCTTTCTTCTGCGAGGCAATGTAATTCATACGACTCACGATGATCTCCAAAATTGGTCCACGATCTCCACCAAGCAGATGGATCTCATCAATGATGACCAAGCTGACTTGCTGAACGTAGCTTCGCGTCTGCCACGAACGCGAGATACCATCCCACTTCTCAGGTGTGGTGACAATAATATCAGCATCACGAATCGTTCTAGTATCAGGTGTGTTGTCACCAGTCAACTCGACCAGCTTCAGTCCCATCTGTCGCGTCAGACGTTTCTGCCAGTCCTGAACACGTTCACGAACCAGGGCCTTCATGGGTGCAATGTAGACTACTTTACTGCCAGGCTTCTCGCGGAAAGCCCACCACATGGCGAGCTCCGCGGCAATCGTCTTTCCAGATCCGGTAGGAGAACCAAGCAGAACATTTGCAGGGGTGTAATACATGCAGTGGAAGAGCTGAGTCTGCATGGGATTAAAGAATTGGAATCGCTGTCCGTAGATCTCTTCCAGCAGCGGATTCTTCAAGGCCTTGATCGGTAGTGGTTGCAAATTGAGCAGATCTGTGTATACGCTCTCAGTATCTGGGCGTATGAGATGCTGGAATGAGACAGGCGTGACGGTCTCGGCGCCCAACCAGCGATCGCTTACAGCTCGCACATAGATCTGGCTTGGCAGCGGGTCCGAGAGTGGAATCGTGAAGTTCAACTCATGATCATCGTACAGCTTCTTCCTGCTAAGGATGAAGTACTCATGGTGATAGATCTCGCTGGTCTCGGAGTTTTCCACCCAGATCCAGTAGCTCTCGCTCTTGCCGTGATGGCGATCATTCCAGGTGAACTCCGGGGTCACGTACAACTTGACTCGAAGCACGTCTCGGTTGAGAGGCGCAATCTCAGCTTCGATAGCTACGGTCGGGAAGTTGTTCAACAGCTTGCCGATAGTGCTGCCCATCTTCTGGTTATGCACCAGACTGCCAATCTCAGCACTTTCCATGTCTCGTAATGACTCAATCGAAGCGGTGCTACCCTTCTCGTCAAGTTGTCGCATGACACTCTGTGGCAACTCAAATTGATGGAAGGGATGCTCGTAAGGCCAGACCCGCTTCTCGATACTCTTGCACATGCTCAACAGAACAAGACATTGGTAGCCCCAACGCCTATTAAGCGCGATCATGAACAATGCTCGACAGATACGGGCTGCGTTTTGAGCAACGTAGGCCGTATCAGAGACCAGAGTGAAGTCTTCGAGGTTCGCCTTGCTGATGTAGGATTGCAAGAGGACGTTCGTCTTGCCCTGCTGCGTACCAATGCCGCCTTCGATGTCACATGGCGCGGCATTCTCTTTCAACCTCATGAGCTCCTTCTCTTCGCTCTCTCGGCTGGTTATATTGTCAAACTCTCCACTCATACTGATCATCTTCAGAATGTCTGCTTCGGTAGCTTGAGGCCGCATCATAGTGTTGAAGATCTCAACGCTGGTCTGCAGCACGTAGTACTGACTTGCGATTCGGCCAACATCCTTCGCTCGAAGCTCTTCGGTCGACTCGTTGAAGATGATCATCTGGCTTGACTGCAAGACTTTGGCGGCTCGAATAATGAGATCTCGTCTGCGCTGGACCAGGTTTGGATCTCGCTGGATCTCAGCCCACTCAATACCATATGCGATTGGATTCCTCTTCATGCGGACGAACAGGTAAGAGTAACCCATCCAAGTGATAGCCTCTGGCACACTAGTGACAGTGCCCAGTGAGATCTCGGCATTCAGGTTATCAATGAGCTTCTTGCTGAACTGACTCTCGATCGGCTGTTGCTGTGTGACAGCAGTCAAGTAATGCTGCAGCTTGTCCTGCGTTGTCAAGATCATGCCGATACCTGTGTCTTGAAACTGTGGACGACCAGCACGACCGAAGATCTGCAGCACGTCCAGGATGCCAACGTCAACAAATTTACCAGCTTCGGCGCTGTACAGCTGCGTGCCTTTGATGATGACGGCAGCAGCCGGAAGGTTGACACCCCAGGCGAGTGTCGCAGTACAGCAAAGCACTTTGAGCACACCTTCAGCAAAGAGTCTTTCGATGAGGTTCCGGTCCGAGCGAGGCATGCCTGCGTGATGCGTTCCCATGCCCTTTGCCACCAGCTCTCTGATTTCACGGCCTTTGGACTGCTTGACGTCTTTGAGTGCTTGAGTGTAGCCCTCCGATAGACTCGGATCGAACAGGTCCGTCAAACCCTGCTCCGTGGCCATCTCGTACAGAGTCCGGGCAGTCTTGACAGTGTCTTTCCGGCTATGCACAAACACCATGACTTGATGTCCACACTCCAGCATATCCTTGACTTTCTCGAAAGCCACATTGTCGATGTTGTCTCGACTCGTCTTCGTCCCAGGCTTGCCTTTGACACCGATAAAGTGCTGTTCAAGGGGAACAGGGCGGAAAGACTGATCGAAGAAGAACAGTCCTGCCATCCTGTTCACCTTTAAGAAATCTGCCACATCGACATAATTCGGCAGTGTAGCACTCAACCCCACAATACGAATCAGAGACTGTGTACTCTCAACCTGTCGTTCTGTTCTTGCAACCAAAGACTCCAATACCGCACCTCTCTCGTCGTGCAGCATGTGCACTTCATCAATGATCAAAAGTCGAACCTTTTGCACAAGTTCCGTATCGCCAGTCGACTTCCTTGTCACAACATCCCACTTCTCGGGCGTCGTGACAATGATCTGTGTAGCAACAATTTCTGCTTTCGTAAGTTGCATATCACCAGTCAACTCTCGTACTTGGATCCCGAGCCACGCAAGTCGCTTGCCCAGCTTCTCCGTGATTTCTGCTGCCAGTGCTTTCATCGGCGCCACATACACAATCTTGAAGTCGCCCACATGCACAGCGAACTCTGTAGCATCTGGCTCCTCGATTGGATTTGGATGAATGTTCTTCGCAACGGTGTTCAAGATCGTGAGCATCGCTGCATCAGTCTTACCCGCACCAGTTGGAGCACAAATGAGCATATTTTCACTCGTGTTATACGCAACAGGATAGACCAGACTCTGCATGCGGTTGAGAGACTTGTATCCTTTGAATGTGCGGCGGCACAGGCCGTCCATATCCTTGATGTCCACAAGTTTTTGATTGGAGCCGAGCACACCAACTCGATTGGCCGGAATACTGTATTCTTCATACTTCTCTCTTTCGATTCTCTCACTACCCATAGGCAAGGCATATTTTCTTCCATGCGCAGACAGCGTGTTCCCAGCATCATGCGCTTTGTAGATATGCGGGTACTCTGCCTGTGAACGATTCTGTGCAGCTGCAAGTGGTGCACTCTTATGCATTCGATCCTGCTCTCGAAGCCGGGCATCGCGTTCCGCTTTCGAGAGAAGACCAGAAGGGCGTGAAGAGATGGAAGTAGCAGGGGCGGAGGAGAGTATTGATTTTCGATACTTGAGAATATCGGAAACTAGATCGAGTTCTTCGAAGCCCAGAATATCGGCCAGAGTCATCTGCAGCTCGTCATCACTGCTGTCAGATGCGAGTACAGCGATGATCTGCTCTTGAAGGGCATTGACCTCGAGCCCGTTGCCCTTATTGGCCGCTGTCTGGCACTTCTCGTGCAGCCAGTCTCTCGAGCCATCTTGCACTTGTCCAATCGCCGCTGGCACTTCCACACTATCCTCGCTGAACGTCTCTTCCTCTTCTTCGCTAATCAGATCCCAAATATCGTCTCCTGAAGCCGGCGAGAGGTCATCATCGTCCAGCTCCAGGTCCAGATCAGTTTCGTAGGCTGGCTTCTGTTCGCCATTCGTTTCCGGTAGTTTGAGCTCTGCAATAGCAGCTCGCATGGCTGCCAGCTGTTCGAGCCATTGTGCTGCCGCAGCTTCAGCCGAAGAAGGCATTTTGGCGATGTATACTTTACACTCGATCGTGAAGTGGGAAGAGAAGTCGAATAGATTTCCACACGATGATGCGTGTGAGTCCAAACAGAGTTCACGCTAGTGGGGTCGCGGTGGATCCTTTTTGACACCACCTCGACGCGTCAACTTCGCACGTCGGAGCAAGAGCCCAAAACACAATTCAAAGCACTACTGTACTGCCTTGAGCACTCGAACCTCACAAACTGCAAGGCATCATGGTGAGCACCACCAGACCCACTGGACGCTTGCTCAACGAAAATTAATCACCTTCTAGGAATCTCCCCACGAACACCAACAATCCCTCCTCCTGACCCGCATAATTACCAACGTGGAAAAGCTGAACGAAGCAATCATGGTCCTGAACAAGTCTCTCCAGGTACATGAGACCAGTATTATTGGCCTTCGTGCGCCGCGTTTATTGACAATAAAAACAGGAAATCAACATTCAAAACATGAACGTCGAACTCGTGGCGCAAATGTTCAAGAACTATCAGAGCAATGTGCTGTTCCATTTAGAGGGTACGTATCGCCTGGACTATCGTTCTTGCGGGCATATGGTGAATCCGATACGCCGTACGATAATTTTGGCTAATGCTGTTCCGCATAGCTACCGACAGTCTGAAAGAGCCATCATGAGGCTACAGGCATAATCACTGAAAGGCTATTGCCGCCCACGAAAGGAATGTAAAATTGGCAGCGCACGGGGGAGGCAATTTCGAAGGTTTTGCGTTTCCATCTTGATGCATTATGGACATGCTTTCCGGATGTGAGTCTAATTGCAGAAGGCGGGGACGTCACGAGAAATAATCACGATCAAGTAAAGTGAGCATCAACCTGGGAATGGAGGGAATAGAAAAGAAGAGACGAAGACTCAAGCTCAACCTTCAACAAGAAGTCGAGCCAACTTTGTGATTTGAGAAGAAACAACGAGTAGTCGTATGTGCGCGCTAGGAATCGTAGCTAGCGAGAGCGCAGCGCAGCGCAGCATATAGTGAGCGCATCATCACAGCGCCGTCCAAGCACAGCGTTGGAGAGAAACCGAATTGTGGTCCAGAAAGCCTTGCTTTCGCCTTAAGAGTAGTAGCACCTTGCATGCATGCATCCATGATTTATGACCCCGAGCTCCCAATCGCGCCAAGATTCTGAAAGATGCCACCCTGTGGTGGCGCAATCGTTGACCCACGACCAGCACCCGGTGCACCAAATGTGCCAAATGCAGGAGAGCTCTTGCCCACAGCAGGCGACCCTATCGCTGCGAGTTCGGCAGGGCGATGTCCCTGATCAGGCGTCGAGGCATCTTGGGTCCACTTGATCTCTTTCGTGCCATCATCGTGTTCCCGGAAGTGGAGTTCGCCGCCGCCATTGCGAGAATCGCCTTCCACTGTCGAGATGTCCTTGACTTCGGCCACATCCGGTGGGTAGTCCAACGGTGGGTTGCGGGACATGATATGCTGGATCACAGCATCGACATTGTGGTACTCGTCACCTGAACGCGAGAGATCTCTGCAGGCACTGCACAGCAACTGCCGCACTGTGATCGGTCTGGTCTGAGGACCAGGACGTGGAGCACCCAGCGGGCCGCCAAAAGAGCCAAAGTGGTTGTTGTTCGGGAACCCAGCGTTGTTAGCGCCCCAGCTGCCAACTTGAGGCGGCAATGCTCCCCAGCCAGGACCTCCTAAAGCAGGACTCTGCCCAAATGGCGCAGCCGGTGTGTTGCCCCAAGACGTACCTGGAGCACCAAAGCCACCAAAGCCGGCGCCACCAATGGGCGTCATGCCAGCTCCTGGAATATTTATACCACGTGGGTTGCCAGCCATACTAGAATGGCGTCGGGTATTCTCGCCATTGAGGATCGGCTCGTCAGTATCGTCCAATAGCGCGGAGCTACCAAGATGCTTCGACAGGTCGTCGATCTCCCCAGACCCATCGCGCTCTAGGCCAGCGGGACGAACGCTACCTGGTCGCTGTATGGGCGCCGGTCGAGCAATCGGCTGTGCTGCTCCTGAATCGAGGCGATCTTTATCAGCAGATGCCTGTCGCGAATGACCAGCAACACTCTGTCGCTGCGCTTCGATACCACTGGTCGGCGGTTGTCCAATCGGCGAAGTCTGCTGGTGGTGGAGATGTGGCTGTCCAAATCCTGGAGGCGGCGGCTGCTGTTGTCCCATCATGCCAGGCCCGTCAAACGGAAACGGCCTTCCATGCTGCTGAGGCATCATCATGCCCGGCGGTGGTGCCATGCCATTCATGCCTGGAGCACCGAAACCGAGGCCATTCGGGAAGCCCATGTGCGGTGGTTGTTGTGGAAACATGGGCATTGGACCTCGCTGTCCCATGTTTGGCATGCCCATTGGTCCACGCGGTCCTGGGAAGTTGGGAAAGCCCATTGGTGGCATTCCTCCGAAGCCTCCTGGTGGGAATTGCTGAGGGTGAGGCATCCCCGGTGGTGGTTGGATCGGCTGATGGTGAAGCGGCGATGGTGCACCAAGAGGGTGTTGGTTTGGATGGTTAGCTTGCTGGTTACCAGGCTTTTGCAAGATCTGCTTCGGTTGGTTCTGGGCTTGCTGGGCGCCGCTGCTTCCGGGGGAGGAGGATTTGCTGGGAGCGCTTGACATTTGCGATTGCGTTTGCTTCGGCGAAGAGGCATGCGAGCCTTGCTGCGATGCTTGCCGGGGCTTCGAGGGAGTTGGAGCTTTCGGTATCGCCGGCGTAGGCACAGAAGGATGAGGTGATGCCACAGCGGAAGGAGTTTGCTTGCCGAATACGCCAGGGATAGCCACCGTAGCTTGAGAGGGACGCTTCGACAACACTGGAGGGTGTGCAGCATTTTGAGCGTTGGCAGCCTGCTGTGCACTCTTCTCTCGTTCTCGAGTTTCCTTGTCCGCTCTCGCTTTCACTTCGCGTTCTTTTCTATCCTTGTCTTCTTGAGCTTTGCGCTCGCGAGCCTCTTTCTCCCGTGCCTCTCGCTCTTCGCGTTCCCGCTTACGCTGCTCTTCCTTCTTGGCTTTCTCGGCAGCTTTCTGCTCACGGGCTTTGCGCTCGGCTTCCTCTCGCCGCTGCTGTTCTTCCTGTTGTCGCTTGAGCTTCTCAGCTTCCTTACGCGCCTTCTCCTCCTCTTGTCGCTTCTTCTCTTCCTCACGCTTTCTTCGCTGTTCCTCCTTCTTACGACGTTGCTCTTCCTGCTTCTTCTCCTCAGCTTCCCGTAATCGTGCCTCTTCTGCAGCCTTCTCCGCGTCGCGTTTCGCTTTCTCTTCCGCCTTGGCCAGTTGCTGCTGCTTCTTCTTGTCCTTCTTCTTCTGCGCGTCTCGTTGCTTCTTGGCCTCCCGCTGTGCCTGTGCTTTCTCGTCCTCCTCCAGTTCGTCCAGGAGCTTCTGTTGACGTTCGGCTGCGACCTTCTCCTTGTAGGCTGTCAGCACGCGCTGTTCGAACATGCGTGCTGCAAATATTTGAAACATTCGGCGTCCTTCCTGCATACGTTGTTCCTCGGTCAGCTCCTCCTGCTCTATATTAGTTTGGAGATGTGTGGGACTTGCCATCTTGATGTCACCCACCATGTCCTCCTCCTCTTCCATGTCGTCGTCATACTCTTCCTGCGAGTTGTATGACTCCTCTTCATCGTCGAACTCGTCGCCGTCCAACTGATCGTGGTCGTAGGCGGGGTCGCCCGGAGGATAGCCGGAATGGGTATCTGCTTCGTACTGAGATCGCTGTTCTCGCTGCAGGCGTCGCTCAGCCAGCTGCTCCATCATTTCGATGAACTTGCGGCCGTCATTCTTGAGGAGGTCGTCTGCTACCGTGAGAAGGTTATCTGCATTACCCTTTAGCTCGGCTTTCAGCTTCTCAACCCACGGAGTCAGTATACCTTTGACGGTCAAGTGAGAGCCAAACGAGAAGAAATCTGGCACGCCGGGGTGACCCCGAGGTGGTTCAGGTTCCGGCTCGGGCTCCTCGTCCGAATACTCCTCGTCTTCCTCTTCATCACTGTACTCCTCGTCCTCCTCCTCGTCACTGTATTCGTCCTCGTCGTCGAGCACCTCATGTATCTGACTCGTCCGGTGGTGAGGGTGCGGATGGTGGGGATGGCGATGCAAGGGGGGCGGGGGCGTCGCCAGAGGATGCGGTCGGCGGTGCTGCAGCGGATCGGGCACCAGGCCATCGGTCGAGGGTAAGGGCGGCACGTCGTGGTGAGCGTACTGCTCCAGCTCCTCGTAGTAGCCCTCATAAAGCAGCTCGAGCTCGTCCTCTATGGCCAGTCTCTTCCGCCCGCACACGGTGCACGAGCAAGAGTGCTTTTGCTGTTGCTTCATCTTCTTGAGCACCGCTTCCTTCTCAATTCTCAACAGCCGCTTTCGTTCGTCCTCGGTCAGGTTGAGCCAGAAGTTCTTGATGTTCTCTCGCTCTTGCTGCATGCTCGTGTGCCAGATTGCGTCACTCTGTCGGTTCCCCCGGTTTGGGGCCTTTAGCTGATTCGAAGGCTGCGAGTGAATCGGCGGAGGCATAATTCGAGGGTCGTACGAAGCTCGCTGCTGGCTATTGCCGGGTTTCTTCTTCTTGCTGCTCTTCTTACTGCTCGTCAATGGCGGCGGGGGCGGGTGCACGCCATTTGTCGGAGCATGCGCAGCATAGTGATGTTCGTACTCGGCCTCGGAGTCGTAGTCGTCCTCATCGTCCTCTTCATATCGCAGGGCGTCTTCGTCATAGCCTTCGTCGGTCTGCTGGGCAGCCACATGGTTCGCGGGCAGCTTCTGAGCGGCCTTTTGCGCGGCCTTTTGCCTCCGCTTCGCCTTCTTCCGGTTCACTGGAGGCGCGGTCACCACCGTGCCATTTGCGGACATGGCTGCGAAGCCAGATGGGGCGTTGTGGTGGTCGATGGTGGGTTGCGAGTGAGAAGAGAGGTATGTGTGAGTGCTCCACCTTGGTGGAAGGATCGTGGCTGGTTCGTGCTGCTGCTGTCCCACTGCCGCGCGCCGCCGTCGTCACGTGGAGCCAGCAGAGAAAGAGAGTAGACGCGCAGTGTGCTGGACATGCGCGGGGCGGTGCGGTGTAATCGAAGCGGTGGTGGTGGTGTGCGAATCGGCGTGGGCGTCTTTGGCGACGTGGGTCATTCCAGCAGAGCAAGAGCACGAGCGAAGTGGAGTGTTCTTCCGACCGCGCCTCACTCTCATCATTCAGCGTCGCATGCACAGACAGACAGGCATTCATTCAACAGACACCGACGGCCTCCTCACACCCCGCCGACACGCCTCCTGCACACATACTATTGCTACATTGGACGATATTCCTCGTGTTGCACGTCGTCGAGAGCAGAGTAGAGCAGAAAGTACCTCCGGCGCAGCATCTGGGCCCAGTCGGCTGCGTTCATTGCGCAAGCTCGGAAAGGTTGCGCTCGAAACAGCGACGACACGACCACCGACTCCCAACCCCCTCCGCCTCGACCGCTATAACACTCGCACAACTCCGCCAGTAACACCGCTCCACGTCCGGACTCGACCACGCGCTGCACCTGCCCACCGCGCTCGCTCAGAGACCCTGCATATCCAAGCAGACCACCCGCAGCCGCCGACTCGCTTGCCTTCAGCTGCCAGATCAATCCCACTGCGAACTGGGCAGCTAGCGCAGAACTGAGGACTATCGCGATTGTCTTCGTCAACTGCTGCTCTCCGGCCACATACGTTTAAGAACACATCTCCTCCGAGCCCACCGGCTCCCCCGTCCTCAACATGGCTCAACCACAAGATCAGCAGGTGATGCGGAGGTAAGACACGGCATGGCTACTGGCACAGTGCAGCCGCATGCTGACTGCGTACTTCAGAAAGCTCGTCATCATTGGCGACGGTGCGTGTGGTAAAACGTCGCTGTTGAGCGTCTTCACCCTCGGCTACTTCCCCACGGTGAGTCGCTATGGGAAGGTGCGACAGTGAGCATGCGCTAATGAGACCCAGCGATATGTGCCTACTGTCTTCGAAAACTACGTTACCGACTGCAGAGTTGACGGCAAGAGCGTGCAATTGGCTCTGTGGGATACAGCGGGGCAAGAAGACTACGAACGCTTACGCCCATTGGCCTATAGCCAGGCCCATGTTATTTTGATTGCGTTTTCCGTGTCCAGTCCTGACTCGTTATCGAATATCACGACAAAGTGGTGAGTTGGGACCCCGTTCGCAGAGCCATGAAATAACCATCATGGTTTTACCCCGCTAGGCCACGCTAACACATTCCGCGATGAAGGCATCCTGAAGTCCTCGATCGCTGTCCAGGCGTTCCCATTATCCTCGTTGGCCTCAAGAAAGACTTGCGTGACGATCCAGTGGCACAAGAGGAAATGCGAAAGCGGTCTGAGAAGTTCCTCACTCCCGATGAGGGAGAAGAGGTGCGGAAAAGGATAGGCGCGAAAAAGTACCTCGAATGCTCTTCGTTGACTGGCGAGGGCGTGGACGACGTCTTCGAAGCTGCTACCAGACAGTCACTGCTCAGCGGAGGCAAGGAAGGAAACAGCAGAGGCTGTTGCACTATACTCTAGGAGTGCGGTGTTTGCGCTTTGTGTGGAATGGGAGCTTGCTAGGGGGCCCTGCACAAAGCGTTTCGTGTTTCAGGCCTGTGGCAAACGGTCGAGAGATGGCTGACTTGGACCATGCCGGACACAAGCGACGCGGAGTGGAGATTTTCCGTCCGAAGGCGTGGGCAGGAGAGCTACAGTCGCATGAAAGTCGACAGGACCAGGAACTGGGTCGAGTTGCATGCTCCGGTTTTTCATGAAAACGTTGGTGAGGGCGAACCAGAAGCTATCGACGCGAACATCGATGGGAACCACCTTGACCGTCCAGCATAGCATGATCCACTCGCGGCAGCTCTCGGCACACATCATCGTAACGATCATATCAGTCGAAACCTCGCGCAGATCAACAACATCTGGACGTATGCTCACGAGGCTACAGAGCAAAGTCCAGACGACTATATCTTTGGTGGTTTCAACGAGCGACAGTTCACAATGGGTCCTGGTCACGATGGAGTGCAGTCAAACGGAGGTGGCATACTGTACGGTGGCTCCGATCGCGCTCAGATCGCGCCTGGCCTTGATGCGGAGTCGCAGCCTGCTGATGCAGCCTCCGTCGATGAACTGTCCTGGATACGCACCCCGAGCAGCTGGTACACCCGTCGTAGCCGTCGATCGCCTGTGTCGTCGCTGGAATTGGAACCTTCTGTTCTACCCGATTGGCTCGCGTTCTTGGACGCGCCGAGGCAGAGCGAGCCTTCCGAAGCTTCGGACGATGCGGCTACTCTAGTAGAAGAGAGTACTGACGACTGAGAGAGCGTATCAGAGAGCCAATTCTTTTTTTGGACACGAACTCCAGAAAGTGGATCAAGGAGACAGGCAACAAAAGTTTTTCGTTCTTTGAAAGTGAGTTAGCGTTTTGGAATTTGTGCTTCTTAGCGAGAGCGATGGAGTTATTGTATCATCGTTTAGAAATGGACTACTTTCTGTTGTACTCACGACAGAGACTGCCAGCAAGAGATTAGTCAAAGGTAATGGATACTGATGATGGAAATACGGTCACTACGATTATAGTGTTTAAATGGAACAGATGGTGAAGTTACACCACGAAAGTATTGATTGGCAGGCTGGTCGTGAACACCTTCTGTGTTCGGTGGCGCAAGCTGTTGCACATTCAGCGACATACGACCTCTATGAGCTGCAGTTCGGTCGGCGATATTGTATCGTGAAGCTGTTTCACGGCTCGGCTCTGTCCACAAGCCACCGCCTCAACACCCACTTTCGCCTACAGCTGACCGAGCACTGTCTCTGTCACCAGCGACCAGCAATGCATCTGGATCATAAGCTGCCTTGGAACCTTCTGGCATCGGATCTAACGATTATCCGGTCACACGCTCGTTACACACCACACGTTACAGATATCTTCTCAAAGGGAAGTGACGACTGGTCCAAGCACTTGCAATATTTCCAACGAGCCTTCCACGAAACTCTGATAGAATTCTCTCAAACAGAAGCCAACAGATTTCAAGATTTGCGCCTCTGGAAACCTACCTCTGCCGACGAGATTCTATCCGACACACTAAGTGCCCTCCCAGAACGCATCTTCAACCTAGGACAACACGAAACCAATTCTCTACGCCACAATCCAATCGGCCCGCAACATCAAAGCATTCAATACTGGATCACCCGAGCATCCGAGAACCAGCCTCCTTCATACACGTCCTCAGACGGGGACTTGGCAGATGTGGTCAAAACGCTCCTAACAATTTCAGCGCATTTATGCACTTCGGAGGACTCCGCTGAACAAAAACTCGGGCATGAAGCATTTTCTAGTCTCCTACGGCTTAACAAGCATCCTGCTATCCCTTTGGAGAAGCTCAATCACATTCACTGGGGCCACAGTTTTGGTGTTGAGCATTTGGCTGAAGACACTCTTAGGATTTATTTACTGTTAAACGTGGTTGATGCTATTAGACAGCAGAAGCGAAGCAATAACAGCGGGCATACTGTGCAAAGCATCCCTATTGTTGAATTGGAAAGCTTTCGCAAATGGGCTCGCAACAGTCTCGTGGATTTTGATTTCCCGGCACAGAATCTTTTGCACTATGATTTTTGGCGAAGCTATGTCGACGCAGACGAGCAAATGCGGAGTTCCGATGCAACAAACTTGGAGGACAGAGTGATGCAAGACTTGGACCCTACGCTTCCTCGCAGTGAAGGCTGGTCTCGGGATGATGGCATCGCGGTCAAGCGGTATCTTCGCACTTGTTTTGGTATTCTCGTTCGATACAATGTTCTACTGTCGTTGTGGTATGGTGAAGTTCATGCGAGGAACTTCTGGGATGAACAGATTGGCTACTGCCTTGAGTTTCGAGAGAAGTGAATGAGTGTTGTTGGAAAGGCGCTGTTGTGGCGCTGCATTGGTCCAATGGCTTCTTGCTAGAGGCCTACTCGATGGAACTGAGGGTCAATGCGTGTCCTGCATTAACAACCCATTTACTTGAGTGGCCGTCACGAGATGTCCTGAAAGCTGGGAGTTAGTCCTTCGCTCTATTGTGCATTTGAAAATTACTGCCAGCGAAGTGAGGCAGCAACACGACGATGCTTGGTTGTAGAACGAAAATTATCATGATGATAGTGTCCACATGGCGCAAATGATCAACGCAGTCCATCAATGATGAATTGTTGGAAAGAGAAAAACATCTCGAAGCTGTTGTCCATTTGGTGGCGTGAGCTGTCGCATATTCAGCCAGCCACAAAACCCGCCAGCTATAGTCTAGAAGGCTGTGTGCTTCAGCTATACGCATTGGATTGTGCAACCGATGCGTCGAATGCGATTACTAGAACGAAACAGCTATACGCCATGCGACGCCTCGAGCTGCAGTGACTTTAGATCAGGCGATCGCGAGGGAACGATACATATCACATCTACGTGTCTCCGGTTCTCAGCTCTTGCTTCCATTGTCTTCTGCGAACACAAAACTGCTTCTCTCCCAGATCAACAGCATCAACTGGCTGGTCGCAAAAATGACATCCTACAGTAAGTCTTCTCCATCAACACCCAAATTCCCAAACGGCGCAAAAGCCTCAAAATATACTGACCTACCCAAAAGTCCAAATCTTCGACTCCTCTAACAACAAACTCTTCAACAACAAAGGCCAACCCGCCCTCACCCCGCAATCCACCTACGACCAGACCGTCTCCCAGTCCATCGCCCTCGGAGTCCCTATATCTTCTTACTCCCTCTCCTTCACCAACAACGCCACCCCAGACTCTTCCAAATTCAACCCCGGCAAAATCAGCACATCCGGTCTCGACCTGACTCGAAATTTCGATCAATGGTCTCCTCTCATCTTCAATCGCCTCGCAAGTGGCACGACATTCAAGACATTGATTCTTGTCAACTTTTCGAATACAGGAGCTGGAGGAGGAAATAGGATCATGTCAGTTTTGACGTTCAGTAATGTCCTGCTTGTGAATCATAGTCTTATGTCTGGAGGAGATGCGATTGCGACAGAGAGTTTGCAGTTTGTGTATGGGAAGGTACAGATGGGGTATCAGCCTGTGGATGCGAGCGGGAAAATGGGGAATCCTGTACAGGCGGATTGGGATCTTTTTGTGAACAAGGGAACTGTGAGTTAGTGAGGACTTCGTCTTTTGGGTGTCGTTGCTTGGCATGTGTTGTGCGAGGAGTGAAAGCATACGAGGGGATATTGTAGAATTGGAATATGAAGATGATTGGTGGATGCCGGCGTAGCTAACGTACTGAATATGCACAAAATACCTTTCTGGTGTCGTAGAATCAGCGATACGATGGTCCAGTTGCTCGCCTTTCAAGATGGGATGTTGTTAAATGCGAGAGTTTGCCCCAGTCGTGTTGTTCAGTCATGGAGTGCCTTCAATCGTCCTCAGTACTATGATGGGGCTCGCAAGTAGCATTTGTTCACTCGGAGTATTGGAAGATGGAGCCTGTTGTCACATCGTCAAATAAATTGCTGAACCATATGCAATCGAGGAAATCAAAGCCCTATTGTGAAGCTCTGCGAGACTTGCAGAGTGCGTCCAGACCTCACCTGTGAAAATATCACGAAGTTGCAAAATTGACCAGTATTCCAGGACAAGCAATTTGGATCAACCGGACATGTGTCGTACAGTCACGGCACCATATCCCACACGACGTGCCGCGCCATGGACGGGAGTTTCATGCACTCCAGCGTAAAGTAGATCAGTACCAAGGCCAAATTTAGCCCCAAGTTCACCCGGAAGTTGATTTTGGTGGGCTGTAGGCTGTGATCCCGCGAGATGCAGTGTACGAATCTGGCATATGCGGAGCAATACTGAGCAGTGAAACGATAAGGAAAGGTGATGGCGACATTCGGACGTCTCAGCTGGAACTGTGTTGAAGCCGGCAGCCAATAGAATGTCAAGCGCACGAAGCAGCCTTTGCGGTTTGTGCGAGCTGAGACTTGCGCATGGGCGTTGAGTTCACAGCCATGCTGGATCTTGGTCAGACTTCTTCAGCCTTGGTGGAACGTGCGGTTGGTTTGATCAGTGGAGCTGAACGTTGAGGAGTTGAAGAAAGTCGTGGGGTCAAGTGTAGAAGCGAAACGCTTTTCTTGACCTTCAATAATTACGCCACAGCTGCGCGCGCACTTGCTCGGGGAGCAATACTGTGCATTCCCCTTCGGTGCTGACGAGTAGACCACGTGGCAGGAGGAAAATGGTCGACAAGTGAAGTCGTGTGCAGATCCACGTGATGGTCACAATCGACAAGGGAGTGACGTTCGTTCGTGGACCCTGAAGAAGAAGTGGTCGCTTCGAGACTCGTGCTCTTGCCTGCTGCGCGGCTCCTGGCTCGGCTGGAAGCGCGCCAAATCCCCGATCAAGCCCATATTTTCCGTGGCCCGCAGCGCCATGCGGTCATGCCATGCTGCTGCTGGCGATGACAGCGCGCACGACTGTGACTCGAATACATAGGATCCTGCTGCCAGTGTCGAGCAGCCAATCGAGCATTCTCGCAAACCTCCTCGACGATATGACTGTGAGAATAGGTTTGCGTGCAGCAGCACAAGTCAGATCTGGTGGACCGGGATGCGTTGCATGTGGAGCAGAACCACTTTCGACGTTTCTAGGGGCCGAGGACATCGATTGGTTGTACAGCCTCCCTCCAGCTCTCCTGCATGACGCGGTGCGAAGAAGAGACATTTTCTGCATGCGACCGTACGTAATGACCACAGCGAGAGATTCTTTTGACGCCGGCGTGCACACCGAAACGCAGGGCGAAAGATGGAAGATTGGCAGGAATCTTGTCTCTCGAGCCAGGGTTTCAGCGGGATCCGGGGAGGGGCGGATTACGGATTACCTTTGCGTGTGGCCGGTGTGGCCTGGGGCGCATCCGTCCATGGGCGATGCTGTCTAGACTGGACATGAGGCTCGAGAGCTGCCCAACAGCGCCAAATTGCACAGCTTGCAGCAGGCGTCCCGTTCAGTACCTTCGATGCCTCATGCCGCAGGCCAGCTGTATGACATCCATGTGCGGAGGGATGCAGTTCTGCTGTGACGGTATCCAAACGGGACTGCCGGGCCAGTTCCTAGCTTGGATCACGCGAGCAATATCATTGGATATGCCCACTAGTCGGTCGGGTCGACTTATAGTCCCACGGTTTGGGCTGCGCTAAGGGCAATGGGTTGAGCAGAACGAACAACATGGCGGGCGCAAGAAGTCTGCAGGCAATGTGTTTGACCGGGCAGCGAGAGGCACCGAAGACTAGCATCACGAGGGATCTGAGTCAAGGTGGTGTTCGTCACAAAAGGTCGGCGAGCGCTGTGCATGGGGTGGCCTGCGTTGATATTTCGAGTCGAAAAAAAGTCAAAAGCGGTCAAGCCGTGCAGGACTTGGTTCGGCAGACCCCTGCTTAGCGCGCCGAGTCTAAATTGTAAAAGATCTGGTGAAGCAGGAGCCTCTATTCCTCTGCTCCCTCTCTCCGCTGCACCAACCACGCACACCACTCCCACAGCGACGAAGCACCACAAACCGACCTCACCGGGCACATATCATTCACAATATAATCACTTCGTCGTCCAAGATGCCGCAGGCCATCGGTGCGCACTAGATCACTGCTGGAGGTCGGCCCACGTGCTGGCCTCCAGTCGTTCTCTGCCCATCGAATAACTTCAATCGCCCCCACGACGAAACGAGACGACTACTTCCAAGCATAGCTTGTCAGTAGTTTGACCACCTGCACCGAGTTTGGAGTGATTCCCGTCACATCAGACCACCAGGCATCGGCACCTCGAATGCGTTTGCACCCCGCAAACGACGACGAAGACACGGCTTGACCCATTGCGCGGCCACGCCTACACTACTATACACACTACAGCTCGTTGCCAGAAGGCGATTTACGCGAGATACAAAGAGGACCCGGAGTTGTGCTTTCGACAGCACGAGACGAACCATTCCCTGGGTTTAACCTACAGCGGACCCCCTACCACCAAGCACATCAATACTCGAGATCCCGCATCTCACCCTCGCAACCGAAACTTTTTCACTAGAAATCCAGAACGACAGAACCACAATGGCTCATCGTTCAACCAGTTCCGCCCCTCAGGCGAGCAACCGGGTTCCTTACGATCCACGAAAGTTGACCAATGGAAGCCCGAAAAAAGCGTCGCGTCGCCCACGACCAATGAAGAGTAACATCACCAAAATGAGCAATGGCACACGCACCGGAGATGCCGTATCAGACGACAGCGATAACGAGGCCCATGAGGGCGCTGCAGACAGCCCAGACGAGGAGAGCGACTCAGACGATGAGGCGGATGTCTTTGCCCTGTCAGGCGCAAAGCGGAATGGAAACATTGCTGCACCGCGGCTGGCAGGGCCCGCATATAATGTCGAAGCGGATGCTGTGGCGGGCGCTGAGAAGAATGTCGACAGCGAGGACGAGGACTACGATGCTGTCGATGACGATGACGAAGAAGAGGATGATATGGAGAAGGCTCTCGAAAAAGACCTGATCCAAGACTTCCTCGAGCATGAAGCGGAAACTGAGGCCCAACGGCCACAGACTGCTACGTCAGTCTCCAATGACATGACTGGTCTGAGCCTCACTGAGGACGCTTCCCTTGCCCGCAGGTTGAGCTTGCAAAGCGAGGACAGCAATGCGGGCGATCTCAATTGGACTGAAGATCCGTTCCATGGCCTTCGAACTGACGATACTCTATATCAAGAGATGATTGACGATGCTGAAGACGAGTTCTCTTACAATCTTGCTTCATGGCGCATGCAACAAGACGAGGTCAGCGAGGACGTACTTTTTGACCTCCATGTGCAGCGATCAAACAATGAGAAGCGTGTCCGATTCGCAGAAAATCGATCCTCGCGTTCATCGAGCATGAGCAGCGAGGATGACCCCAGAGATTCGTATCCTGACCTCCTCGATGGGACAAGCACTCCCCAGAATGCGGCACAATACATGATGGATGTCGATGCAATTGACGATGATAATGAGTCTCACTTTGACTTTGACTACGAAGATGATTATGAAGGCGCCATCGCCGAGGGAGATGACGAAGAAGACTCCGATCTCGACAGTGACACAAGTGATGAGAGTATGCACAATGCAAAGCGCCGTCTACCAAAAGTTTATTTACTGACATATCCTCAGCGGATGGTGACGCTACAGATGACGAAGATGAAGAGGATGCATTCAGACGCATGCATGCCATCCACAGGGAGAATGCTGCGGCCGCGGCCAAGAGCACTCCTGCTAGCACCCCAATCCCAAGCACGCCGAGCACACCAGTGACTGATCAAGCTCCACCTCTACGACAGCCAGCCAGCACAGGGCCACGTCCTCGTGGCGGAAAACCCATCGGAAGACCAAGAATGGGCACCTTTACCCACGATCCCACTCGTGCCGCTGTCACTGCCGACGAGAATGGCAATGGAATAAAGATCTCTTGCCCATCAAAGCCTATCGACAAGGAAAGCGCCTACTGGGAACAAGCACGCCAGGTCATGGGCAGCCGTGACGGAAGTCCCGGAGAGCCCGTGACGTGGACTCGCACCACGCCTCATACCGCCAGTATTCCTCAGAGACCTTTCACGGCCAAGATGACTCTGGGCAGCATGTTCAACGGCAATTTGGACTTCTTGCGCACCAACGACGTTAACGGCATCACGAATGGCCTTGTTCTTCCCAGCACGCGAGGCAGCAGTGCCCGCTCGTCATTCGCGTCTTCCAACACCCTTGACAGAGAGCGAGTCACACCTGCACCACCTGGAAACCTCGAAGACCTCGTACAATATCCTGACACCGATTCTGACATGGATGTCGACCCAACGCCATCCGCTGCATCGCAGCAGCAAGACGTCTTCGCGAGCTTCACGAACGATGACTCCGAGCCGATGCCTCGACTTGACAACGAGGACCTTCTGGATCACTTTGATCAGGTTCCTGGTGGAATCTCCGTCTTCCGCAACAACCAGCATAACGTACGCCAAGTCAGCTCGCTGGCAGCCAACCCTGCCAGTCGAGTTCAGACTTCCGAGGCCAATGCTCTACAAAAAGGCAGACGCAATGCTGCCAATATCCCCATTACACCCGGGCGCAAAACCCGCCCAAGTGTTGACATGACCCTGACTGGCGCAGGCGTCAGAAAATCTGCGGCTCATGCCAGCCCTCTCGCGCAGAAGCGTCGTCGCAGCCGCGGCAACTCTCTTTCGCAAACTCTCGCCCTCGACCGTTTTGGCTCGAAGGTGTAGTAATCCTGCCACTCAGCCCATCGCTAGCGGCATTCTTTCAGAACCGGGAATACACAAAAGCACTACAAAAGCCCGAACACGATCAACAGGATTTGCAGCTTCTTCACTTGTCTTTACTTTGCCAGGATTTGTTTTTCTCGCTCTTTCTGCTATGACTTTTTCTGGTTTTTGAGACGTATATGCATGTTAGCGAGGCGCAGGGAGGCGTTTCTGTCTGATCTGACCGGAGTTTCTTCCTTTTTGTTCGGAAACTCTGCTGCTGGGATGAAGATGGGGGCCTCACTGCGGTCGTTGTTTGCTACTGCGCGCGGAGATACCCTTTGGAGTTCCTTCCTTTGCATTCGCTAGCAAGAATATACGATGATGCGGTGGGATATGGTGTCGGTAGTTTCGAGCTGTGATGAGCAGCAGTATACGCATAATAGTTGGAAAATGAATGATTCGAAACTGAGCTCTTTCCATTTCGGAGGTGTGATATGAGAGGAAGTCATGGCGCGGTATTGTTCCTACCACATATCTGGAAACAGACGAGCGCAACTCCCATCAAGCGAAGCAGCAATGAACCACTTCCGTGCCTCCAGCAAAGCATCACCACGACATCGGCATCCAACATTCTTCTCACCCCACAACTCGCTATCTCCACTCGCCATCCTCTCAACTCCAACACTACCCAGCACTCAACCATGGATCCCGAAACTCGCTACATCTGGAACGAAAGGATACGGCAAATGAGAGTTTCCAGCCCCAACACCATCCGGTACTCAACTATGGACCCCGAAACTCGCTCCATCTGGAACGAAAGGATACGGCAAATAGAAGCCGCTGGGATGCCCTTGCACTTGTTCTACGGTGTTTCACTCGATCGCGTATAGGAAGAAAATGTCGAATATGTCGAAGAGCGAGAAGGGTATCTGGAATGCTTGTATCCGGATATAGCGCAGGAGCCGTTCGAATTCAACTACGAAGCTGCGATGGGATTGGTTTAGTGGGGCGATGTACATCAACTGGATTCGCGGGGGAATATCGTGACAAGGGGGAATGATGAGGAGGAGGTGAGGAGGTGGGCTACTGGGCATAGCCGAATCGTGAGGTTAAGGCTTGAGGGAACGGCGGGACAAAGGGCGGTGGTTGAAGAGGAGATTGATGATCAGAGTGAACAGGGTATTTTTCTACCTATGATTGCGCCGGACTCTTTCGATCGGCGGTTGCCTCAAGACCAGGCCATGATGGTGCAGGTACCTCCAGAGCGATCGGAGATTTTCGAGCCGGGGCGACCGATAGACTGGAGCGATGCTACCCGTCGGGTGGAAGCATTGCAAAGGAGGACGGCAGAAATGAGATTGAGCCTCGATCGACTGGAAGACGCCATCGGAGGAGTATTCAGGAGGGCACGTGGGTCGGAAAATACCGCACAAGAAGTGGGATCCAGAGAGAGAATTGAGGAGGCGGGGCTCGAACCAACTGGGGAGTTGGAGAACGAGGATGTCGAAATGGATGGGTCAGTGGCACCGCAGTCGGATTCCGGCAGCAGTCGTTGAGGTGTGATATCATCACCATGCTAGAAAGACATTCATTCATGGAGCAAAGTTCAGGCGAAAGTTGATGAGAGGAATCGATAATATGTGCTGTGTTCCTGCAATCACTTAAGTACAACTTCACACGCCAATCGAAATAATGACAGACTCATGCAATGAAAATCTAAGCCTTCACCGCCCTCCTCCTCACCTTAATGGTCGCACTCGAAGGCGGCACTCCGCTCCCACCCATATTGATATTCTGCGGCCTCTCCGGCAACGGCTCAACATCATAATGCATAACTAAAAACGCCACCAACAATTTCAATTCCTGCTGCGCGAAAAACCTCCCCGGACAAGCATGTCTTCCCATTCCAAAAGCCATATTATCTTTCCCCACACTCGTCATACTATAATTCTGCAGCCGGAGCCATTCCTCCCTCGCTTTCCCTTCCAATTTCTCGCCTTCCCGCTCCGCAGCAGCGGCGAATTCTTCGCGAGGGCGGGAGAAGCGGTAAGGATCGAAGGTGTTGGGATCAGAATAGACGTCTGGATCGTGGTGGCGGTTATAGGCTAGGACTGCGACGGAGGAGCCATATGGTGCTGTGAAGTTCTCCACGGGATCGTACATTCCATTCGGATGTACGACTTTACGGGCATTGAGAGATGCGAAGTCTCCAATACGCATGGATTCTCGGAGAGCGGAGTCTGTACGAAGCAGTTTGGCGAGGTTTTGTTTGGACCAGATTCCTTTTTCGTTTTCGGCGGAGATGTGTGTGGTGTTATTTGCCGATTCACCGAAAACGCGCTCGGCTTCTTCGCGGAGGGAGGCTTGGATGTCGGTTTTGGAGGAGAAAATGTCGAGGATTGCGTTGCTGCCTGTTATGAGGGTTGTGTGGATTGTGGCGAATTCGAGAGCGAGGAGACAGCGGACTGTCCAGGAGATGTCGAGGGCCCAGAGTTTGCCTTCGGCGCGGGCGGTGCGGATGTGCCAGGTTATGTAGTCGTCTGGGATGTCGTGCTTGGTGTCTGGGTTGGCAGCTTCGGCTTCGATGTCTGCTATGCGTTTTTCGATTACGGGGGCGATCATTTTGCGGACTTTGAAGTAGTGGTACCAGTTGGGGAGTGCCACTAGATTCATGACGGGTTCGAGGAGGGTGGGCAGCAACATGTTGACGATGATGCAGCGAATGGCATCTTCGGCGAAGTGAACGCAGTCGTCGAGCAGAGCTTGGTCTCTGCAAAGTGGGAGACCAACTAATGTGCGATTGCTCACTCGGCAGGCAATCTTGGTCATCATTTTTGTAATGTTGACTTCTTTCCAATTGGCTGTGTCGGTGCCGAGGATCTCCTCCATGGTCACGGACAATTCGTCGTAGCTTGTGGGGAGGATGTCCTTCAGCTTGCGCGGCATATGTGTTGTCAAGACATGTTCGTGAAACCGGATCCGAACCAAATCAGAATCAGTGAAGGTATATTTGCATGCCAGCGTGTCATAATGTGCTTGCCATGCGCTGAGCACATCTTCCGGCTGATCGTTGTATGCTTGGAGTCGGTCGTTTGGTACAATAATAAGTGGCTTGCCGGAAATGTTAGGCATCAAGAAGGACTTCCCATGCTTGGTATACTGCGTGCTCCTCGGTCAGTATGCTGGGATTTAACGTGAGGATCTGTTGGGTCATACCTTGTAGTAGCCTTCTTCCAGCCATTCTCGAGTGTTCTTCGGACTGCTGAAGTTCGCAATCGTGGTGGCACCAAACGAATTCGTCTTTCTCCCGACCCATGGCAGATCTGGATAATTGCTGATGCTCCGCGCACGTATCGACGCGACAACAGTGGCGATCAAGATGACAGCAGCGGCTGCAACAACCGGATGTTGCACCACCACGTCCAGCAGCGCCATCTTGAGCTGCAAAATTCCTCCTTTCACAAGCCACAGAGGACTTTGCAAGACGCTCTTCGTTTGCGTTTCGAGAAGCAGCAGAAGAAAGATGGTGTGTGCCAGATCTAAGCACCCCGCGGTTTGTGCAACACGAAACAAGAGGAAGAAGTGAAGTCGAGTCGGCTCGAAAGTAGCGTACAAGCAAGTGAGCAGCCTGATCAGCTGAAACAAATCCCACGTCTGCAATTCGTTCGCATACGAACCGACCAAAAGCACCAACGAATCCTTTTCGCACAAGGCGCGGAACAGCGACTTTCCTTGGTGACGATCACTCAGATCCCTCGCGTGCACTTGACCATTTCACCGCTCGGAAAGTGCTTGAGCCGGCAGGGTGAGAAAGCTTATCCAACCTGCCATCCTTGAATGAACATCAAAATTTGATTGAGGCAAGGCGACGCTGAGCCTTCATTTAGGGCTATGGAGGTACGAGAGCTTGGCTTGAAGATTCTAGATATGGTACATGGAGTGGATTGATATGCTAAGACTACACTACTTTGACCTGGCGACCTCTAGCATGACAGTCAATCATCAGAGCAGGAGGCGAAGGCGAAGTATAAGGTTACAAATACGTTGCACTTCAGAGTCAACTGCCTTCGAACGCCGGTGAGCAGATGTACACTGTGCTCCTGTGCCGCCGCAGGCATCACTCGGGTATGCAACCTCGCTAGTGGACTCGACAACTTCATGTGAACGCAGGAGAATATGTTCGATAGCGGATCAGGTCTTCGGCGGCACGAGCACATGCGATCGGGCAGCCTGTGTGCCTACCATCACACGACACTGCCACATGCAAACGATCACAATGGCCGCAATATTGCCTTGACCATCATATAAAGTAATACCTCCAGTCAGCGGTGAGGCGTCATGGACTTCTATCACTTCCCAGCGTACGACAAAGCCGGTCTCAAGAGAAGGGTCTCGACAAATGATGCGCGTCCGTCGCCACAACGGAGAACGACTTGGCCGTTGTTGTCTTGTATCGAGTCTCCTCGGGTCCGATTCGCGCTACACCCGAAAATTTTGAGGTATCGTGATCTTCGAGTTGCCGTCTTAGAAAGCAGTCTGGGCCGAAATGTGCGCGAACGGGAAGGTGGGTGGCTCGAGAGATGTCCCACATGCAAGCAATACTGACAGGTCATGACAGACAACTCGGCACATCTGGACAAAGTGAATCGCAAGCTAATGAGGAAGCTTGGCCGGCCCGCAGACAGCCTTGACGGGTGCGACTATGGTAATGGGCCTGGGACCGGCGTCCTCTCGTATATGATCGAAGAGGCGGGGAGCACGCTCGCTTGAACCTCACTTGGCAACCGGATGTCGCTCAAAATTCCCTGGAAATTCCGATATCACAAGTCTCGAAAACATCGTGCTCCAGACCTTTCCACTTCAAGGCTTCCTTGAGGACCTTGGGCGGATCCAGCACTGCTTCTTCAGTCAAAACCCAAGTGCCCCAATGAATTCCCATGGCCTGCTTGCACTTGGTATCCACAAAGATGTTTACGGCATCATATGGGTTGGCGTGCACAGGCGACATGATCCATCGCGGGTCGTAAGCTCCAATCGGAATCAGGCCCAGGTCGAATGGTCCCCGATGCTCGCCGATCTCCTTGAACGCCGGGCAATGAGGAAGATGGGCATACTTCTCGCCATAATCGAATTCGTCTTTCGCCGATCGAGGTACGGCACGATATCCAGTATCACCGCCGAACCAAACTTTCTTGCCGCCCGACTCCACAGACCAGGAAGCCCAGAGTGTATGCGCCTTGTCAAACGCTGTCCTGGCTGACATGTGCTGACACGGCAAACAGGAAATCACCGCCTCCATTTCCCTCGCACGATTGGGTTCCCCGGCCACGTTTGGGGTAATCTTCACCTCTCTCTCCTCCCACCAGTCCAGCTCAGTCACATTCTTGAACCCACACCTCTCAAACCAAGGCGCGTTTCCCAATGGCACAAAGAACTGCACATCTCGATGCTTCTCCGCAATCTTTTGTAGCGTCGGATATGACAAATGATCATAATGGCAATGACTGATCACCACCACATCAATGTATGGAATATCCTCAATCTGACACGGCATCTCCGTATACCGCTTCGGACCCATGAAACTGAATGGCGAGCATCTCTGCGTGAAGACTGGGTCAAACAGAACGCGAAGTCCTCCTGCAAATTCCACATAATAGCACGCGTGACCCAGCCACGTCGCGCGGAGATTCTGTGTTTCACGTGATGGAAGGAAAGTCGGTTTGTGGACTGGGACCGTCGGCGGTGTGGTGTCGACTGCCTTCCTCTCCCCAGTAAGACCTCCCAACACACCCCATTTGAATATGGCCCACATATTCATATCTTCCCATGAATCCCACGGGTTGAGGAACCCTTTACCCTTCCTATTATGATGTTTCTTCAGACCCGCGTCGGCGGGCTGCGGCGAAGGTCGCGAAGGCGAAGAAATGGCAACTGTCGCCATGGCTTCTGTCGATTTGAATCTTCTGGATTGCGGTATTATCTGTCGATGTCGCGTGGTGATCTGTAGTAGCTGTCTGTTGTTCTGCACTGGCGTGAATCTGCTGAATCGGCTAAGGACGAAGCTCATGGTAAGAAACGAAAGAGAGTGAGCAGCGCGATGGAAGGTTAATGAGATTCGATGGCTGACGATACTGTACCTGGCGTAGTCAGCGCCATGCAGTTTGCTACGGGCGAGAAGGATGGACACAAATGTCCGTGATGCGCGTTCGGACGGGTTTAGGCGACTCTCAATTCCATAGCTCTTGCACGGGCCTCCGGATTTAAGAATCGCCGGATTGCTGGGGCCTAAATCTTGGGCGTGCAGGAGGACTCCAGACAACAACAACAATGCTTTCACGGCGGCATCCATCCTCTCTATATCTGCGATGAACGAGTCATCGATCTTAAGATCCCTTCGCCTAGACGCAGAGGCTTTCGGCTGAGATGACGAGCCCAAATTGTCAGCTCACGTCCAGAGGCAGGCTGTCCCCTGGTCTATGCTATGGCTGAACGACTTACAGGCAGCTTCCAGGACTTTCCCAGCAGAAATTAGCAGAGGACTTCAACATCAAACTAGAACAAATCCTGAGTTACTCAGACAAAAGGTTCATCAGCTTCCATGATTCAGCTCCTGCTGTGAACACGACTTCCATTTCTTTCAGCACCTCAGAGCTTAGTCTTATCCACAGAAGACAAGTTCGTTTCCGCTGCCTTCAGTCTACCGTCAGTGAAGATCACTACAGGTATAGTGGTAAGACCACTCAGTATCGCCAGGCTCCAAGCCATCGTCGCCCATCCTGCTGCTTGCTGCACGAACCCTGCCCATACGAGGCCGCTCGTGAGCCCCAGAGTGTAGGCTGCCCACCACAAGCCCTGTGCTTGAGCGAAAGCTCCCTTCGATCCACATGCTTCCGGACTCTTGCGCTCCAACTCCAAGACAACATGGCTTGTCTCTGCGCAGAAAATGGGTATTGTGGTGCCCAAAAGAACGTCAAGGAGCACCAGAAGCGCAGCAAGCAACACTTTGTCCGACACGCGATCCTGGTCGATGAAGCGGAGGCAGACCAGGACCACAGGCGAAAGTAGAAATCCTGCTGCAGCGATCCATCTTCCACCAATTCTGTCCGCCCATGCACCGACCAAAGGGCTCGCAAATTCGGGGACTGCCAGAGCGATGTAAAGTAGTCCTGCTGACTGCGAGCTCCAGCCAAAAAGCTCCTTTACGTGGACTGTCAAAGTCGCATCGAAAGACCCCAAGACTGCCGCCTGCACGAATGCCGCCCATAGAGCAGATAACATCCGCGCAGACTTGAGCAGCAACGGCGCCACAAATTGGGCACGCTTTCTTGGTGCTTGGAATCGGTCTCCCAAGTCCTCAGTGGTTTCTTTCGGATTAAATTGCGGTTCCACCAGCATAATACGCATTATGAGGTCGACAGCGAGAATTCCGTACACCAGACTCCAGACAGCATAATTCCCGGCGTTTTCGTATAATGCCCCGCCGAGTACAGGACCGAGAAACACGCCTAACGATAGGCTCAAGCTTGTGTACCCCAAGAACTTTGCCATCTGCGCCTCAGGAACCGTATCAACGACCAGAGCGAGACTCGTCGCCCACACCATCGCCGAGCCGAACCCCAAGGTGATTTGGCCAATTATCCATAGAGCGATATGTTTGCCAATGATGAGGAAAGTCACACCGACTGCCTGTACGATGACAGCAGCGACGAAGAAGGGCTTGCGCCGCGGAGAACGATCTGAGAGCCAGCCTGTCAATGCTGTGGGATGAACGTGTCAGCGAAATTGTCCAAAAGGTCACATCCGCCATATAACCTACGTGTTGAAAGCACAATAGTCGCTGTTGGGATTGCCGGTAAAAGTGTGACCCATAGTTCGACTGGACGCCTCTAATGTTAGACGGGTCACAGCCAGTGGAAGCAGTGAGGTCGGGCTCCTACCTTGCGAATCGGGCACATGCGCTCGCTCGGGCAAGACAAATGGTAGAATGGGAGGCAGAACCGTCGCACCGATGATATCCTAGGAAGCATTCCAATCAACGACTTGAACTTTGGTCAAGCCCCAATACCAAGTCGCCGATGTCACCACCGGCTGACATACCGAAAAGGTTGCAACGCAGCAGCTCGTCAGCAAGAAGCCTAACGACGAGCAGATCCTCAGCCTTGCCTGAATAAGTCTCTGAAGCATGGCTGCCATTGTGGGTGCGTAACTGAAGTCGGTCAGCTCATTCAAGAAGAAAATGTGGTTGAAAGTTATCTGACGCGAAGGCATGTAGCCCTCAGCCAGTCGTGGTTTAACACAGCACCGTGCGAACCGATCAACTGAATTCAGACCACATCATCCGAGGCTCGGATTGTAACGTCGTGCCCCGTCATTCGGGAGGATGCGCCGAGGTAGGGGTCGTTGAAAGCGGCAATCTGGTAAATGACTCTGGCCAGTTTCGCGGGATTCACATGTCGGAATGCCGTCTTGAAGCGTGGTTGTGCGAAGTGAAAGGACGTTTCTGCGACGCAGTCTTCATGCCACGTGAGCGCAGAGCATGTTGAGAGTTGAAGAAACGCCTATAGGGGTTGTCTAACGCTAGCGTACGTGCATCTATTGATGTGTTGCTCCTTAGGGTATCTGATTGCGCGACTGACTGGCCAGCCATCGACTGAACCAACAGTCTCGATCTCCTTCAGGCGATCAAATGCAGAACGCAATTTCTACAAGAACATGGCTTAGCAGAAACAGCCCCAGATCCATGGCATGCATGGGCGGTGGATGCGCAAAGCTGTTGATGATCTATACGCGAAATGGAAAGCACAAAGATCTGCAAGCGTTTTCCATCGCAACGCACCGACCCAGACAAATACCAAAGTAAATATGTGGTAGAAGTTTAGAATTTTGTTGAGTAGCTTGAGCTTGCTTACTTTCTTAGTGTTCGAAGATCCACGGGGTCATGCGAAGAATGCACATCGTTGACTGCACTATAGAAGCAAGACGCGATCTCACTACACGACTATGTGGACACCAGCCTCACAATGGCTTCTCTTTCCGATATTGAGGATCAGAACGCCCTGCACGAAGACAAGAGTGGCTTGATCCTGATTTCAAGGACCTTTCCGGACTTGCTGACAGCTCGAAGCCACGAGATTCCGAACCAGCTAGCACTCGACAGCTCCGTACGCCAATGGACCTATTGCCAGCTCCAAAGACATGTGGCTATTGTTGCCGATGTCCTCCACCGAATTGGAGTTGTTTCTGGAGAGAATGTTGGCATGTGCTTCGACTTGTCGCCTTGGGCCGTGGTGGCCATGTTGGCATGCATGACACTCGGCGCCGCAATCGTACCTGTCTACCCATGTCACGCAAAAGCTCGAAGGATGACGATGTTTCGAGAAGCTCAGGTCAAAGTGGTGATCGTTGAGGACCACCAGTCCGGCAAGGATCTCGAAGACTCTGGGTATGCGATAATTAGACTGATGGAACTTGATTTCGATATCGACCCAACTCCTGCTGTCCATGCAGCGTCCAAGCCAACAGATCCGGCATACATCGCGTTCACGTCTGGAACCACCGGTGTCCCGAAAGGCATTGTCCAAACGCAGGACGCAATCGTGACAATGAGCACTGCGCTTGCACAATCTCTGAAAGTCGTACCCAGCTCACGCGTTAGTCAGCTCCATGCCTACGTATTCGATGTTGCCATCATGGAGATTGGCATGTGTCTGGTGACCGGCGCAGCTATATGCCTCACGGACAAGGGAGATCTCATGTTGCCGTCTGCTGGAGAGGTCGGAGTGGCATTGACCGAATCGCGCATAACACACACCACCATCACGCCCACAATGCTGAACATGATGGAACCATCCGAAATTCCAACAGTCCGTGTCTTAAGCGTCATGGGGGAGACTTTGGCCCGCAGTGCTGTCGAAAAATGGGCCACCTCTGAATCAAGGACTTTTTACCAGCTATGGGGCGCAACCGAATCTTGTATATTACAAACCATCACCACTCCTATCACCAAGGATATGCACCCGCAGAATATCGGACACCCACTCTCCGGTGTCTGTAGAGTATGGATCACCGATCCTGATTGCGTCGATACGCTCCTGGACGATGGTGAGGTAGGCGAGATCATCGTCGAGAGCAGAGCACTCGCTGCTGGATATATCGGAAGAGATGAAGATACAGCAAAAGTCTTTCTTCAACACGCCAAATGGCAAGACAGCCTGTCTCAAGGCAGATTCTACAGAACTGGTGACTTGGGCCGCAAAGAAAGTGATGGCAGCATAACCTTTATGGGACGCAGAGACAATCAGATGAATTTTCATGGCGAACGAATAGAGCTCGGAGAAATTGACTACCATCTGGAACGGAATCCTCCCGAAGGAGTCCAGGATTGCTTTGCCGAGTATGATGAAGCCCGTCAGATCATCATTGGATTCTTCAGTGGTATTAGAGAATCCCAAATTCAATCTTGGCAGCAGGAGGACTTAGTATCCTCTTGGAACAGTGCTGCTGTTGGCAAAGATGTGATGACCGATTTTACGGAGAAGCTGTTGTCTGACGGGGACTTACCGGACTACATGGTACCTCGATATTGGATACCGATAAAAAGGCGTCCTTTGACAGCGTCTGGCAAGACGGATCGAGCTCTGCTGAGAAAGCTGATTCGAGAGACTGATGCAACACGATGGGCGGAGTTTGAGGTTCGTCCGGCGACTATGCCGTTGTACAATTATTGATTGATTAAGTACAGCACCTGCTGCAGCTGATGGGTCATTCGAGCTGATCGAAACGTGGACAGTCGCGCCAGAAGACGCGTTTATTGATCAGCGTACTGTCGCCGCTCATTTGTGCGGGATCCTCAATTTTCGAGCAGACCTTCAGTTTTGTCATCGTTTCACATACCCAATTCTCATGGGGGTTTGCTCGCTTGCAAATTCGATAGTCATGCCAGAACGTGTGTCGATCACAAAAGCTCGAAATTTGGTGAGGGCATTGCTGAAATGAGCATTCAAAGCAACCTCACTACCACAAAGGCTCAAATGAGAATGTAATGGAGCCTGAGTGAATTGTGTGGTCGCTTATGCTTGGTGTAATGTACGCATTGACGGCCGCGCCTCCGTCATTCGGGTATAGGTGGCACGGAACTGATCTGGATGCCAAGTAGACAGACCTCGCCCAGCTTATACCAGTCTTCGCAGCCGCGCATAGTGGAACAGTACCAGTTATCCATTCCCATATTACGAGTGAGTAAGGGGGTTCGTCCGCGCCAACCAGCACGGAGCACTGTCCCGGTGCTCGGCCACAATGTCCTCCACACGGTCCGGTGCAGTCTGTGCTACTCTTTGAAGAAGACTGAGTGAGCGTGGAGGGGCCAATCCGCGGAGATGGTGCCTGACTCGGACTGATGCGCAGCAGATCGTGAATCGAATACTCCATGATCTAATTCCAGGAATCGAATGTGGGTCGGCTCGTAGACTGTCGTCGAAGCCCTTCAAGTTTAGGATCAGTCTCATAGCGACGTAACCATCGCTGGCGTACTCCCCACACTGTCGGAAATCGACTTTTCACAACGTCTTCAAGCCACGCAGCACCCTTCTCGTCGTTCTGAAGTCGCAAGATGTATGCCGATCGCAGAGCGTTGAATGAAAATGCTTCTACGGCAGGAGTACGTAATAGCTTCGTGCCAAACTGTAGGTAGCGAGGAGCGATGTCCAAAAAGAGCTTGCCATTTGGCTTCGTTGGATGGTAAAGCATGATCATTGCTTCGGTATTCGCTCTCATGATTCCATGTGCGTTGATGTTGTTGGCAGAAATCAGCGCAGTACACAGGGCAGGGTCGTAGGGTGGTGCCGTGGTACTTTTGATCATGCGTATGCCGCACGCCGTCGCTGCAACGACCATCGACTTCAAGTGCTTGCCCGAGAAGTCGTTGAGCGCTCTCTCTAGCGTTCGCAGAGGTGGTAAAAAGGAGTTCGACAACACGAACTGGGCGTCCATTATACCAGAGACCCTGTGTCGTCCGGGTAGATCCACGTCGCGCTTTTCGTTCTTCAATTCATGAAGAAGCCATGTCCATATGTTATCTTCCCTAGTTTCGGCGACCAAAAAATAGCAAAGACGACCCACAAAACTTCGATCTAGTGAAAGCTCGTCCCTGACATTCATGTCTTGGCTCCACGGCCAATGAAGAACTCTCCCGCCGACGTGTCCTGCTTCGCTGTTGAGGTCTCGTTCCGATAGCGGCTTGATCTGAAGGTCGTTCGCTAAGTGGTACACGCACGAGCGCGCATGCTCTGGAGTTGCCTGGCCCTGGTTCGAAAGAAGTGCAAACTCGTCTGGCGAGATTGGAGGCAGAGCAGCGCACTCTCTCTCTCTCTGCCTTTTCTTTCTTCTCGAAAGCATATTCGAATGGCGGTTCGCCACTCTTCCTTCTGGATGGAAACTTGACACGCTTTTCTCTGTCAACATCGCTATCTGACTGGCTTTGAGGTGAACTCTGCCTTGTGGATGAGCATCTTGAGGCGATGATCGATGACGCGACGCTTGGGATCGATGTAGGACAACGCGAAAAACATCTCCGTGAGATACAGGAAGCAGACAGAGAGGCTCTAGTCCTGTAGAGCTGCTGGAAAGAACGTGACATGGAGAAAATAAGGCTGGTGATAGCGAACGATCAACTGCACTGACGAAGGGAGGAGGTCAGAATTTGCCAAGACTTCTTCCTGAGGCGTCTGGATAAAAGTTCAAGCGCATTCTTGTGGGTCGCGTGGAGCATTGGCCTGCATCAGCAGTCAGGATTCATGTTCCACCACTTGCCATCCTGCCGCTTCTTGTGGTTGCACAATGTATTGCGCAAATGTGAATCGCCATGGGGGTCAACGCTTGCAAGCGATCCCTGTCAAGATTCCGGCGCCGGGTCCGTTGGCCACAACATCAAGTCATGCACGACAATAGGCAGAACGAGATGTAATGGTCACAAGACCCCTTTCACTTGAAGCATAGACCTCCTTGCGAATGTCGATCTGGCGAGGATTTGACCGCACGGCTTTCGAAGACGATGTTGCCAGATTGCGAAAGCGTACTCATCAGCAGCTTCTCCCGCCTGTACCGCGTGTTGATAGCACTGACCGGGACACCCAAACAGCGAATCAGAGAGACCAACATCTTCTCCCACTAGGCGTCGAGACTCGCTTAGCCGAGGACTTCGCTTTCCTTGCTGCCGTCAGCAGTCAGCCAGGCAGCGTAGCTGCCGCAACGGTCGCTCCAACAAAGGACGGCACCGGGCTTGCGGTCTCGCTGTCCGCGAACGAGGGTATATCCGAACGAGTCCGCCAGAGGTTTGAAGTCTGTTTCGCGCTTCTACGACAATGCGCATCATGCAGTAAGTCATGTTCGAGCAATAAAATAGAGCTTATATCGTTGTAGCCATTTCTCGGCACTCCTGTGCGGAAGCTTGCTGTCGTGAGATGGTCGCTTTAAATCGCACTCGCATACAAGACCGCCTGAAGTTCAAGAAGCATGGCACAACATTCCTGGTAGCGACCCGTCTCCAAGAACTGTCCGGCCAGATTGAAGCTCTGCAAGGCGTGGCCTCCACCGAAAAACGCGGCCTTCTACTGCAGGTCGAGACACTTGTAACATCGATCACGAAACTACAGGACTCACGCGTCAACAACCAAGATCATACTCCTACGGAGGAGGAGATAGATAGGCTGGTTAAGACATCTAAAGCAGCATTCGAACTGGTGTACGGCAGCTCCTTCGATGTTAGCTTTGCGGAAACAAGTTTCAATGGCTGTTTGGAAAGTAAATTGCTGAGGCTGGGCGTAGCCAAGCAATTCAGTGAGCGTAGAGAAGTTAGAGCAGTCCAGAAGCTGGCTGCGTACTGGAGGATCTGTTTATACCTCAGTGTCTGCGCAAGATCCTACCACAAGGCCTTTGAGGACTTGACAGTGCACATTCTCCCTGCGCCAAAACCGGAGATTTGGCCACTCAAACACGGCAAGAAGCACTATGTGCACGCTGAGATTCAACTTCTTGCGTATCACGAGACCACCACGGCCATTTCGAAGCCTCGAGCAATAGCTGCTAGCAAACGGCCATGCTATCTATGCAGAATCTTCATTCTCTCGCATGGAACCTACTCGACCCCAATTTCGCATGGCGAGGTTTACGAACAATGGACTATTCCTGACTCCCCAGCTTTCACTAACGAAACCCGTCTGATCATGCAGAGAGCCCTTCGGGCAACTGCAAAGGTCGTGCAAGCTGCGCTCGCGGCGCCAAAGGCCTCTCGACCCGCCATGCTACCACCGAAGCCACAGAGTTTGCTGGATTTGAGTATTCACGCCCTGCGAAAAGCGTCGATCTCTTCGCTGTGCACTGAAGATGCGCGCAGGATAACGTTGCACCCAGCTGATGAGAGGTGCAGGTCACCATCGGCGAGCCTGGAACCCAAGGTACGCTCATACAGCCGACAAGAAATCGAGAGCGTGAAAGTCAGGGGCACCAACTTGCAGCAGATCACGCGCTCATGCAGCCCGATCTCTCTGAACCCTGACGAGAAACCTTCCAAAGTCTCACGTGTAGGCAATATCTTGCCTGCTCAACCTATTGGACAAAACGCCGCAGAGCGACGGGACTCGGCAATACCGTCAACGAGGAAGGATAGGGATGAAGGCAATGAGGTTCCGCCATCTCACACGGCTGACTTGTCAGACATCTCGCAGAATTCTGTTGTCGGGGGTGTCACTACTCTGGACAAGTCTTCCTTGAAGCAGCCCAAGGCAGTATACAGAGTGGCGTCTGGAAGAAAGTCAACTGGAGAGTGCTGGGACTTGACCACCATGACGAAACCAAGCAATGCTTGGCTTGCTTTGGGTATCGCTTCCACTAGTCATACTGGTGTACCACCTGGCTGTCATGACAGTGCCATGGCGAAATCGAGTTCATCGTTGCCAGAAAAGCAGGCTTCTCTCGATGAAGACAAGGCACCTGCTCGGGTCCACAGGTACCTCATTCGACAAGAGTCGACGAAGACTGTGAGACACCACTGGCTCGAGCTCCATATCAGCATGGAGAATCTCAAGAATTCCAACCTGTTGCTACAATTCTCTGGATCTAATGATGTGGCCCAAGCAATGCGTCAGACCATTCACAATGTCGATCTATCGATCGGCGAAGAGTTGACAATATCGATAGACTCCAGCACATGCGGGGCGGATATGCTGATGAAGTGCGCCAGAATGGACAATGTTGCCGTCAATCTGCAGATAGTAGATACTCAGCTCGTGGTAGATCGAGAAAGGAGAGGAGCGCGGAAAAATGAGGGTGAAGTCCAGAGAGGAGTAAATACAACATAGTCTCACAGAGACACCTCCGATCAACCCGTAGCAGAAGTACGGAGCTACAGCGCTGCATGACTGCAGACGGTAGTCTTCTCTCCCGGGCGCCGATAGCTGAGCGTGGCCCTAGAATTGAATTCGGGCCCTAAATCGCGCCCTACCGTATGCGAGCCCCGATGACAAGGCCGTCCATCTAGTCTCGAACAGAGTCGATCAGACACTCCAGGCTAACGTAGATCTTGCGACAACATCCGAAGTGCCCTAAGAGAACAAAATTTCCGATCACGGCAGCCTATTCGCTACGCCTTAAAACAAGTCGGATTAGCAAAGGTCTACCTTACGTCCATCGCCTCTAGTGTGTCACATAGTCATCCCCATAAGCCAGGTATCTCTTCTATATTCGGCGGCCAATACCTTGGTCTCGAGTGAGTATGCGTTATAAAACCGAGGAGAAGCACGCCCTGTAAATCGAATGGCAGACGTTCTTCAATCAAATACTTCACTTGCTACCCACGAGCCAAGTCGACGATGTACGCTCCCATCCGCGCCTTACTCATACTCTACATATCTCTCGTGCTCGCACACCCAAAAGTCAATACGTGCCCGGGCGGCCCTGGCTCGAGTAGATCTTGCCCAGGGCCAGAGCCCGCACCTCCAAAAGTCTGTGAAGCAGGCAAGCTCATCAACTTCTATGGTCAAGCGGAATGCGACAAAGACTGTAAGCGCATCGTAAGTGCTGGAGACCCTCCATTGCGACTTAAGTACGTCGCAGCTCAATGATCTTGTACAGTGTGCTGAGAGATCATGTCTGAACCCGCGATGCATTGGGAACAAGAAAGGAGAAATCAATTGTGAATGTGGGTGGTGATCACTCTCGCATAGGCTTTGTCTTGATAGCATACAAGCTTCAGACGGCCCCGGAAGTATTCCAAATTCGGCTGGGCGAGAGCAGCATCGGATGGATTCAAACTGCAGGATTTGTGGCGTGGTCTTGTATCTTGAAACACGAGCACCACCATGATCAAGGTCCAGATAGTTCTCAGCCAGCAATATCCTCTACCCTCAACAATCCATCGGCCATACCAGCTGCAGCCCATCCAGCAACCTGCAAATTTGGGTTCCAGGCCACTGCCGTAACCGCAGTCTTCTCTTCATATATCGTGGTGTACAAAATCCCATTTCGTGCATTCGACGAAGGTGCGCCAATCACATTCTGAAGCGTAATCTTCTCAGCTTTGAAGCCTTCGACGAAGCGGGCGAGGCCAACTTTACCAATGATAGCCTTGTCATCAGCATCACTTGCCTCATTGTCATCAGCAGAAGCAGCGACCTCTTCCTCCGTAGGTCGTCTCCACTCGTGAGAGAACCATGTCAGGGACCAGAGTGTGCTCTTGCCGCCGTCTGCAACGCGTCGTATGGGATTCGTGCCAGAAACTTCTCCGCCCACAGTGCCGGTCAGGATAAACGGATGGCATTGACTGACGGCGATGCACGAGACATGACTTTTGCACTTCGTCAAGCCAATCGTCCCGAACCATCTTCTGAGCGGGTAAGCTCTCACAATCTGATTGTCCTCAGCACTCAATGCGCTTTTGACGAATTCGTGCCACAGTAAGACTGGCTGCCCGATGCGGCTTCGTGCAGAGAGCGTTGTACTGCTGGGACCAAAAGGATGTGGTTTCGACAGATCGGTAAGTGTCTCGAAGCCATTCATCGATGTTGTCATGAGCATGTGCGGGAAGCCAGGCCATCCGGAGGAGATGTCCATGATGTAGGACGTGCTCAGGCTGCCGTACAGTAACGGGCGGGGATTCTCTTTGCGAGATTGAAGTGACTCGGCAATGTCCCAGATGCCTACGCATCCATTGGCACAGGCGACTGCTATTCGGGTCGAGCTGAGCCAAGTGAGGCCTGAGCAGACAGTGTTTGGAGGTCGTACTTCGAAAGCGCACTTCTCGACCAGTACATATCCCGTAGAGTCGTCCGCTGGTGGCTTACCGACTCCCAGCACTCTGGCTGCGCCATCGCTTGATATGAATGCGAGGAACCCCATCACTGCAGTCTCTTTCGCTGGCACAGGACACCATTTGAGCGCTTTGATGTCCCCGACTGCCATGCAGATCACTTTGCACAGCCTTGGCGACACGTCCTTTGCGATATGCCCCGTCTTGTCGGCCGTGAATTCCCAGATCTGTATGCTCGATTTGTAGTCGGGCTGTGGCGAGAATGCGGGCGCGGATCGCGGTGGATCGCGTTTCGGCAGGACAGAAACGGCCAGATAATGTTTAGATCCAAACTGGCTTGGTGCCCAATCTATGCTCTGGATCTTCGCACCAAGATTGATGAGATAGCCAGTCTTGTAATCATTTGGAAGATTCTCCTTCCATTGCTGGCCAGGAGGTGGAACCTTCTCGAATGGCTGCGCGAGCGGTAGGAACTGCCCTGGCTGCAATCGATGTAGCTTCTGCTCTTCGATGCCTCCCATGACCACACATCTCACGCCATCTGTATTTCGTGGCAGGTACTCCTGCGCTTCATCTCTGGTCAGACCGCTGACAACGAGGCGCGCTACGAATGCCTCTTTGCCTCCGTCCTTGTGATACCACCTCCAATTCGCTTCCGCTTTGGCCATTTCTCGTTCGTATGCTGCAGTAAAAGCAAATCCACCAGTATCGTCCTTCTTGGGCTTCCGGCTTGGAAAGCAGGCCTCCAAGCCCCACTTCGTCCTCGTTCTGAGCAGCGTTTCCCAGTCATCCTTGGTGGGTCCAAAGTAATGCAGTCTCCTCCGAAGTTTCGACATGCGGTTGTGGATCTCGGAATTGTCAAGAACGCCTCTCGTGTAGGCAACGTCTTCTGCTGGACGGGAGCGCTTCAGCTTACGTTTCTGCAGCTTTGACAAAATTGGAGGCCCTGCGTGCGGTTCTTCAGCGATGGACATGTTGTCATCGAGGTCGCGCTCTCCAGCATTGCTATCGAGGTCGTCCTCCACTTCTTCCACAGCTCCGAGTTCCACGATTTCTGACATGTCATCGTCACTTGGCTCTGGTGACTCAGCACCAGTGTGAAAAGAGTCCGCATCGTCTTGATCCAGTTCGTCGTCATCGTCGATCAGGCCCTCCTCGCCAGACTCCTTCTCAGACTGAAGTTCTTCTATGCCCTCGAAAGCGTCCACGGTATACCTCCTCCGCGGACCACTTCGCCGGGCGGATCTTAGTGAAGTCATGATGCTAAGAGAAAAGAGAACAGCGAATACACTTAGCTGTAGTTCCTTCTATGGACAACTTACCACTTACTGTGATGCCGCTGTTATTTCCATCCAAAACGCGAAAATGACGCGCCCACGGCTGCGCGGTCAGAAGTGTATGTGGTCTCTCGGCGCCAAAAACTCGGACGCAGACTTCGGAGAGACTGCTCGATGGCGCGTCGAGTTTGTCCTGGTCTTGCGATTGCCTGACGCAAGGTTCTGAAGAAGTGGGCAGCGAGGTGAAGTGAAGGTTTGAGTTCGCCAATGTCGTTGGCTTGGCAGGGCAAGAGGCGCGAGGGACTTGGTGCAACGTCGAGCAATGCCGCAGCCAGATATGCCACAATGCGACAACACATTTCGAGCCGACTATGGCTGCCATCAGTCTGCATAATTCTCCTCTTCTCGGGCATAGCAACGGCTAGCTTGGGCGATCGTCTGCCAGAGTTCAAGCAATGTGTGGAAGTAAGAAGAGACCTGAGTGTGGGCCCTAAGAAGCAGAGGCTGAAAGACGACGACATAGGACTGCATAGAAGCCAATTGTGGCGAGGATGGGCCTAGTATCTGTGAGTATATCTCCATGCCAATTGATTGCGAATATCGCTAACGCAACAATACTCCAGCCCTTCTCCATCGCCTCCTCTTCTGGACCTGTCCTTCCGAATGCGACTACGCATGTCAGCACATTGTCACCGATCAACGACTAAGCCGCGACCCTCCATACCTCTCGCCAATCGTCCAATTCCATGGCAAATGGCCCTTCTACCGCCTATTCGGCATGCAAGAGCCTGCCTCCGTCCTCTTCTCCCTTTTGAACTTCCTCGCACACCAGCACGGCATTAGCAAGATCAGGGAGCAGATACCAGCGCGATATGCTTTGAGGAAATACTACTTGGGCTTTGGATACTTCGGTCTTGCTAGTTGGATCTTCAGCATGATCTTCCACACGCGCGACAGCAATGTCACCGAGAAGCTGGACTACTTTGCGGCAGGAGCAAGTGTCATGTATGGGATGTTCTACACGCCAATAAGGATATTCCGGCTCGATCGCAAGGACATATTCGGCAACAAGACGGGCACAGTTGTGCGATTATGGACATTGCTGTGCGTCACATTGTACCTGTGCCACATCGGGTACCTCACGTTTATCCGCTTTGACTACACCTACAATATGGCGGCAAATGTGGTTGTTGGACTGATCCAGAATGTGATGTGGACATGGTTTTCAATCTCGAGGTTCAGGAAGGTCGGGAGATTGTGGGCTGCTTGGCCTGGATTGATCGTGTTCTGGATCATTTTTGCAATGAGTCTGGAGCTTTTCGATTTCCCACCTTGGAAGGGCATGGTAGATGCACATGCTTTGTGGCATCTCGGGACAGTAGGTCCAACAATCTGGTGGTATAAGTAAGTGCTCCCATGATACACCAAACAGTGCGCTTGCTAACATAGACTGTAGCTTTTTGCTGAAGGATGCCCAAGAGGACCTGCAAGCTCAGCGCCTGAAGCAATAGCATTAATTTGCGTTTAGTCATTGCCAGCGGCCGCATGTGTATGTGCGGGCTTACGCCACGCGACCGAAAGCTCAGCATTCCCACGTCTCTGCCGATCGCGCTTGTTCCTTATCCATACTGGAATCTAGATTTCCTCAGCAGTACTCTACTACTGCAGAGTCGTTGCAAGTCGTGCTCGTGGACGATACGGAGAAAAGGTTCTGAAGCTTTTGCCATCCAATCGCTCCTCTATCACCGTGCTTCACGCGAGCATCTCGCAGCGGACTTATTTGGAAGCAAGCGCAGTGCTTTTCAAGCCGTATCCATGCCTATCGTTCGCGATCTATCGATCAACACGCAGCGCTCGGTGTTGCGCCATCACAAGCGCCTTTCAAGTCTTCGTTTTGGCATCAGTAAGAGTATGAGTGGAGCCGGCATGCTAGATTTTGCGAAGTAGATGTCATTTCAAGTGTTCATCGCTCATGTCGTCCTCGGAGAGCATCCTTCCAGCCCACCTAGCGATCGGCGGTGAGCTGATATTCCGCGAGCAACGATAGCCCAAGCAGCATGCTCGATGCTGTGGGCATCAAAGCTAAACATCATTCGTTCTTCCACGAGACATGTTCGTCTGGGTATTTCCAGCACATTCATGCGTCAAGCCCGCACCACCAACACGTTTACAGCGTGCGGCACAGCAGACAAAGTTTTACCAGCAACACAATATTACTTGGCCGCTTGGCTGATCGTCGTTCACAGAGTCAATAGAGGCTTAGTCGCAGGATCATGCACTCTAATAACCGCCAGCTTCGAAGTGTATTGTGCTGTGCCGCAAAAATCACCTCTTCGACTTGCTCCGCTTCAAAAAGAACAAACGAGCACGGAGGCAAAAGCGTTGCCACCAGCAAAATGCACACCAATCTCCTGTCCTTCACGCTCCTGCTCATGCAGTCCCGCTTTGCTATCGGGCAGTCCCAAGATCTCACCTTGACATTCTCTCCAGACAGCCTCCGCACCTGCGCAAGCCCTTCGAATATCACCGAACAACCAGGCTTCACGATCTCAATATCCGGCGTTCCGCTCGTGAACCACTGCTTCGACCTGGCCTCTATCACACAAAGCTTGAACTCCTCAGGCATCATAAACCAAACAGATCGTCTACCAGACAATATCAGATATCCGAACCTAGAACCCTTCTACTATAACATCAGCAACCAAGCCGCGTATGACCCAGCTGCCAACTACTCTAACATCTTCTACGAACAACTCGTGCTGGCGGCCGGAGCCGGCGAGACTGATGTTCGTGAGAATACGGCTGCTCGGCGTGTGACATTCTTCTCTGGACCGAATTGTACACATTTGTACAATCCTGACACGCGACGTGATGAGGATTGGTATAGGATTTCTTGTGTCAGCCCGCAAGAAGGACAGTGCAATCGGGCGAGTATTGGTATCAAGAGTTTTACTGTAGCGAAACCTCTGGATCGATCCAATGGGGGAGGTCAGGAAGAGTGCAACACGTTTGCGTTGTTTGGAGGGGTGGGAAGGTTGGACGGGGGTGCTTGGAGGGCTGTAGTGGGCGTGATCATGGCAGTGGGCTGGGTGCTTGTATGAATTAGGTATCAGGCAAAATGTGCAGGAAGGTCGGCCTACACAGGTAGTTGGAAGCATTTACAAATTGGTTTTTTTTTTGGCTTGATCTGGCGTTATGCTCGAGACGTATGACTATCTCGTTGCATACAACAACTGTGCCTACTGTTACAGGCTCTGCGCCATGGGACCCATCAGCTGGCTACATCGCTCTCATGCTCAAGCACAAGCCTCAAGGAACATGTGTCATCCGGTTCTGGTGGCTGCTGGAGGCCGGTGTGTCGCTATACACAACTGAGATCCAAATCGTGCGATCCACAAAGCGCTCCAAATCAGTACGCCGTTTCTTCTCCCTGCCATGATTCGATGTAAAAGAGGAGTTCACTGGCGCTGCAGGTCTTTCAATCTGAAGCAAGTCGCCCGTATATGCTGTAATTCGTCAGACTTGCCCCATCACGGCTGTTCACTGCACCCACTGCCACGTCCGCTCACGGTACGATGTTCGAAGAGAGTTCGATCATGACCTTGGGATCCCTCCTCTTTATGTCGTACTCCTGATCCTGATAGTTCTGCAGGATCTCTTCAAGCGTGGACTTTGTCACCTCCATTCCTCCCAAGATGAAATAGGTTCTTCCGGGTTGTTGCAGTGAAGTGATGATGTCTTTGAACGTGACGCCGGTGTCAGAGCGGACAGCGGATTCCAGGGTGTCATGGTGTGTCCCTCTTTCTGATCTCTTCTTGAGCATCCAGGTTTGACGGACCCTGACAAGCTTGCACGGCGGGTCAGTGATGAAAGCATCCAGGACTGGGCTCTGATCCGTCAAGGGTGACGCAGATGCCGATTGCGTGTTGAGCCGTAATGCTAACATGCGCACCGATCTGCCAAGTGTTGCAAACACTTGTTCTGGTCTCCACGACTGAACTCTGTCTAAGAACGGTGAATGGAGCCGGTGATCAAGCTTCAGAAGCGGATGGAGCTTGACCGGCTGGAGAAACATCGGGGGACCAGCCATGCCACCCCGCGGTAGTTCAGTGAGTGCTGTGCTTTCTGGAGCTGAAGATCATGTCGCAGCTGTGAACAGCTCTGCCTCCCTGAGTTCCCAGACTTTTTTGGGGGCTGTGGGGATGAGGAATAGCTTCTCCTTGACCGCTTTTGAAGCACTGATCAAAGTTTTCCATTGAACGCAGACACGGTAGGCGCTGTAGATTGATGGCACTGGAAGCCGCAAGAGGATGTTCTCAAGAAGCCCGGCGACGTTGAAGACAGCTTGGCGGGCGGCGTCCGCTTTCGTGACGGTCGCAGCTTGAGTCAACGTCTGTTCCTGTCCCACTTCCTTGGAAGCACGAGGAACCTATGTGGTGTCAGTTTTGAATGTTGCGGCGCAACAGCGGGTGTTCGCAACTGACCTTTGCCTTGCGCGGCGCAACTTTGTTGTCCTCGCCGGCAGGCGCTTTGCGCTTCTTGCTGGGCATGTCGTCGATGCACCGAGATTCGCTGACCGGTAGGTTGGTGTTGTGAGTCGCGAGGTCGCCAGCAAACAGTAATGGAAAAGAGGGGCGGAAAGAGCAAACACGCTAAGACCTCACTGCTGCCTGCTGTTGTGGCTCACATCGCCGTCACATCTGCCCCGCCACCAACATTGAATGACCCCCGTCAACTCCAGCCCACCCCGTTCACGCGGCCCTCAGCCACCGCACCGCCGCCGCCTCATTTTAAAGCTATATGACCCCGTTGCAATCCTGCTTACTCATGAAATCGACTCGGTACCACCTTTCAGGATTGGTTTAGGAAAGGTGCCCCAGTCGTAGGTCAACAGGACACACTGCGAAATGCCGAGTACCAGTGTGTTCTTCGTTCCTTAAAAGATGTCTGACGACTCGCAGGAGAGTCGTCGGGCTATCTTTTTGCTGTTTTGTTTGATGTTCTGGTGGTTCAAGGTTCGAGCCAGGGGTTCGGCTTGGTTTCTTTTTGCAGCGCGGCGACGTACTTTTTGGCGACAGCGACGTTCTCGGTCGGAGCCAACTTCGCACACCGTCAACAACGGCTCCATTGACATTTCTTCTCGGTCTCAGCTGATAGCTCTGTGAGTTGTGCCACGTCCTTTTGCATTCGTCCGTTCAGTGCGCGCCTCGGACGTGTTGTGCGAAACGAAGTTCCATTGCTGTGGTCTTGAGGTCTGTCTATGTGATCCTCACAGAATTTTGGCATCCTTTTTGGCCGGCCTGTCACCGAAGATGGTCGTGCCTACTCTCACTTCATCGCTTCCAGCAGAGATGGCAGCCTCAAAGTCCTGGCTCATGCCCATGCTCAGCTTCAGCTCATCCTTCTCGATCCCGAGGTCGCCGGCGACTTTGTCCCTCGTGTCTCTCAGCGTGACAAAGTCCTCATTCAACGCATCAGGCGAAGATGCCTCCTGACTTCTCGCGATCGCGCCAATGGTCATGAGCCCTGCCAACTGCAAACTCGGACACTGTTCCCGCACATGTTTGCAAAGCTCAGTCGCATCCTTTGGCTCTACGCCGCTTTTGCTCTCCTCGCCTGAAGTGTTGACTTGCACCAGCACCCGCAGCTTTTCCGTCAAAGACTCTTTCTCAGCCAGCGACTTCCTGCCCTTCTCCAGCTCGTTCGCCTTCTTTGCTGTATCCACACTGCTCACGCACCACAGGTTTGGCACCTCCGATGCCAGTGGCTTGCACTTATTCGTCTGCAGACCTCCAATCATGTGCCATCTGATCGACCTCGGAAGCAGGCCCGCCTTTTTCGTCAACTCGTCTGAGTAGTTCTCGCCGAAGTCACTCTGCTTCAGGGATGACTGGTGGAGGGCCAGGATATCGGTGGCAGGTTTCAACTTCGAGACGGCGATCACCCTGACCTATGCTGGACATCAGCTCAGTGCACACAGCCCTCTTTTTTCTACACATACCGGGCGGCTCCCTCGAACAGCATCGACACGCTTCACGACCTGTTCGAGGTTCTCCACGAGCACTTTGGCCCGCGCGGGATCGACTCGCATCTCTTCCACCGAATCGGACATGGCACGAGTACTCGATGGCCTGTGCGAAGTGCTGTCAATGGACGAAAGCCTGCACTGCTTGGCTTGTGAGTACGCATGAAGTCATCCTCGGGCGAAGTTTGCAGCGAGCCAAGGCCGATCCTTGCGGATCGTGCTTGCCCCGCAACGGAAGACGTGGAGGCGGATCTGTGGATGGACTGATCGTCAGGCACGACTTCACCTCCTCATCGACACAGTTTTCAAATCGTTCAAGTTCTACAGCGTGACATCGAGATGCGTGCCCAACAACAGCGGAAAGACTTGCGTGCCACGCTCGATCGCGTTGCATTGCAGTCCTTGAGAATTCGCTAAGAAGCCGCTTCTCCCATGTTGTTGACTGAACGACATTTTTCTATACTCAAGATCGGTAGTTGGAACCTTGCGGCGCTAGGCCAGACGTGCTAAGCACGGCTGCACGATACGCTTGTCAACATGCAGGCTGTTCGCCCGCAGGCGGGTTGATGGCCACCGAAACATGCCATAAGCTCATCGCCACTCCGCGTGGCATGAATGCCGGGAATGCACCCGAACTAGGATGAGAGAGTATCTCAGGCACCATTGACAAGCGAACGGTGCGAAGTCTCGCGAAATATGCGGCTAATCGGTACTGCTTCTCGTCTTATAAGCGAGCTTCAAAAGCATAAAACGAGTCGTAAGTATTGCTCACCACTGTCTCTCATTCTCTTTTCCTTGGACTTCGAGCAATCATTTCGTATCGGACAGGATGCTGCTCCGAGCACTAAGCACAGTATGCCTTGCTGGGCTTGCCACAGCGAAGTACGATGAGTACATCCTGGCGCCGAGGTCACGCAATATCTCTCCGAGGTCTGTCTACCAAGTCAATGGAACGGTGGACGACGCAGAATCGCTCCTTGTCGGTGGTGACGGAGGCGCCACATTCACGGACGATTCGACAGTGACCTACGACTTCGGAATCAACATTGGAGGTATCACAACCTTGGTCATTGGCGATGTCGACCCGGACCAATACATCGGCATCACGTATTCCGAAAGCTCGCTCTGGATCTCTCGAGAGGGTAGTGATGGCACTGCAGATGCCGGCCTTGATGAGGTCCTTTGGTTCCAGCCAACTGGTCCTGGCAACTACACTGTTGACCCAAGTCACAACCGAGGTGGCTTCAAGTATTTGAGCTTGATTCACAACACCACTGGCAATTTGGAAGTCGAGCAGCTTTCGGTACACTACACGGCGATGCCACATGTGGCTGAAGAGGAGATCGCTCAGTACAGCGGGTACTTTCACTCGAATGATGAGCTTGTGAACAGAGTTTGGTATGCTGGAGCATACACGAACCAGCTGTGTACAGTAAGTTGTGGTATTCTTGCACGCCAGAGCAGTAGAAGCTAACATGATCTAGATTGACCCGAGATACGGCGATGCCTTGCCATTCATTGGCGTAATCAACTCAACCCAAAAGGGAGACGAGACGCCGCCAAATCCGTGGTACAGCAACTTTACCATTACCAACGGCACATCTGCTCTCGTCGATGGAGCCAAACGTGATCGTCTGGTTTGGGCAGGCGATATGGCTATCGCTGTGCCAGCCATCATCGTATCGTACGATGATCTTGTCTCTGTGGCCAATGCGCTTGACTCCCTCTTCCAGCGTCAGAATGAGTCTGGTCTGCTTCCGTATGCAGGTGTTCCGTTCCCAGCTAGGATCTCCTTCACCTACCACCTCTACACTCTGATCGGCGTTGCCGACTACTACCTCTATTCTGGTGATCTCGACTATGCCCGAGACAAATGGCCAGCCTACAAGCGTGCTATTGACTGGTCTCTCTCGAACATCGACTCTACTGGCCTCATGAACGTCACTGCCTCCAACGACTGGCTCCGATTCGGCATGGGCGGCCACAACATTGAAGCAAACGCAATTCTCTACTACACTCTCCAGCAAAGTATCCTGCTCGCTGAAGCCCTCAACGAGGATGACGCTGTCATCTCCAACTGGAGCAGTACCGCCTCCAGAATCAAGACTGTGGCCAACGAACTCCTGTGGAACGAAGACCTCGGCCTTTTCGTCGACAACGAGACCACCACACTCGCTCCACAAGACGGTAATTCCTGGGCCGTTGTCTCAAACATCACCCTTTCGGCTGAGCAAAACCAACGCATCAGCGAGTCTCTCCACTCCCGCTGGGGTCCCTACGGTGCTCCGGCCCCAGAAGCCGCCGACGCTGTCTCCCCCTTCATCTCTGGTTTCGAGCTGCAAACCCACTTCCTGGCCAACAACGCCTCTGCCGCCCTCGATTTGATTCGTCTGCAATGGGGTTTCATGCTCGACGACCCTCGCATGACGAACTCCACTTTCATCGAAGGATACTCGCAGACGGGCGAGCTGCACTACGCGCCTTACACAAACGATCCTCGTGTCTCCCACGCACACGGCTGGGCGACAGGTCCGACATCGTCCTTGACATTCTACGTTGCGGGTATCCATATCTTGACTGCTGGTGGCGAGACGTGGGAGTTGAGTCCTAGACTAGGAGGACTGACGTTCGTGGATGCTGGGTTTGAGACGACAGTTGGTGAGTTCAAGAGTCAGGTTAATGGCAGCGAGAGTGGTGAGGTGCAAGGGTTTAGGTTTAGTACGCCGGCGGGCACGACTGGGAGAGTGAGTCTGCCGGGTGTGGAGGGAAGATTGAGGAGTGCGAATGGGACATTTGTGAGCCTTGTGGATGGTGAGGCGAGCGATGTGGCTGGTGGTGATTGGGAATTGGTGCTTGGTGGCGGCAACTCGACCAGTGGTGGCAATGGCACGACCGGAGGTTCGACGCCTGTGCCATATACTGGTGGTGCCTCGATGGGTGCGACGGTTTCCGTTCTGGTAGGAGCTGTGGCTGTCGTGGCTGCCTTGTTGTAGTGCACAACCATCCCCTTGAGATGGTATATGATATAATGAAATAAAAGTCATCCATTGCCTTTTACACCCTGCCTGGTGTCATATCGCACAGGACATTGTGACCTTTCTCACAAATCGCAGTGAATGGAAGCTTACCCACCTCAGGTCACACAGCGCATTTATGCGTCCCCGAGATCCGTCTATCCCGCGCCACACCATCTATGTCGGATCTGACCGCGATGTGGCTGACAAGGAAGATGAGATGGAAATAGACGTTTGGCTTGGCTTGTGGTGATAAGAAGCCATGAACAGTTGTGGTATCGCCGCACTCCCCCGATTTCGGATGTCTTGAAGCCTCTGACGTGATGAAGTGCTTGAATAGGTATATGCGCAGTCGTTCATCGTGAAGTTAGGGCTGGAGGATTGGAGGGTGGGACACGTGCTGTTTGAGGAAGCGAGTGTTGTTCACGTATTCGTTGTTAAGGGCAGAGTGGGATAGCGTGCTTGTTGGATTGGGGAGGAGTGACTTGTCCTTATATTGTTGCTTCGCAATTGCATAGCCGAGCAGACCTGATGTAGCTCTACGTGCCGGCGATGATTGTGATAATAAATGAATGTTTCAGACGGGCTGCCACGCGAGTGACACGTTGTTCCCGCGAAAGGCGTTCCTTCCTGCACTACCGTTCGTTCCGTCTGCCACGATCTGTCTCGATCGGAATATGGCGGAAGACAGATGAGATATTGTTGCAGTCGGGCCAAGAGAAGTTGTACAATGTGAGTGTTGGTGTTGTTGGGCAGCAGCAGCAGCAACACGTCTTGGTCAACAACTGCCTTTTCTCGCGTTCGAGGGCGGGGCTTGGCGCTTTCCGCCGGCGGACCCTGCAAGAGTGGACCCGCGCCTTTCCAAAACATGCCGCTTGGAAGTTCTGCTCTGTAAACTTTTGGGAGCGATCTCCACAGCACACCCGCCGACGCTGCTGTGCCCATATGCCAACATGGACGCCGCCGCCCTTCGCACGCGCATTCAGGCCACGCTGACCACGGATGCCGACGTGAGGCGGCAGGCCGAGACGGAGCTGAAGTCGGTGCGTGACATTTCCACGGACACCTCACTACTCTCGCACTGGCGGGGAAGCTGTGAGACCAGCACTGGATGAGCTGACTCGGGCGTGCTATCGAACAGGCAGAAGAAACACCGGGCTTCCTCGATGCTCTACTCAATATCCTCGAAGCTGAGCAAGACGCGGGAGTTCGACAGTCCAGTACGTGCGAATACCAGATCATCGAGTCGCGTGATGAGTCGTCGGCAAGATACTGACGCTTCAACGCACAGCCGCCATTTATTTCAAAAACCGCGTCAACAAAGGCTGGTCCAAGCCAGAAGATGCTATCCCCGCGACATCCTCCATTCAGGACGACGAGAAGGCCGCCGTCCGCCAACGACTCGTGCCCGTCCTCGCCAAATCCAGCCCCGGCATCCGCCCCCAACTCATAGTTGCTCTGCAGAAGATCCTGCACAACGATTTCCCTAAGCAGTGGCCCGACTTCGTCGATATTACCAACAACCTCCTCCACTCCCAGGACGTGTCTTCCGTCTTCGCGGGGTTGCAGTGTCTCCTGGCAATATGCCGCACATACCGATTCAAACTCGGCGACAGCAGAGGCGATTTCGACAAAATCGTCGAGGCTACCTTCCCGCAATTATTGAACATCGGAAATAGCTTGGTCAATGAAGAGAGTCTCGAGGCGGGAGAGATGCTCAGGACTGTGCTCAAGGCCTACAAGCACGCCATATATTTCGAGCTTCCTCAACAGCTGCGATCACATCAGGCCATGGTGGATTGGTGCACCCTCTTTCTGCGCGTGGTCAGCAAAGAGCCTCCTGCGAACTCGATGATGGAGGATCTGGATGAGCGAGAGATCAATCACTGGTGGAAGTGCAAGAAGTGGGCATACGTCAATCTGAACAGGCTGTTCGTGAGGTACGGAAACCCTGCGAGCTTGCAAAAGGGCAATGGCGAGGACTACTCAGCAGTCGCAAAGAGCTTCATCGCGACATTTGCGCCAGAAATTCTGAAGGGATACCTTGGCCAGATCGAGCTGTGGGTCAGCAAGAAGGTGTGGTTAAGCAAGCCGTGCTTGTCCTACACTCTCGGCTTCTTGGATGAGTGTGTGAAGCCAAAGGCGATGTGGGACCACCTCAAGCCACACATGCCAATTCTTATCGAGCATTTGCTCTTCCCAGTGCTGTGCCAAACAGACGAGGATTTGGAGCAGTTTGAGGAGGAGCCAGCCGAATACCTGCATCGCAAACTCAATTTCTACGAAGAAGTTTCGGCACCGGATGTGGCGGCAACCAACTTCCTCGTCACTCTCACCAAGGCAAGGCGGAAGCAGACATTTGAGGTCCTCTCATTTATCAACAACATCGTCAACAAATACGAGGCTGCACCAGACGACCAAAAGAACCCGCGCGAGAAGGAGGGTGCTTTGCGCATGATTGGGACGCTCGCCAACGTCATCCTGGGCAAGAAGAGCCCTATCGCGGACCAGGTCGAATACTTCTTTGTGCGACATGTCTTCCCGGAGTTCCGCAGTCCTCATGGCTTCCTCAGAGCGCGTGCATGTGATACGCTTGAAAAATTTGAGGCTCTCGACTTCAAGGATGCCAACAACCTCTCCATCATCTACCGCAACATTCTGGAATCCATGGCCGACCCCTGTCTACCTGTCCGTGTCGAGGCTGCACTCGCACTCCAGCCACTTATCCGACATGACCCTATCAGGATCATGATGCAGCAGAACATTCCACAGATCATGCAACAATTACTGAAGCTTGCTAACGAGGTCGATGTCGATGCCCTTGCAAATGTCATGGAAGACTTTGTCGAGGTGTTCGCTGCGGAGCTCACTCCTTTCGCTGTGGCGCTTAGTGAGCAACTCAGGGATACATACGTCCGCATTGTGCGCGAGCTCATTGAGCGCAACCAGTCCAAGGATGGTGAGGACGGCTACGGCGACTTTTTGGACGACAAGAGCATCACAGCACTTGGTGTCCTGCAGACAATCGGCACACTTATCCTTACTCTGGAGAGCACACCAGATGTGCTGGCTCACCTCGAAACCATACTCATGCCGGTCATCACGATCACATTGGAGCACAAGCTATATGACTTGTATAACGAGGTGTTTGAGATAATTGACAGCTGCACCTTCGCTGCCAAAGTCATTTCTCCAACGATGTGGCAAGCTTTTGAGCTGATACACCGAACATTCAAGTCTGGCGCAGAGCTCTATCTCGAAGACATGCTGCCTGCGCTCGAGAACTTTGTCAACTACGGCTGGGGACAACTCCTAGAGACACCGCAATACCTTGACGCCATCGTCGACATGATCCGAACTATCTTCAAGGACGACAAGGTCGGCGGAGTGGACAGAATATGCGGTTGCAAGTTGGCTGAGATTCTTATGCTGAACCTCAAGACTGGCATCGACAACTACGTCCCAGAGTTCATCTCGCTCGCTATGGGCGTTCTGACGAATGACGACTTGAAGGTGAAGTCGTACAAGATTCATCTGATGGAGATGGTCATCAATGCCATCTACTACAACCCTCGCCTCGCGCTCACTGTTCTTGAAGCGAATGGCTGGACGAATAAGTTCTTCAGCTTGTGGTTCTCCAGTATCGACAGCTTCACCCGCGTGCATGACAAGAAGCTCTCAATTGGTGCTATCACTGCGCTCCTGTCACTGAGGATGGAGGAGGTGCCACAGAGCGTGCAACCGGGGTGGCCTAGACTGCTACAAGGTGTGGTGCGACTGTTCCAAACCCTACCTGCTGCCCTCAAGAACCGAGAAGAGGCGCAGAGGGAAGAGGACTTTGGTCTCTCTGGGGATTATGACGACGATGAAGAGGTGAGTTGCATTTCTGTTTCTGCCTTACCTAGCAGTACTGACTATCGCGCAGGAAGAAGAGGAGTGGGAGGGTGAAGATTGGGAAGCCGAGGAGACAGAAGAGACGACCGATGTCAAAGACGAAAGCACTGCATACCTCGACTTCCTCAGCCAACAAGCGAGCAAGTTCAATGCTGCCGTTGGTGAGGATGAAGGTGATGATGAGCTCGAAGAGGAGAGCCTACTCGAGACACCACTCGACTCGATGGAGCCGTATGGGTTGTTCAAGGCGACGCTTGAGAGTAAGTTTCCACCCCAATTTGTGCAACACAGAAACTTCGTGAAGCGGCATACTGATTACGTGATAGCAATGCACACCGCCCAGCCTCAATTCTATCAGCAACTGTACGGCATGCTTGGGCCAGAGGAGCAAGCAGTGGTCCAATCAGCAATTGAGCAAGCGACCAAGATCCAACAGGCTCAACAGGCATCCGCAGGTGACGCTACGACACCAACTCAGACGAACGGAGCCTAGAAGTGCCCAGTTGATACAACGGCCGAAGGGGCCGCACCCAGTCGACTAAGCCTTTCGCAACATCGAACACAAATCCAAGCACGGAAACAAGACTTCCACACATCAATGGAAAGACCTGAGCGACTAATGGAAGAGCTCATAAAACTTCGGGCTTCGTTTGAAGCTGCCCGCATGGCGATCAGAATAAGTGGACAGGCCCACCATTGGGAGTGAAGGGCGGCGTGGGTCCCCTTGAGAGTTTGACGATTTGATGGTAAGGCACCTGTGGATGAGGAATGAAGTATGAGGGCACGTCATTCTTGCGAATTGATAATATTTGCATCAACACCAAAAGTAAAAACTCCAAAAACAACCAAGAATTCCAAAAGTGAAATCTGGATGCTTCTTCTTTGCCCGCAGATTCGACTAAGTTGTCCCTGCAATCCGAGATCGAATAAATGAGCTGATTCTTATGCTAGTAGTACTTCTGTAAGAACTCCTCCAATGTCGTGAAATGGAAGTCCGGCAATAGACGATTCCATGTGTCCGAAACAGCATAGCCACCCATGTAAACAGAATACATGATTTTCGCATTGAATGTGCGGCTCCAAGACTCTCTGAATTGCTCTGGTATGGCAGCGTGATTGAAATCGGCAGCCCAAGAAGTGGGAAGCCGACCAGCTCGCGCCTGCGCCAATGTTACGTACTCAATGTCGAACTTCTTGCCTGCACAATCATCGAAACTGAGCATCAGCGTTTGGCACGTGCCGGAGCCGTTTCTTGTCAACTTTACCTCTAAGCCTTTCACCAATCTCAACCAATTCGGGGGCTGACAACATGACTGAATGCATGCCGCCGTCGATAGGCCACTCTCCGGCATAATCCACTGCTTCAGCTGCGACCGCGGCGATGTCGTTCACTGTCGTCAGCCCGAAGCGGCCAGGATTGTCTTCCTTGAGCAAGATTGCGCGACAGTTGAAGAAATCGACTTGCATCCCGAGGTTCGGGAAGTGTTTGCAGGTCTGCTTCGGGTACGCGAGGTAGTCAAGGGCAAGGCCTGGCATGAACCTACAGTACTCGAGGACCTACAACATTGGAGACTTTGGTCAGCCGCATGGACAACGTTTCTGGATGATTGTGAGGCCTACCTTCCTTTCAGCATTGATCTCCTCGAGATATGCTGCGATGGCTGCCTTTCCCGCATACCACGGAGTTCCTGTCGATGACGCCCTACAAGATTTCATAACGTCAGAACCGTCTCGTCTGTTCTGTCCCAAAGGACGATGAACTCGCTGCAAAAGAACATGGTAGACCAACCCTACCCACTCGCTAGGTGCAAATCGTTTGACCTTGGCTTCCACACACGCATCAATCAGGTTCTTTTGCGCAACATTGCCCGGGTCCTTTCCCGTGATAATGAAAGAAAAGACAGTCTCAACACCTCGCAATGCATCAACGATCTGACTTTTCTGGTTATAATCCAGTTGAATCGCTTGTACGCCGTCCGGTACAGTCACTTGCGTCGGATTCTAAAGCATAGCCCTGTCAGGGTGGAACGAAGGGCAGACCATGCGTGGAATACGTTACCTGTCGTGTCAGAACGATAATTTGGTGTTTGCCTTTGGCGAGTAGAGCATCGATGACTTCACGACCAAGACCGCCTGTGCCTCCTGCGATGGCGACCTTGACCATAGTTATTTCAAGACTCGATGAGTTTTGCCCAATTGTGTCTCGTCACCGCTTGGGGAGATGTAGCCTCCGGCGAATATAGCAGCGTCTTCCGACATACTCCAGTCCAGCTGACAAAGTGTGCACATGGCTCCTAGGGCTGTGCATGGGTAGGGCGAGGGGTCTGGCATCGCGCTGACAAGGGCTATATCGTGGTACGTTTGGTCCTGCAGGATATCCCTGCTTGATGGAAAATCAAGAGACTGTGCTAGTTTTAAAGAACACGAGGGCAAATTCTAGGCCTTTCTAGCCGCGAAATGGACAATCATAGTCCATGGCGTAGCGCTGCAGTGATCTGAATACGAGAAAACATAGAGACACAATAACTAATCAAAAGCATCATCAATGTCTTCAATGTCTGTTCCGTGCCGCGCGAATCCATCTCAACGATGAGCAACGCCGTGCTGCAACTACAAAGCGATACATGATTTCCATTTCGAAAGTTTGATTTCGAGCCCCACTAGGTATAAGCAGGGGAAGTTGACTCAGAGCAGTAATGGAATCGGAAGTCTTAGTCTACGATTGGGCTCAAAGCAACGATCCAAATCTCCTTTCTTGCCGCTGCAGAGTACGGCGCTGAGTGATATCTTGGCGGGCTTCCAGGTTCTTCGTCGACTCGCCAACTCAGAAGCTGCGCAGTGGTACTGCAGCAGTCGACTTTGGCTTGGCTTAGAAAGTCTTCTTCCATACTAGACGGAAAGAAGTGCCGTTCCAAGGAAAGCTGCAGACAGGGGCATGTGTCATGTAATCAAGTTAGTAAGCCGGGTTTCAGGTGCTCGAGCTATTCCTCGCTCGCGTCGAGTCTACACCGTACTTCGTCTGGAGTGTCTTGCGCAAGGGCAGAGTGCGCACAATGAAGCAAAGCAGGAACCCTGCGCCAGCAAAAGCGAGCGCAACTTGCCAGACCCTCAAAAGGCTCGAGACGAAAACGTCCTTGGCCACAGCAAGCGCCTGTGGGCTCTCCCGCAAAGAGTCCATGAAAGCTTTGGTCGCGCTTGAATACGCTTGTCCATGCGATAGCGCCTGTTTCAATGAAGTGTCGGAGATGCTATCCGCCAGGGATTCGACGCGATCTTCGAAAATCGCAGCCGCGATGGCGACACCCCACATGTAACCGAAATTGCGTGTAGATGTGGTAAATCCCACCGCTGCAGCAACATCATCTTCTGTAAGGCTCGCTAGAGCGGCTGGAAGACAGCTCGTAAGAAGGACGCCGAATCCAAGCGCGAAGGGAACCTGGAAGCCAAGCAGATAACTGACTGGAGAACTCGCGTCCAGAAGAAGAAGCAAGCCGAATCCGATCATCAGTAGTGCAAAGCCTGCAAAGTGGAAGAACCGGTATTGACCTGTTTTTGCAACAAGCACCCCTGCTAAGATGCCAGCAGGAGCCGTCAAGATACTTGTTGGAAGGGCCAATACAGCGGCTCGCATTGGTGACACCGCTAGAACTCCTTGGCTGTAGACACCCAAAAAGTAGATGAGCCAGTACAGCAGCATGGCCTGCAGGAAAGTCAGAGCGAAGATAGTGGCCGATGTGCGATTTGCAAAGATTCGGAGAGGCATCAAAGCATCATTCCGGCTCCTGTTCGCTGCCTCGAACACGACAAATCCGGCGATGCCGAGGGAACCAAGCAGTAAGGGGAGCAGGACGCGCCAGGACGACCATTCATATCGACTATCAGCCCAGCTTATCGCCAGGAGCACCGAGGTCGTCGATCCGGTGAAGAGAATCCCGCCATACCAGTCAATACAAGCCAAGCGTTGCCGTACCGTGCCTTGGGATGGATGCTTGACTCGAAGGTATTTGACTGCAATCGCAATTGCAATGGCGGATGCTGGGAGATTGATCCAGAACATCCATCTCCAGCAAACATGCTGGGTGAACGCACCCCCAACTGAAGGTCCGATCACAGTCGCTACCTACTCGCAAGAGTCAGCAGGAATTGGCAAGGCAAAACAGTGTCACATACTGTCCACGCTACATTGATAAAGCCGTTGTACAGGCCACGCTCTCTAACCGGCACTATGTCGCACATGATCAAGGAAGACATGGTGAGTATGCCACCGCTTCCTATGCCCTGGATTGCACGCCCGAGTATCAGAACCGCGGTGGATGGCGCAGCACCGCAGAAAGCACTCCCGATAGCGAACAGCGTTATTGAGGTAATCATCACGAATCGCCGACCGAATAGATTGGAAATGTGTGCGCAGATGAGACTTGTGACGGTGCACGCCAACAAGAAGGCATTCACTGCCCAAACATACAAGTCTCGGGAATGCAGCTCAGATGCAATCGTTGGCAAAGCAGGTGATAGTATGGATGTGTCCAGAGCGCTCAAGAAGGACGAGAGACTGATCGAGAAGATGATCATCCAGAACCGAGTGTCTTTCGGCGGCGCGTTGTCGTGTTCTGGAACAGATGAGGAAGCATCCCGTGTGATGTCCAGCTCCAAAGTCTGATGCTCGACATTTAATTTGCTTGCTCTGGGCCATATTGCCATCCTTCGTATGGTCGGCGCGAAGTTGAGAAATGCTGTCGAACGGCCTGTTGTTCGCCGTACCACACAGGCTCTTCCGCGGTCGATCTGGCCAAGTGATTGAAGGTCTTCCCGATAAATCGACCACGTATTGCTGCACTGGACAACAACCGTCAGTACCATGAGACTTCCACATCTTCATCCACGTTGTCAACCGACGCTACTGGACTCACCTCGGTCTGTCAGCACCAGAAGGCGCTTACTGTAGTGCAATCAATCAGAGAGAGCACGTCAGTTATTGTTAGGCAGGGCTTTCGTGTACAGAAGAGCATTCGCACCAACTTCGGCGCTATATAGACTCGGATGGCTGGGATGGTCTTCTGCTCCTTAGCGTGTCTGATATCCGGGGAAATCAAGGTAGGCTGTGGGCCCGATTTCGGGAGCCCGAGTTGAGAATAGCAGTTGTGACCGTGCTCAGTCATCATCTCAGCCCTAGTTGATAACTTCACAATTCTGGTCCGATTGAGAGCACCACTTGATTGTCACTTTACATGGGATGCAGCAAGTGGGAGTTAGCACCATATGGTAAAACCGATCTAACAATGGGAGTTAGACTATCGATCATCTTTGAGGAGCGGCTAGATTCACGTTAGTGATTGACCCAGAACTGAGGCATTTACTAGGGTGACTTTAGTGCTAGGTCGCTCCCGGTCCTCGTAAGCTGTGGCAGACGAGAAACTGGGCAGACCGACCCCGAATCTAAATGCATGTAGCGAAGGGGTAGGAGCATCCGGGGCATCTTTCCACTCCGGACTCGACGTTAGCCCAGCTACAAAGTAGCGACTCAGAATACTGTGTTGAGAATCCTCGTTGCTTGTTGGTCCTTACATACCGTACGTCTCGGAGCCATTTTACCTTTTCGGCGGTCGGCATAGTGTCAGGTTGTACACACATCGTGTCTCGAGCACCACAATCTATCTGAAGATTGATTCGTGATGCGAGTCGGCTGCTCCTCCAAACGAAAAATACGCAAGCAATATTATTGCAATCAGCCAAAAGTCGCCTGAGACATCCTCTTCTAACACTGACGTACGCGCGAAAGCTATTCCCGACTGCGCTGTCGTTGATATGTCCACACCACCAGAGCCCATAGCGGTCGTTGGCGTCGGATGCCGCTTCCCAGGGGGCTGCAATACGCCATCCAAGTTGTGGGATCTCGTATGCGAGCAACGAGACATACAATCAAAGATCCCTACCGAACGATACAACAGTGACGCCTTCCATCACGAGGACGGGTCGAAACCAGGATGCACCAACGTCAGTCATGGCTACTTCCTCGACGAAAATATCAGAGCATTCGACGCAGCCTTTTTCAGGATGAATCCAGCTGAAATAGAAGCAGTGGACCCTCAACAACGCATGTTACTTGAGACCGTCTATGAAGCCCTCGAATTTGCCGGTATCACAATGGACCAACTTCGTGGTACAGATACAGCCGTATACGTTGGCTGCATGACCAGCGACTACACCGAAATGCTCTTACGGGATCCTCTCGACTTTCCAAAGTACATGGCACCAGGAACGGCCAGGTCTATCTTGTCGAACAGAATATCGTACTTCTACGACTGGCATGGACCTTCTATGTCTATCGATACCGCATGCTCGGCAAGTCTTGTGGCAATACACGAGGCAGTGCAAGCACTTCGATCCGGCGTGTCTAGAGTCGCCTGTGCGGCCGGGTCGAACGCCATTCTGGGTCCGGAAAACTTCATCATCGAGTCCAAGCTGCAACTCTTGTCTCCAACAGGGCGAAGTCGCATGTGGGACGCTGCGGCAGATGGATACGCACGTGGCGAAGGAGCGGCAGCGTTGATCATGAAGAAGCTATCCCACGCCCTTGCCGATGGAGACGAAGTCTACTGCATCATCCGAGAGACAGGCGTCAACTCCGATGGTCGTACGAACGGAATAACGATGCCCTCTGCGGAAGCACAGGCCGCGTTGATTCGGCAAACATATGCTCGTGCTTGCTTGGACCCGCTCAAGGATGCGTGCCAGTACTTTGAAGCTCATGGAACTGGTACGCAGGCCGGTGACCCACAAGAGGCGCGTGCCATTCACGAAGTTTTCTTCCCTGAAACCCGAGATACAGCTGAAGTTCTTTACGTTGGGTCGGTGAAAACTGTCATAGGACATCTCGAGGGTGCTGCTGGCGTAGCAGGGCTCATCAAAGCTGCTGAGGCGGTGCGAAGAGCTATTGTACCTCCGAACATGCTTCTGCAGAAGCTCAATCCAGCCATTGAGCCATTTTGCAAAAACCTCAAGGTGCCAACGCAGTCCTCACCATGGCCACACTTATCCCCAGATGCCCCGAGACGGGCCAGTGTGAACTCATTCGGTCTGGTGTCTATTCCCAGGTTGATATGCCGATTGCTGACTTCTCATTTGCAGGTTTTGGCGGCACCAATGCCCATGCGATTATTGAAAGCTACGAAAGCCATCCAGCCATAGTAAAAGGATCGCCGATCCATGACCTACCTCCATCACCAGTGCTACTGTCTGCAAATTCGGACCTGTCTCTAAGGGCTCAAGCGACAGCACTCGCTGATTTTCTCGAGTGCAATGAGTCCATCCCTTGGAATGACTTGCTGTGTACTCTACAATCCAAGCGGAGCCAGCATTCCGTGCGAACGGCCGTGTCAGCGACCTCTAGAGAAGATCTTCTCCGCAAGATTAGAGCCACCGCACAATCTAACGGCACTGTCAGCACCAGCACCAGCATGACACAACCATCTTCTAGCTTCCGCTTTCTTGGTGTCTTTACTGGACAAGGTGCACAATGGGCTACGATGGGTAGTGAGCTGTTGAGGACCTCCTTGACAGCACAGCAATGCTTCGAGAGGCTCGATACTTCTTTATCTTCACTCCCAGACGCGCCAGATTGGACTCTCTCTGATCAATGCCGCGCTGGGAGTGACACCTCTCGACTTGGCGAAGCGGCAATCGCACAGCCACTCTGTACTGCAGTACAGATCATGGTTGTCGATCTCTTAAAAGAAGCCGGTGTCAATTTGGTCTCAGTTGTAGGTCACAGCTCTGGAGAGATCGCTGCTGCGTACGCCGTGGGTGCTATCTCCGCACATGATGCCATCCGTATTGCCTATTACCGTGGCCTCTATGCCCCGATTGCTAGAAGTCAGAATGGGCAAAAAGGCGCCATGATGGCTGTAGGCTTGTCGTACGAGGAGGCTTGCGAGCTTTGTGAAGGAGAATTCGCCGGACGTGTGGACGTCGCGGCCTGGAACTCAGACACAAGCAGCACCTTATCCGGTGATGAAGACGCCATCTTGGAGATCAAAGCTAGGCTCGAGGACGGAGACATCTTCGCTCGCTTGCTCAAAGTCGATACCGCATATCACTCGCACCATATGGTGGCGTGCTCGGGTGCGTATACCAAGGCATTGCGAGCCTGCTCGATCAAGCCCCATCGTCCCAGAAGAGGTTGTGCATGGTTCTCCAGCGTCTATGGCGGACGTGTGCAGGGTGATCATCTCATTTCAAAGCTATCTTGCGAGTATTGGGTCGATAACCTGCTCAGCCCGGTCATGTTTCACGACGCCATCGAGACTGCGGCTTACGGAGACCTGCTCTGCAATGCTGCGATTGAGATTGGGCCACATCCGGCCTTAAAGACCCCTGTGACGCAAACATATCAGCGGACCATCAATCATCAGCTTTTCTACTACGGAACACTTCTCCGTGGTCGTAACGACGTCGAAGCACTTAGCGAGACTTTAGGATCGCTTTGGATCCAGCTTGGGTCCAACGCGGTGGACTTTGCTCAGTACAACCAGACTTTCTTCGGGACAAACCCGAGGCCCAGGCTGGTCAGACTGCCAGGCTATATGTGGGATCATAGCAGACAATTTTGGAAAGAAGGACGCAAGTCACTAATGTACCGCACACAAAATGAGAAGTCGCACCCGTTGCTGGGCAAACGTGCTGTGGACGACCTGGACGAGGAAAAGCGTTGGGAGAACTACTTACGACTGCAGGACTTGCCCTGGCTTTTCGGACATGTTGTTCAGGGCCAGGTAGTATATCCAGCTGCGGCATACTTGGTGATGGCGCTCGCTGCATCCCGAACGCTCGTCTCACCCGAGCATGTGGCTTTTTACGAGCTTTTCGACGTAACGATTGAGGCCGCCATTCTACTTGGGGAGAATGATGCCAACGTCCAGACGTTGTTCACGCTGAACACTGTGACAGTCAAGGATGATGAACCACACTTTCAGGCTGAGTGGACCTGCCGCTCGGCATCCGGTGAAGACAGCAGAGCAAAGTGGCGTGTCAATGCGAAAGGCAAGGTGAGAGTCTTACTGAACAGCGAACATGATGAGAAGCTACCTCCACGTATCACCCCTGCTCAGTCGCTATTAACCAGCGTGAGCTCGGAGAGGCTGTATGACAACATCGAAGGATTGGGTCTGTCTTATTCAGGGCTCTTCCGACGTTTGGAAGATGTGAAGAGAAGGTCGAAATACGCCACGGCTACACTGACAGGCCTTGATACTACGGACCCGATTCATCCAGCTATCCTTGACTCAACATTTCAGCCACTTATCGCTGCAATGGCTTATCCAGGAGATGGCTCAATGACGTCTGCTTGCGTACCGACTCATATCGGGCGCATACGAATTGCCGGCTCTCAGCAAATGGCAAAGAGTGGCAGGCGCTTGATCGTGGACACTTTTGCGACGGCATCGAGTGCGCGCTCCTTCACTGGCGATGTTGATCTGTACGATGCTGAGAGCGGAGATGCATTGATGCAAGTGGAGAGCATTACATGCACAACTTTGAGCCAGCCCGGCCCGAACGACTACAAAGAGCTTTACACGCAAGACGTTTGGGAACTGGACATTGGAAGCGGTGTTACAATTGACCAAAACGGCCGGAGAGATAAGCCAGAAGAGCTGGATCTTCTGATTTTCCAAGAGCGTCTGGCATATTCTTACCTCCGAAGGTTCTATGAAACATTTTCGAAGACCGAAGTGTCCTTGATGGAACCGTATTTCACCAAAATATTTGATTGGCTTGATAAACTTTTGCCACTCATCGCCGCCGGCCGACATCCGACTGTCAAGGCAGACTGGGCGGAGGATGATCACGAAGTGCTGCTGCAAGAAGCTTCGAAATTGCCTGACAGACCTGAATTGACATTGCTCCAGGCTGTCGGTGAGCACTTTGCGTCCGTTGCCCGGGGCGAAACTACCATGCTCGAACACATGATTAAAGACAACATGCTTGAGCGAACATACACGGAGATGGTTGGTGTTCCATACCTCACCTCTTCTATCGGCAAGGTGGCGCATCAAATCGCTCATCGTTATCCTCGAATGAATATTCTCGAAATAGGTGCAGGCACAGGCAGCTTTACCAGTGGCATACTACAGGGTCTAGGGTCGACTTTTGACGCCTACACATATACAGATATCAGCTCTGGATTCTTTGAGAGCGCTGGAAAGCGCTTTCAGGAATGGTCTCACAAGATGGTGTTCCGGCAATTGAATATCGAAGGGGATGTTGAATTACAGGGTTATCGACACAACGACTATGATATGGTAGTGGCAGCGAATGTGCTACATGCAACCAAGTCAGTGAGTCAGACGCTGAACAACGTTCGACAACTCTTGAGACCCGGGGGCTACCTCCTCCTAGTCGAGTGGACTGGGGACAACCTTGGTCGTTTCATGACCTACGCTGGCCTGCCTGGCTTCTGGCTCAGCGAGGACGGACGACACGACGGTCCCACACTTAGTAAGAGCGAGTGGGACCAGCATCTGCAGCAGGCGGGATTCTCTGAGATTGATACCTGGATTCCAGACATGGCCGATGCTTCCAAGCATCTCAGCTCCCTTATGGTCGTGCAGGCGGTCGATCGAGACATAAACATAATGCGTTATCCGCTCACGGCCAATGCAAATCCACTTACAGGACAAGCTATCACGATCGTTGGCGGACATACGACTGGACTCGACAAATCGATCAAAGACTTACTGACCAGCAGCTCTCCGGGCCCTGATATTCACCTAGTCGACAGCTTGGCCGAACTGGCGGATGAGGAAGTTCTCCCAGCCTCATTGATATGCCTCGAGGATCTGGATAGACCGATCTTACAGGATCTGACAGAAGCCACTCTACTGGCGCTGCAACGGATTCTGCCGAACTGCCGACACATAGTATGGGTTGGCCATGAAGGCCGCTTTGCCAACTTGTCGATGGGACTCTGTCGATCACTGGCCAATGAATATGGTCATGTGGCCTTGCAATTTCTAAAGGTCCATGATCCCAGCGATCTGAAGCTGTCTAGACCCATTGCTGAGTCTATGGTACGCATTATATACTCTTCGAGTTGCAGTCAAGCGCCATCCTGGCTGTGGAGTTCGGAGCCAGAGCTGGCGATCGATCAGCACAATCGGCTTTCTATCCCTCGAGTGTTTCCAGACACCGTCTTGAACGATCGCTTCAACGCTAATACACTGTCCATCAAAGAATCTGTTCAACTCAACAGTCAGGCAGTCACAATCAAGTGTGCCCACGACGCATTTGAGATCAGCAAGGTTGACATAACCGAACGGCCGCACATTCGCATCACGTATGCTCTGCTCCAGCCAATTAACATCTCAGGAGATAGCTACTTTGTCAGCTATGGGCGCGCAGCGCATCGAGAAGATGACATCCGGGTGGTATTGTCACCGACATGTAGCTCATCGGTCCCCATATCCAAAGACTACACCGTGGCTGTAAGCCACCACGCAAATGCAGCAAGCCACCTCCCAATCATTGCAAGCAAGATGCTCGTGCAGCGGTTCTTGCAAAACCTTAACACAAATCGACGCCTGGCAATCAACGAGCCAGACGAAATTCTCGGGGCCGAGCTGCTGCGTGCGGCTGCAGAGCGCGGCATCAAGACAGTCTGCTTCTCCAGCCAAGGGAAGCCAGGATGCACATCATTGCATGCTCTAGCAACGAATCGGGTCCTAAATAACGCCCTCCCTCGTGATGTGGCGACTTTCCTTGATTTTGCACCTGATCAGACGGACCGATGGGCTGGAGTGCTCCCGGCTCGCTGTACCTATTCCACTGTTGAGGACCTCTGGAAAGGTGAACTCTCCCTCGAAGACTTCGCCAGCATCACAACCAAGGTCTTTCACGAGGATCTTCCAGGAGTTGAAATTGCCGATTTGATACCTGTCTCCGATGTATCCAGCATTACTCCAGGAGATGTCTCATACTCCAGCGTCGTCGATTTCTCTGCAGCCACACATATCGATGCTCTACTGCCGCCTACAGACTACAGCCAAGTGGTGCGTGACGACGGTACGTACTTCATGGTTGGCTGTGCAGGTGGTCTCGGTCGCGCCGTGTGCTCGTGGTTAGTGGACCAAGGCGCACGATATCTCGCACTTGTCAGCAGGAATGTATTGTCAATCGATAAAGCTTGGCTGAGCGAGATCGAAGGGAAGGGCGCGAAAGTGCAGCTGTGTCAAGCCGATGTAGCAGACATGGACTCGCTGAGTTCAGTCCTCGCGAAACTCAGAGCAGACATGCCACCAATCGCGGGTGTTGTACATGCCGCAATGGTATTGAAGGACAAGGCTTTTGGGGGATGCAACGTCGACGACTTCGCCACTGTGTTTGGGCCAAAGGTCAAGGGCACCCTAAATTTGCACTCCTTGTTCATCGATGAACCACTGGATTTCTTCATCATGTTCTCGTCGATCGCAAGTCTACTGGGCAGTCCGGGCCAGTCAAATTATGCTGCATCAAACTTGTGCATGACGGCAGTTGCGGCAGAGCGACGAGCAAGAGGTCTCAGTGCTTCTGTCATCCACATTGGCGCGGTGACAGGATTAGGCTACGTCCTGAACTCTGACATTGAACGCAAGTTGCTGACCAATTACGATACGCCAATGCCTATCAGTGAGATAGCATTTTTGGACATCTTCGCACAGTCGATCTTGATCGGAAGACCCGATTCAGGCCACTCTCCAGAAGTCATCACTGGAGTGCCGCGATACAACCGGGATACGGTATCGGAGAGCAAATACGGGACCAATCCTAGGCTCTCCCACCACATTGTAGAGCAGACAACGTCCAGAACCGAAGCTTCTGCTACTGCTGTCAGCGTCCGCCAGTCAGTGGATGATGCCCTGAGCCAGGAAGAAGCAGCTCTCATTATTCAACGCGCCTTCTGCGCAAAGATGGAGAAGACTCTGCAAATGCCGGCAGATGCTATCGACTGTGCTCAACCACTTATGAATCTCGGTGTTGATTCTCTTATCGCCGTCGAGATTCGTTCTTGGTTCTTGAAGCAGCTGGACGTCAGTCTCCCTGTCCTTAAGATTCTGGGCGGCAGCTCTGTTGGTGACATATGTTACGAGGCGGCTTCGAAGGCTTTCGCCGCCTCGAGCAAGGCGCGTCTTGACTCAACAGGCCACGAAATACCAGTATCGCCGCCCACTACGTTCCTCAGAACCCCATCGGACAAGCAAGACGATTCCGGCTCAGAATTGCGCGAGGATGTGCAGTCTAGTCCGCCGAGCAGCGTTTCCCAAGACTCGGACACCGAGCGCACCGACCGCGAAGGACCACTTGGATACGAGCAGAAGAAGATATGGTCTGCGGTAGAGACCTACCGGGATCCTGCGTTATGCAATCTTGCAGTCATATTCAAAATAGCCGGCCAGCTGGATCTGATCAAGCTCGAACAGGCCGGTCAACAAGTAGTCCAACGGCATGAAATCTTGAGAACTAAATTTGAACAAGATACGTCCACTGGTGAAGTAACGCAGTACGTTATGGCGCACAAGAGCACTCGACTAAGCGTGGATCCAACTATGACGCCGCAGGCGGCTTTCGAAGTCGTTCGCTCTCATGTCTTTGATCTGAGTGCTGGAGAGACCATGAAGGCGATCGCTGTCCCGAATGAAGGCCACGTTTTCCTCGCGATAGCGTGGCATCATCTCGTCTTTGATGGTTTCAGTCCAGTACCATTCCTGCGAGACTTAAACATTGCCTATTTTGGCGGAACTCTACCACGTCTGAAGTATCAGTATCTGGACTTTGTTCATGATCAGTTGCAAAAAGTCTCTCAAGTCCAAGACAGTTTGGCGTACTGGACTTCAGAATATCGACACCTACCGAGCACACTTCCTCTGTTCCCATTTGCGAAGACGAAAGTGCGTCCAACAATATCTTCACAGAGACCGAAGCCGCGACCAACTGTGGAAAAAACGTTGTCTGCTCATCTGTGTGCCGCTATCAGGAGCGTTTCCCGAAACGTAGGTGCCACTCCCTTCCACGTTTACCTGGCCGGGCTCCAGGCCCTCTTCTACAGCATGCTGTCCGTGCAAGACGTATGTATAGCAATCCAGGTCAACAATCGCGAAGCGGAGTCCGACGACAATATTGGAGAATTTGGCGATCTCCTGCCCATCAAGTTCCAACCCCAGGACGATTTCGCACAGCAGGTTCGACATACCAGGGAGAAGCTGCAAGCAGGGCTGCACGCTAATATACCACGTCAACTCATAATGGCCGCTCTGGAAGGTCCGGAATTGCATCGTCATGGGTCGCTCTATCAGGTTTCAGTCAATTACATGCCCAGCCCAGTACAGGACATAACGCTGGGTGGGCATAAAGCCGAACTCTTGAACTACAATCGGGTCGGTGGATACGATCGCGACCTCGATTTGGAGTTGCAGGACGTCGGCAATGGTCGCATGCTCTTGGTCCTGCGAGGCCGGCAGGACTTGTATGATGAAAGTGGCATACAGACACTATTGACTGTCTATGAGCGCATTCTTTCACTGCTCGTAGAGGACACGTCGCGATCCGTCTCGGAGCTACCTATATCCTCCACACCGGGCGACGATCTGTCCTTACGTGGGTAGAGTTGTAAGACAGCGATAGCGCCTCAAAATACCCATTTCAACATCGACCCATACCTCAACCGCCAGAACGCATCGACCGCCTCATCTACATATACAAACTCGCCGTCGCACAAATATCCCTCTTAATCAACTCCTGACACGTCTGCATCTTCGTAAACAACGTCGGATCCCCAATAATCCTCGCCGCATTCTTCACTTCACGACAAGTCTCATCCAACCTCGTGATGACTCTCACAATCGTCCCCTCCAAAACATCCGTCAAATCCGTAATCCTCGAGAAAGGCATTCCTCTCGCCCATTCGTATACGACTTCCACAAGACCGAATCTTGGTCTCGAGACGAAGTCGTTGCTATCATCTGATGAGAGAATGACTTGATGGAGTGTTTGGTATTGATTGACTTTTTCCGCGATGGAAATAATCATTTCTTGACCTTTTTCGAGTTGTGGAGTTAAGTTTGGGACTGCGTCTGTCTTCTCTTGGAACACGAAAGATGAGAGTAAAGCGACGATTTCTTCTGGTTCGTAATCTGCCAAGACATTTTCGAGAACGAGTTCTGTGAGGACGAGTTCATCTGCTGAATGTATCTCACATGCGACTTTTCCTTTGAGTTCTACGCGAGAGTTGGAGTCGATGAATCCGAGGTCTTTGAGGACTGAAATGCGTTGCTCGTAGTCGGGGAGGAGTTGGAGGTTTTGGTCGGACATTAGTTGGCGGATGGAGTTGATTTTGTCGCGGATGAGCCATTGGTCGTGGGCCATGGCGAAGTGCTTGGGGAGGTTGGGGCAGTGAATACATTCGCGGTCGGAGGCGATTGTGGCTGCTTGGGAGCGTTGGTCGAGCAGGGTGCGGATGTTCATGTCTTTGAGGTATTTGTAGTAGTCGAGTTCGTTCCATGTTGAGGAGGTCCAGGAGGAGCATGTGGTGAGTAGTTCTGTTTTGGCTTTGGCTAATGCTTCTGGGTCGCGTTGCAGGACACCACTGACATCCATTTGAATGTGTGATCCTGTCAGGGCTTCGATGTTGTCGAGTGGTATCGTGACTGTGCGCAGCTGTATTTCATTCTCTAATTGTGGAAGGTCGATGAAGCGACGGCGAAAGCGGGGTAGGAAAGGTAAGAAGTCTGCGTCCTGTCGCTTGCGCTGGTTGCGATATAGCACTTCCAGCACTTGCACTGTTGGAGGAGATCCTTTGCTAGCGCCGTCCCGAAGCAAGACGCCAGCTGTGCGAACATCATTGCGTCCTTTGAAAACGATCAAGCGCTTAGGTTGAAACATGCGACGACCGACAGGTGTGGACAGCATCATCAGATGAAGACTGGCAGTAAGCTTTTCGAATTCGACAGCAGCGGCCTGGCATGCATCAATGTCCTTGTCACAAATGTCGCAAGGCTCTCTAACCACTTTTTCGAGGTCTGCTTCTGACAACTTGATCTGCTTTTGGTGCTCAGGCAGGAGTGCTTGAGTAGCATTCTCAGAAAATGATCGCTTGATCATTTCTTCAATCTTGAGTGCCTCCACGCGCAGCAAGTTCAGAATCATGTTGTAGGTCAGGCGGAACTGTGACCTCAGCTTCGTTGGCTCGCCCAGCATCATCTGCCGCAGACGACCAGCTGGAGGGGCTTCATCTGCTCCAGGACTGACCAGTATGACGTACCCAACAGTATCGAGACCTCTTCGTCCAGCACGGCCAGCCATCTGCGTGTACTCTCCAGGCAGGAGATCTCGGAAAGACTTGTTGTCATATTTGCGGAAGCCAGAAAATATGACTGTCCTGGTTGGCAAGTTCAGTCCCATAGCAAAAGTCTCGGTAGCGAACAAGACCTTGACGAGAGTCTTGGAGAACAGAATCTCGACGCATTCTTTCACGATCGGAAGCATTCCACCATGATGCACTGCGATTCCTCGCGAGAGCAGTTCCCGAGTTCTCCGGATTTGAGGCAATGTACGATCGTCCGGCTTCAGGCGTGCCAGCGATTTCTCCAGAATCATGTGGATAGCACTCTTCTCAGCGGCTGTGCAAAAGTCCAGATTTGAAAGCGCATCTGCATTCTCCTCACAACGCTTCTTCGAGAAGACGAAGATCGTGCATGGTAGTAGATCCTCCTTCCTCAAGTGCTGTACAAGATGCACCCAGATGTTTCTGTCTTGCGCTGCAGTCGTACGGCCTCCACCTCGTCCAGTGCGGGCAATGTTGCCCTGGCCACGAGTTGCGGGTGCACCTCGTCCACGCTGCTGCGGTCCGCCGCGCTGGTTGCCGCCACCTCTTTGCTGGCCTCCACGGCCTTGCTGAGCACCTCGTCCGCCGCGCCCACCACGGCCTGCTGCGACTGCTGCTTCCTCCTTCTCCTTTGCTTTGGCCTCTGCTGCAATGATCTTGTCTCGCCCACTCATGGCATCGTTGGCGTCCTTCCAGCCCTTTTCAATGAAGCTCTTATTTGCATCGACAATCTTGAACATCTTCTTATCTGCCCACAGGTAGTGCTCAAGCGGTACAGGACGCTTGGGTGTGGAGATGACATATATGTCCTTCTTCTTGGTTCGGCCCACCCATGAAGCGAACTCGTAAGTGTTTGGAACAGTTGCAGATAGGCAGATCAAGGTGACATGCTCCGGCAACATGATGATGACCTCCTCCCATACTACACCGCGCTCGGAGTCATTGACATAGTGGACCTCATCAAAGATGACAAACTCAACGTCTCGTACCAAATCTGCTCCGCGATAGAGCATACTTCGCAGAATCTCTGTCGTCATGATCAGGCAGCTGGCTTCGGGCCTAATCTGGACATCTCCAGTCAGAATGCCAACATCATCAAATTCCTGTCTGAAGTCTCGAAACTTCTGGTTGCTAAGTGCTTTGATCGGCGAAGTGTAAATGGCCTTGGTCATGTGCTTAGCTGCAAGCGCGATGGCATATTCTGCGACTACAGTCTTGCCGGCAGATGTGTGAGCTGCAACGAAGACAGAATCGCCGTTCTCCAAGTGGTAGACAGCCTCCTTCTGGAAAGTGTCCAGCTCGAATGGCCATTCTCGGGCCATTTCAGGCACAAGTTCCCGGAAGTTCGTGATGTCGCGATTAACGTCAACCATATGTGCCCATTCTCGCCCGCCTTGCTTGTTACGCGCAACTGCGAGTGGACCATGTGCAGCCAAAGCTGGGAACTCCACAGGTAGGAGTGCATCGAGCTCTTCTTCGCCCTCCTCATCACCTTCATCACCTTCATCAGCTTCTCCATTCTCCTTTGGAAGCGGCACTCCGTTCTGAAAAGCCTCGGGAACATCAGACTGCTCATCGAGAACTTCTTCGACCTCCTTGGCAGCCTCGTCATCCTGCTTTGGCTTTTCGTTGACACGCAAACCTCTGGAGAACCCCGGCGGGACTTCGAGCAAGCCACCCTCTGCTGCAAAGTTGATAACCTTGTTTAGCTTGTTGGATTTCTTGGCATCTTCCGCGCCTTGCTGCTGCTGGATGAATTCGTCTTCGTATGCGGCGGTCGCTTCTACGGCATCAAGGCCGCCGGGTGCAAATGGGTAGAACCCTGCGGCGCCTCTAACAAAGTCGGCACGATTCGCTGGCTTGCGGAGAAGTGAAGTCGAGTTCTTTGCAGTTGCACTGTTGGCTGGCACAGTCACTTCCTTGTATCCAGTGACACGTCCTTCGAGACCTTCCCGCGTGAATCTGATGATCGTCCTCGTTTGAGTTGGGCCAAGTGCGAACAGCTCATTGTAGTTCGTAGGTGCCTCCCATCGCTGCTGTAGGCGGTCTAGCCATTCTGGACTGAATGAGGTCGATGGAGTGAGGAATTGACGTTCGAGATCCGCCTTCACTTCTTCAGGCGACTTTCGAATGCGTTTTCGTGGCTTGGCTTGGTCGAGCAAGTCGTCGATGTCTTCGTGCACATTTTCCGATGACAGCGACAATCCTTCCAGCGCTGCATGAAGCTCGTCCGCCATGTTTGTCGTGAACAGTTCGTTGTGTTGGTGGGGCACTTGGGCGTTGTTTGGTGACGTTGAAGACGGCAAATGAAGCGAGCCAAGAGTCGGTCTTGGCAATCGCGTCCTGCTGCTTCTTCACGCGCATACCTTGACTTTCCATCTACTGCTCATCCTTTGGCCTTTATGGAGCATCAGTGCCATGGAATCAATATTGACCCGAGCAAAATCTACTGTCATCTACAAACTTCCCACAGCTTGTCATGGCTCTCGCACATTCTACTACAGAAAAGACCTCTCATTTCAGACCTCCCGATATCAAGATAGACTGCCCAGTCATATACCCCGTCTTCGCCAGCATAGTCACGACATTCGCACACTCCTGCGTCGTGCCAGCTCTACCAACAGGGATGTTCTTCACATCGCCCGGCGTGCCCTTCAAGAACTCCTCATCGGGAATCATGCCAGTCCCAGTAATCATCGCAGGCGCCACATCATTGCAAGTAATCCCGTTCTTAGCCAACTTGATCGCAAGATTCTTCGAGAGGCCTTGGACACCAGCCTTAGATGCTGAGTAGTGACAGCCATTGATTGATGTGCCACCTGCTGCGATACTGGAGATGTAGATGATACGGCCCCAATTCTTTTCCTTCATGTGTGCTACGGCGAGCTTGGTGAGAATGAAGCTCGCTCGGAGGTTGACATTGATAGTGTAGTCCCACTCCTCGATGTCGATGTCGAGGATATCCGAGGTACGTTTCCCATAGCCGGCGTTCGCCACCAGGATATCTGGTCCTTGGCCATGTTCGGCACGAATTTCATCATAAAGTCGCTTCAAGTCATCGTCCGAGGCCTGAAAACATCTTCAGCGAGAGCCGGTCTACATAAGTCTGGACTAACCCACCATGTCGGCTTTATGGGCAGTGAGCTTGCGCCCATTGGCATTTGGCTTGAGTTCTTCTATCAATTGGTCGACTGAAGCTTTGTTTGACGAATATGTCAAAGCCAGAGCTGCTCCACTGGCGAACAAGTCTCGTGCACAAGCTGCTCCAATGCCACCGCTTGCTATTCCTAGTCAGTCACCTGTCAATTCAATTCCGTGACGGGTGTCTCGAACCTCCGGTGATCAAGGCAAGCTTGCCGGCAATCTCATTGTCGACTGGCATCTTGATTGGAATCCTACCTCTAACGAATAACGAGAAGGGGGTACAGAAAGTGGATATAACACAATCTGCAATATCAATGTCTAGACTTCCCAAGCCTGAGTTGCCGGTTCCAGGTGGAGGAGTGGGGGTGAGCCGTCGGTCCATTCATATGCCGAAAAGCTGATCGGCATTGTAGCTCTTCAGCTCGTGGTCGGCCTACTTTTCACCAAAAGATGGAACATCTACAACAACTTCCTCACTAGATCTATTGCTCGCGGCCGCTCAAGTCAAGAAGGGGACAGCTTCCCAAGTGGAAACAAAGAAGACACTAGGATCTTGGACACGATGAGCTCTGCCGACGTAATTGGAATGTTCTACCTATTTCGCATCTCCTCCTTGTCGAGCCAATCTGAGGCATCCTGTCAGTCAAACTCAGATAGGCAACAGGTCGAAGGTACTTGGAGACGCCAACGAGGGTGCACATTTGCGACATTGTGTTTGCTGTCCGACATTGCACAGCCTCCGGATGTTACTGTCGAACCAGATCGCAATGAACATCAGTCCCATTGGGGAGCATGCTACATGACTGCAAGCGGTGGCGTCTTATTGCCGTGAAGGATGACCTTTAGCTACTGGACCTGCAGGATGGTAATAGCGTCCTTCCAGGTTCCCCAGCATTCTCCTGCATGCGAAGCTGCAAATACCAATCCCTCTGATCTGTGCTTCTTGTGGCCGTTTACCAAGTGCCAAAGAGCGTGCCACGAGGGCCGTCATCGCTCGGCCAAAATCCGAGCATCAAGCTGTCTAGCTCACACTCCTGAAGCGAGACCACCTTGAAATCCAACACGCTTAAACCGTTTTTACGAGCTCGGAGGGCATCAACGAGTTTCCGAGGAGTAGTGCCCTCCGACGTCTTAGCAAGCATCAAACGGTCGTGATGAGTTCGCAGGTGCGATTCATTATGTCTCATGACATGACATCGGACGCTGGTGAACGAGAACTCGATCGGCGGCTGAGTGGTAAACATCCTGAAACAGGAAGCATACTCCGGCAAGTCGAGCAACGGAAGTTGAAGATAGGCGCGCGTGTTGGGAAACCAGCCGATGGTGACATCCAAACGGCAGATGATGAGTGGATTGAACGCGACGCCAGACTTCTTGACCGCGTCTATCTCCCGAAAATTGCACTTCTCAGCGAGCTGTGCACTTAGTCTGCCGACCGGCACTGGTTTGACCGGAGTCAGATCGGGTCCATGAGGGACTGTCTCGACGTTGGTGTCCTCGGCGTCGCCGGGAATCAGAAAGAGAGCCTTGCGGATGCGAGTCGAAGAGTCCACGGCGCGTTTACAGTTTTTATTGATTCTCTGAGACAGGAGCAGGTCCTTGATAGGAAGTTCCAGAAGAATCGCTTCTAATAGCTCGCCGATGGCGAAGACTCGAGCCGCCGCCATCTTGCGGGCGCTGCAATTGATAAGTTAGATTCGATGGTGTTGTGAAAGGACCAGGAGAGGAGCGACTTACTCCTTAGTATCGAAGCACGGTGTGTGCTAAGTGCTAGGCTTGGGACACAGTGTTGTTGTTCGGAAGATGAAAATGAGGAGACGACCACAAGACGCGGCGAGCATTTATCTTCGCATGCACGCCAAGCAAGCAAAAAATGCGCGGCACGGGCAGCGCCTTTGGTGGGCTGTGAGAATCGAAGTGAAGAGGCATCATGGCGGCGTTCTCTGCCTGCCGGTTTTTGAAAGAGAATGAGTACCGTCTCTCGAGACCTGTGAGCATCGAGTCAAGAAGAATGGAGGAGGAAGGAAGGAAGGAAGAAGTAGCCAACAGCGAGCCAGCGACAGTTGTTCTCATAACAAATGGCTGTGAGCGTGGAAACCATATCTACAATGGCGTAATAGCACAATTGAAACTGCTGAAATGTTCTCGAATTTGCACGGCTTTAGCCTTTGATTTCGGAGAGCTGTGTACTTATCTGCCTTTAAGCCAAGGATCACCTGCAAGTGTCGCGCTTTGATGCTTTCCCATGCTGAGTTCTCGCACCAGCACTCTTGCAACTATGACCCCAGTCTTGCACCAAGTAGTCCGACTCGAAGCAAGGCGAGTAGGGAGGTACATCGGTAAGCTGTTCAGATCTTGTAGACCAAGGCTCCATAGCTCACAGAGCAGTGCAATGATTCTTCAGTGACACGCAAAACAACGATGACAACGATAGCGGTGGATGATTGCGGTCCCTCTCTATCCTCCTTGACATTTCCTCTGTAGCATCCGCGATGGTCTTTTCAAGCTTGCGGATAGTAGTGCCTTCGACCGACTGAGGAACCGAGTATGGCCGTCCACATGAGTTGAATTTCGCACCGCCGTCAACTGAATACATCCAATGGAGTTGCGTCGACGGAAAGTAAATCGGCGGCTGAGTTATAAGCATCTTGGAACAGGAAGCAATCCCTGGCATGCTAAACGTCTGTGGATAGATGTTCACATAAAAACCTCGAGTGGCACACAGCACCGTTCTAGAGACCAGGAGCGGATTTAGTGCCACGCCATCTTGTCTCACTGCGGCTACATCCTGTCCGACACTCATTTTTCTGGCCAGCTTCGCACTTAGCTTTCCGACAATTGCGTTGTGATAAGAACGGCTGCGGTAAGAGTCCTCCCCGTCGATGGTCCAATCAGAATTGGAGTCACAACCAGAATCAGAGCCGGAATCGGAACCGGAGTCAGAACCAGAATCAGAAGCTGAATCAGAGGTCGACTCTAGAGATGGTTTCACGTCAGGGGTGATATATTCGACGTTGATATCTCCGCAGACTCCTGGAATGAAAAAGAGCGCCTTCTGAATGCGCATCGACGAGTCCACTGCTTCTTTACAGGCTCTGTTGATTCTCTGAGAGAGCAGGAGGTCTTTGGTTGGAAGTTCCAGAAGAATCATCTCGACGAGTTCGCCGATGACGAAGACTCGAGCAGCGGCGGCCATCTCGCAGTCACTGTCAACAGTCAGTCGAGGGTGAAGGAACTTGTAGAATCGGCGACAGAGCGACTTACGTTGCGTTGACGATTTGGCGGCGGGTCTTGGGACTTGAGTCCAGAGAGTAATATTGTTGTTTGAAAGACGATAGGATGTCGGCGATTGCTGGAAGAGGGTCGAGCTGAAGGCGCGCTTTGAGTAGTCGGTGCTGGAGCCCAATGTCGTTGCTTGGTATATGTCAGCGCGTCGGAGAAAACTGGAGATGGGTCGAGTTCAGTGTGACGCGCATGGCCTGTCACATGCGCGCCAAGCAAACGGACTCTGTGCGGAAATGATGACTGGGGCGACTCGAGGTGACCTGACTCATGTTCTGCAAAGGCGACTGGAACGCAACAGGAGGGTATCTCATCCAAACATATCACCACCCGAACAACTCACACTCACAACGCCGGCTTAGGCATCGTCTTCGCCTCCTTCTCCCACCCCTTCAATCTCCTCGCCTTCGCCTCCCTTACCAACCTTCCCGCCTCCTCAAACTCCACAGCCTTCAACTGCTTAACATCCACTCCTTCTTCCTTCCCAGTCTTCGCCGCAATTCTGCTCCCCTTCGTCATCAACCCCTCCCTCTCCTTCTCATCCGCACAGTTCCTTGCCCAATCTCCCCAGCTCTGCACGCACTTCTTACCAGTCGCCAGATGAGGCAACAACATTGCAAAACAATGCGGCATAGCTTCATACCATTCGAAATGTACTTTCACGCCTTGTTCCGCAGCACGTCTTGCTACGACAAGGCTTTCGTCTGTGAGAAGTTCGTCGCCGAGGCACATCCATAATGGAGGAGAATTGGACCAATCGGTTGCGAGGAGAGGAGAGGTGAGTGGGTGGTCGAGAAGGCTGAGATCGCAGAAGAGGTCGCCTCGTGGAGGGTCGGCAGGCCAAATTCCAGCTGGATCACGAGGGAAGCGGGAAACGGCGTCGTCATGGTCTGCAGGTGGGAGGTAGTCGGTCTTGCCGTTTGCTGTGATGCTAGGCATAGAACGAGCTATGTCGAACCAGCCTGAGTTTGCTGAAGCACCGGCCGGGAGGGGTACGTGAACGTCTTTGCCGTGGAACCGCACGAGAGGCACGCCTGTCGATGAGCGGTGGAGTTGTAGGAGGAGTTGAAGTAGGGCGAAGCTGAGGTTGCCACCTGCGGAATCGCCTGCAAGGACGATCTTCTCTGCTGGGACTGCTTCGTGAAAGGATCCTGAGGGTGGATATAGCAAAGACAGATAGACCTGAAACGCGTCCAAGAGTTGACCAGGAAAAGCTGTCTGCGGAGCAAGACGATATCGAACAGAGCACACTCTCCCCTTCGACTCCTTCGCAAGACGACTTGTAAGAGCTCGATGCGTTCTCGGATCGCAAAGATAATATGCTCCGCCATGTAGATATAGAAACGTAACATCGCTCGTCCGAGTAGGCTCAGCCATCAAACGTTTGTACTTCTCCTCTTCACTAATATCGGGCAGAGGTTCATCCTTTCCAGCATCGGGCCTATACCCAGTCCACTCCACCTCAATATCCACCAACTCAGGCTTCGTATAGCTCAACTCCTCTTTATTTGGCGCCATATCATCCACAGCCTTGAACACAGCATTCTTCAATCCAGGCGCCTCACTGCCCTCCTCATCACTCGCTGGCGGCTTCGGTATAGTAGCATCCGCAATCCACGTCTTGCCCTTCTTCCCCGGCTCTTTAACCGTCTGCGCTTGCACTTTCGATATCGCTGGGATCTTCTTCTTGGTGCTACCGTTTGATCCACCACTCATCATGTCCTTCAGCACCTTGACTGTCATTTCTGTTCGTAGATCCCAGTATTTCGACGTAGGACTAAGCCCGAAAGTATGTTGCGCAGCCGCGTACGAGAGTCCTGGGATCTGTGGCGCCAGGAACTTGACCACGGCCATTGGGGAGTCCATGTCGGGCGACTTTTCGTTTGTCTAATCCTAAAATGAGAGTGGCGTTGAAGGCGCGTCGCCTGTGGTCTTTGAACGAAATGTAGCAAAGGAGGGGCAGAAGACCTAAAAGAGCGCGCGAGGAATACAGCAAAGATGAGAAACTTACCGTATACGCAAACGAGCAGCCAGGCACGCGTCCTGTTCACATGCTCATTGCTTAATGTCCGTCAAAGATTAGTGCGCGGGTGGGAAGTCGTCCGATCTCTGGCACAAGTCAATTCGTTCGCTCCGAGTTCGTACATGTCCGAACAACGTCATGCCGAGGCAGCGCGTGGCGCCGACTTGAGACATCGTTGTTACTTGCCGAGTGTACATGTCCCGGGAATTGGCTGTTCAGAAAATGCGGGCAGAACGACGGACGCTGCAAGTTGGGGCGTGGCCGGTCTGTATCGTTCGCGGCTCTGTGCTGGTGGGCGCTCCCTGCTAGGTCCTCAAGTCACGCAAAAGAACAACGAATTCGGAGACCATTGTTGGTGTGCTAAACCTTTTCCATTTTTTATTGTCGTTATTTCATCTATGCATACAATCCCCATTGCCATTCTGATCGTTTTGGGGTATCAAAAAGCTCCGCCCTCGTTTTTGGTGATATTACAGCCGAGGAGGCGGGAACACGCACCCTCCCATCCCAAGACAATTTGGTCCTCTAGTTCCCCTGGTAAGACAATTGCCGAAAACTTTTGACTGTTTTTGGTATTTGAAACGCTTTCTTCTGCTGGTGGCCAAGATCCTCATGGATTGTGAGATAAGGAAAGCCAATGAGTGTGATGTTGCAACCCTTGATCTGAAGGGAAGGCACAAAGGCCTGATAGAGAAGGTACGTCGCAGAACTGCGCAACAGAAGATGGATCAACGCCTGTCGGGGCTAGCCATTTGTTGCGCAGGACTCCCGTGGACTCGCAGATCTGTCGAATTTTCGACGCAGCTCGTTTCAGCGTCATGACTTCGTCCCGGTTCTCGATACTGAACCCTACTGCAAATTCCGCCCACGCACCTAGGAGGGCTTCATCAGCTTGGAAGGGTCAGCTCCACGGTTGAGAATCTCCTCGGTGAGCAGCTTCTCTTTCTCCTGGTACAGCAGCTTGTAGGCATGACGAATGGTGCTGTCGCTGACTTTCGCAACATTCATGATGTCCTTCGGAGACTTGGGGTTACCCATGAGCATGCTTGCCATGAAGATACAAGCAGCTGCCGAGGACAGTGGTGAACGACCTGCGAGTGCGCCCGTCTTGGTCATGACAGTAGCCAGAGCGGTAGCCACATTCGTGCTTCGCTGATCCATATCGAGCTGGCTGCAGTAACGCTGGCACAGGTCGGCGGGATCGGCGGTCGTGGTGGTGACACCCTGGCCATAGACTAAATGGTGTCAGTACTGCAAAGATGAGGTTAATGAGCAACATCGAACGCTTACCGTCAGGAGCAGCATTGGGCTTAGCAGCATCAGCCTTGGCCTTGTTGCGCAGGAACTCATTCAGGAGCTTGTAGATGCGTCCGATCTCCTTCTTGGAAACACCGGTGAGCTCCATCATCTCCCTGAATGACCGGCTAAGGCCGTTGCGGCGACAGGCAAAGAATATGCATCCAGCGATCAGAGAGTCCTGACTCTTGCCTTTGAAAAGACGACTCTCCTCGGCATCCTTGTAGATGTGCTTGGCACTATCAGACACAGTACTTGGAAGCTGCCAGCCATCGCACAATGCACCAATCTGCTTGTAAGCCTGCAACAGACTCTTGTTTCCCTTGTCCAGATTTGCCTTGTTCTGAGCACGATGAAGATCCTTCGCGCGCATGCCACCGTCTCCGAATGCGATGTTGGTGTTCAGCTGTGCGCCGTTGAGCAGAGCGTTCGGGCCATCTCCGACACGACTGGGATCATCATTGCCCTGGTCGTCGTTCGAGAAGGTACGCCATTCGCTGCTTGTGTCGATCACGCGCTCCTGCAGTACGAGGCCACAGCTCCCGCAGATGAGGTCGCCGCTGGCATGGTCCTCACGGAGATCGGGTGGATCCTCGCGGCAGTCCTTGCAGATGAGGCGCACGTTCAAGTTCTCGCGCCACTCGTCGTCTTGCGGCGGAGCCATGACGGGGTCGGGTACCGCGCCCGGAGAAAGAACCTGTGTCATCAAGGCTAGAGGCTTGCGCACTGTGTAACTCTTCTTGATCGAATCCTCGAAGCGTGCCGATGCACGCTTTCTGATGCCTTTGGAGCTCTTCTGGAGCTTGTAGTTTTTGGCAAAGCAACGAATGAAGAGTGGGGAATGCGTTTTGGCGGTAGTGACGAGTGAAGCAGAGGCGACCGCGACTTCAAGCGTGAGGTCGCAGCTAAGGACCCACCAAAGTTAGCGCATACGCCAGAATGTGGTTATTGGAGGAAGATGCGAAGGAGAGGTTGCTGTGACGGATGATGTGACGAGGTGAATGTGATTGCGAGTGCGGTTCTTTGTGCGCGCGACACAAAGGCGCAAACAGGTCTAGTTCTACGAAGGAATGCGGTGCACGTACCCTCACACTCCGTTGACGGGCGACGAACGAACCGATATTCGGTTCTGATGCGCGTACTCGAGTCGAGCGAGCGACGGTGCGGAGTGAGAGGATGCGGCGGTGAGGGATGCGCTGCAAAGGCCGGCCGTTGACCAGTGAAGGTGTCCGTGAGAATTTGCGACGAGAGTCAAGTGGTATGACGGGTGTCGCAGGTCTCAGTAGACGGCGGCCGGTAGATTGTGCGAGTCTCGCGAAAACCAGTTGCCAGCAACTCGTTTGATGCAGTCGTGATGTCTGTGGTTTCGGCGGCGAGACGGGCGTTCTCTGAGGCAGGGAGCGGTGGAGGGTGGAGAGGTTGTCGAGGGTGAAGAAGAAGTGGAAGGCGACGGCAAGAAGAGGCTGAGTTGACTGCGAGCCGAGAAGTGACTGTCACGTGATGCGAGAACTTTGTGGAGCAAGAACGACCCGAGCTTGCACGACTTCACGGCCGCCGCGAGCATTGAGAGCACCGCCATTGCACCTCATTCACCACCGCTCACCATGCAGGCAATCAGACTCTCGGTATGCTCGCCCCGCTGACCTTGTGATGCAGCATGCTGACAGTGTCCAGCGCAACGCGCTCGCCCGAGCTGCGACCAAGCAGAATGCCGTCTCCTTCCGCCGCACCTTCATCGCGACTCCAGTCCGCTCGGGTACGATCCCAACACATCTCGACAGCATGCCACGTATAGCCTAACTTGCTCCCAGCCGATCTCGTCCAGGACATGTACTTGAAGGAGCTCAAGGCATACAAGCCAGCTCCATTGAAGGCCAACGACGCCGAGGGCCAAGTGCAAAAGTTCGCCGTCCCGAAGCCACCACAATCCCCAGAAGAGGCAGATCTCCAGAGCGGCCTCCAAGAATACGAGCAGTCGACCCCAGAAGTTCAAGGCGCGTCGAGCGATGCCAGCGCAGCTCCCGTTGAGCAGGATTGGTTTGTCGAGGAGGAGGAAGAGGCCGAGGCGCATCACTAGAGCGTGTGTGGACATGAGGGAACACGGCGGATATTGAGGAGGCATGTAACATACTACAGTGAAGCAAAGAGCCAATACCAGTTGAGATGTACATGTGGGATACAGAGTTGTTCTTTTCATCCCTTCCACAAGCCCCCACTATGTGCGCTAGGTAAGGAGTCTTTTGGAGTGCACAATGGGCACCGAGGTGATTTGTGGATCTCTCCGGCTACTATCCTTCGCAGTTCGAGGGCAGCATCAAGCACAAGGTGCTCTGATTGCTTCCGCAGCTCGACCTCTCAGGACCCGATCACGTGACAAGACGACGAGAACATAGCAATGGGTCGCTCGATGGAGAAGTCTTTACTAGACGCAAGAGAACTGGCGTTTGCCATATCGTCTCTCAAAATAGCTGAAGCTTGGTTGTCTTTCGTGACAGTGAAAGCACTGGTCAATACGGAGTGGAGTTGGTCATACCCGGTATCCGAGCCCGGCTGTCGATATTTCCTTGCCAGACTTAGGATACTTAATTTTCTTTTAGGGTACGAAACCTCAACGCGAATCGTATTTCGAACAGGACACTGTCTGACACGAGAGCCGTTGTCATCCGCTCACTTGACAGACCAAAAGGTCTATAGAGAGGGAAGGGAGTAAGATACATAAGTCTCCAATTGTCGCCTTACCATCTTCACGACAGCAGAACCTTCCCAGACTTCACACTCAGAGGAATCGTCTTTCAAAGCCGTCAACATGAAGCTCTCAATTCTCGTATCAGCTCTCTTCACCTACACCTCGACAACCTCCGCTCTACTCTTCTGCTGTTTACCCGGAACAATCCAATCAGGACTCACATGCCGTACAGAAGCAACAATCAAATGCGTAAGGCCACCTGCACATCATACTTGGATGCTCCTAATTCTACAGCATCAGAATTTATCTCTCTCAGAAGCCAAGCCGATACTGACTACGTTTTCGATCCCGTAGTGCTCAACCAACACTTACAAAAGCTGTGCGAATCGCGGGACTTTCACCGAGGCTGCGTATAACATCAATCTTAGTAATGTCGATTGCAAAGGTGGTGGAAAATTGGCCTGTGTTTTGTGAAGGTGTTTGCGGATTATACCAGAGATCAAAATTTGGTGCGAGAAGAAGTGATCAAGGAGGAGATGAAACGAGTGTGATTTGTAATACAGAAGTGACTCCAAAAAATGCTATCCCATCATCCCAATCGCGCAAGACCTCAACACTCTATTTTGTCGCATGTGAGGCGTAACAAGGGCGTCCCCATGATAGTCCTCACAGCACGGTTCACAGTTCTCAGTAACGACTGTGAGAGCTTGACACTAGAAGCCATCTAGCAGTTACCTGGGTCGGCCCTTTGATTTTTACGTTAGCACGAATGTTCTCAATACAGATTCGATTACCATCGCTTCACTCACTTGAATCGCCATCCGGCAACAGTGGATTCTCCACCCTTTCCACATCCAAAAATCTCATTGGTGAGGCGGTTGTAGCAATCGTCATTTCCGAGATCAAAGCCAGTGTTGGAGTTGAGGTTTTGCACCTCGAATAGAAGTCCAAGGCTTCGGGAGCCGCTGCGAGGACACATGGATTTGGTCTGGCGAGGAGCGAAGTTGCCAGTGAACATGCCGCCGTTGGCGTAGCAGGCATCCCAGACGAATGAGCGGGCTTCTTCGGTGTTTGGCCAGTCGTCGCCGGAGCCGTAGCAGGTGGCACTGACGCTTCCAAGGGACATGATGCTGCCAATAGTGGCGAGGATGGTGGTGGTCTTCATTTTTGGTGGAGGTGTTGGAGTGTTGATCGGAAAATGATTTGTAGGTTTGTGATGGGATCTGAGAGTTTGGAGTGGTGATGAAGGCGCTGATGTCGATGTCAAGGAGCGCAGAGCCTGCCTCTTTTATATTTCATTACTGGCAAGCTGCCTTTTCACCGGTGTCCATGTCTCGTCCCAGTGTGAGCCGAATCGCTTCACACCAGTGCCAATGTGTCTCGTTCCATATTCAGCCGAGTCATTGAGCAATGCCCACCTGACAATCTGTACACATTGGGCCCCAGGCCCTCCGTTACACGTATTCGCTTGCCTAGTGCTTGTTGGGAAGGTGCTTGCCACCAATGAAATTCGTCCCGCAATAGTATACAGCAATGAACTGCATGAGGCTGAGAGCTCAAGCCCCATAGAACGGCTCAGCTTGCACAGTATAGTAATATTTCTTGGCACCCCAAGAATGCCAAGCAGTCGTCAAAGAGAAATAGGTTGTACTGCGCGATCCTTCGAGGACTTGGGAGGCTGACGAGTTACACAAAGCTGGGTTGGCCTTATATGGGAATGACTCCACTCGGGTCATCGAGCAGCCGAGTCAAAGACCACAATTGCACTAACTTGAGGTACAGAGTCTAGAAGAATGCTGCTCGTGTAAGAGGGGCTGCATATGCGCAAAAGAGGGTCCTAGATGGTTCGAGATTGTGTCGACGGGCAATCTTGTCCGCTTTCTCACCGATTTTATTTCGAGGTATTCCTTCCTGTTTGAGCTTTCGGGTTGCCTGACATCAGCCAACCCTCACGTCTGAGCCTCAAAATTGTGGATCTCGTATTGTCTCCAGAAGGATAGGGCTTGCTTTACCAAGGCAACTTTGAAAAGAAGGTCGCGTTGTGGAGATGTGCTACTCTGGACTGATTAATTTCAGTGCCCCAAACGAAGATGTTGTCGCGTCTGGAACAGCATGAGTGCAAGCGTAGCACAACCATTTCCCCGATCAGTCGTACTTACACAGGCTAAGCTCACCGGCGCTTGATATCTCTCCAGCTGAGAACTCAGATGCAGGTGGACTCAAACGCAAACGTGCCTTCGCGGGAAACTTGGTCCTCATCACCATCTTGTGGCGGCGATCCTCAACTTCCCAAATCAGTGACGAGAGTCAATCTCATCTTGGTCTTGATTGTTGCAGAGCGTGTAAAGTTTCGCATGGTGCGAAGTGTCGCCACTTCCATTGTTGCCACATGACAGGTCTTTGCTCTATGTGTATGTTTCTATTTGTGAGGTCAGTTCGCGCAGCGATCAGCTCCTGGCAGCATGCACTTCAAACATGCGCAGCACAGCAAGGGATATAATCGGGTTGCCCATGATAACATCATGCAAGCCATACTTCAAGATCTCTTCTCGGAGCACACCATACTCCGTCCTCCATTCTACCACTGTCCCTGCATATCCGAGATCAACCTTTGACTTGGACTTCGCCTCATCCAGCTCCGCATAAGTAATGCCCTGCGCTTGCGAGGCGTTCACCGCATGCCAGAACGATTTGAGGGGTATGTATCCAAGGGATGCCATCATCGTGTTCGGCATGGAGAAACGTGGTTTGATACAGCAAGCTGTGCACCAGGTGATTTGAGCAGGCCCCAAAATCCAAGATGGAGTATTGCGAGAGAGCCGACGAAACTTGTGGCTTATTTTAGGACTTGGAGAAACATTCTCGAGTGGTGGATATGTCCAGTACGCTACGTTCGAAGTACTGCCTGGGCTGCAAAGCAAATGCCATCGGCTCAGGATGTTGCTGATCTGTGGAAGCGCTCGTGGACAGTCCAGCCAAGGTTGCAGGCGCTGAGCGTGCCGCTCGGCTCGTCGGCTCGGGGCGAGACCCTGCTTCCAATTTCATCTTGTCGACCGGGTTCTTCTTGCCTCCCCTTTCGTTCTTTGCCTGCGAATGACGATGAGAATCGGTGGGCGAATGGAAGCGTCAAGCGCTACAACATTTGCGCTCTGAACGGAAACAATACTGGTACCCGAACTGATCGCATTGAAAGCTGCACAGGAAATCAAGCACAGCCAACTGTGGAAAGAGCAAGCAGGACCACGAACGGCCGGCTATACTTCTTGCAAGCAGTTAACATCGGCATTCCCGGCACCTGCTATCATTCGCCTCCTGTGACGAGGGTTCTCCGGCTCAAACCAGTTTTTGTGGCTCCTTGACCACGGCCAACTGGAGATGACGATGTTGCACCTACGGCTATTCGTTGGCATGGAGAGTCCTTTGGCTTGCCATTACGAACGAATGTGAGAGAACTGCGACCGGAACGTCTTCCATACAGTATTTGCCCTCCTTTCCATGCTACAGTGGACCACAACGCAATTTACACTGTGCCGAAAGCGCACTGGTACTACCGATTCGGAGCCTTCCCACTGGGGTCTTCACCGGTGCCTGTCTGCAGAGATTGTTCCTCCGTCACGACACTCCAATGGCCTTGACAGCGCGGGAAAGCTAGCCCAAAAGATCGCATTGCTTTCCAAGGAAAAGTATCTTTGCACGATCTTCCTCAAACCTCAGCAATTTATCTTTCAGCGATACTTGGATATCTGCTGGACCTGGTCGCAATCCTGTGATCTTTCCATCTTGCTGGAGCGCAGAAGACGCTGCAAATTCGTACCAGTGGTGTACGCCGTACGCCCTCCGTAGTTTGTAAATCATCATCACTTCTACGTTACACCAAGCTCGATGATAGTACTTATCATCTACTACGCTGATAACCGCATCACATTGCGCCAGCAGCATGGGTAGAGCAGCTACACCGGACTCGTGATGTTCCGGGTCGATGCACGCGAAATCGATCCAAATGCCTAGCTTCTGCGGGTCTATAGAAGGGTGCAATGCTAAGAATCGTTCAATCGCCCGTAGAATGTGCTGGTGCTGTGTGTTCTCCTCGTCGTCAGGCTCACGAGCCCATGGATCGGCATTGACCCAACGATAGGAGAAGAATAAGAAGAAATTATCGACAGTGGTTCTTGGACAATACGAACGCGTCAGTCCGGCATTCGATCGCGGCAACCTTCCATGCTTGGCCAAATCGGAGTATCTCACGTACTTGAAAGGGTCGAACGCCCGACATTTCGCTGGATCTTTTGCCAGTGCCTCGGCATATGCTCTCCTGACCTTGGACATGGCCTTGTCTCCGGCACCTATCAGCGTAGGATGCACTAATTCCTGATAGATTTCGCGAAAATGCTTGCGCAGTCTTGCTTCGCGGAGGCGCTGATGGATCTCGCTACTGGCTTTTTGCTCTAAATTGCTCCGAAGGGCCGCGACGACGATAGCTTCAGCTTCTAGATCACCATTGATCACAGCATAGTCCAACGCGGAGCATCCATCCTCATCCGCGCGCTCGAAGTTGGCACCGGCACTTGCCAGGTTTCGCAAGCACTGGCGGTCGTGCTCGGATGAAGTTTTGCAGAACGCAACAGCAGGACTAACGCCCTGATGATGATTGAAATGCCCCAGTGCTTCTTGATGTCTGCCACTCAGAAGCAGCATTCGGCCATACACATAATGCCACTTCGCTACTGCTTCGACGTCTGAAAGATCATGCTTGCTCAACAAGAGATCAAACTCATTAATCACGGCTTGCTTGTACCTCGACATGCCTTCGAAATCCAGTCTTGACTCGCAGAGGGCTTCCGCTCTCTCAAGCACCACGAATGCTTGCTGCCACTGGCCTTTTCGAATATGATCACGACTTTGCGCCAAACAGTCTTCCCATTGTCGCATACTCTCAACAAGCACTGATAGTGCACGCGGAGTGAACCCAGGAGCATCACGGACTTGTATGTGCTCCGCTGCTTTGGCAGGGCCCAACACAGGCGCATCCTCAACAAATCCCTGAGATCCATCGAACAGGAACAAAGTGGCATGGAACATCTCCGGGTTCACCTCCGAACTGTGGAGACTTCCAGCCGGCATCGAGTAGCTCATGTTACGCTCATGGAAAGCGGTCCTTCCGCGCTCAGCCCTCATGAAGTGGCCAGTGTTCACGACTTTTGAGTACGTCTGACTGTGTGTGTATGCGGAACTCACGCAGGCCCCAGAACTCCACGCAAGAGCGTATCTGGCATGTGTGGCAAGGTCGGCTGTAGGGACAGGCTCAACATTGTACGTGTGGTCCGTGCCTTTGCCAGCCAATATCCAGCTTTGTGCAAAAGGTTGATGCGAATGAACCGCGAATTCAGGCACTCCTCTCTTCCCATCTGGAAGCCAAACATGCAATCGGAAAAGGAGGTCGATCTTGCCATCCTCTACCACACTGCACAGGGGAATGTTTACGAAGCCCTGCGCGCTACGACTGACCCGCAGTCCAAGCGATTCCATCTCTTCACTCTGCAATACGTCGCAGATCAGGCTCCATACGAATGCCAGCTCTCCTCCAGAGACCGTCTCTTGATGCTGTGACTTCGTGACCATCAAAGCAATCGCAATAGTCAGGTTGGCAAGCCGTCGAACGTTCGTGTTGCTTCGTTGAAGTCCCCGACTTGCTTCCATATGCCACTCAGAAGCAGTCCTAGGTCTTTCCGGCTGCTTCGAGAACAGTACAAGCACTGAAGCAATTTCATCATGTGGAGCCTTGATCACCGTCGAAACACCACGCAGAACCTTTGGCAGAAGCCTCCAGTCCAATTTGATACTGCTGGGATCGGGCTGGTCCAGAGCTTGTTCCAATCTGTATGTCGTTGCGTGGTGGCGCCTGGAGAGACTAGGTAGACAATGACCGGGAGTCCGGTCAACGCTGGGCCGCCTGCTATTGCCAGAGAGCTTCGTGAGCACCATGGGTGCCACAAACATCCTAGGCCGCCATACTGCGGGATTAGAAAGACTTCGACACGCCGTACGGATCTGATAGTTCGGCATTTCGACGACTTCTTCGGAGAGCAAATGTCGTGTCCGTTGCGAAGCCTAACCTTTCTTTCAAGCAATATGCTCGCCATATTTGGATGTTCGCTATGGCGACACAACGACTGCTGAGGTGTGGGTGATACCCTGAGATTTCACAGCCACAATGCATATCAATAAGCCAGCTGCATGCAGCTGGGCATGCTCACCGAATCCTCTTATATTGGCATATCCGCTGGACTAGTCGCGCCACGTGGGACGGACAAGCTCTTACCCTTGCGATATCCGTCCCGATGGAAGGTTCACGAACCCATGATACTTCTCAGCCCTGTTCCCCAGTGGCCATCATCCACAGAAGGGCGTCAGCTGTTCCCCACATCTCGCTGGAAACAGAAGTAGTTTTAACACTTGGCCGTCATTTAATCGTCATATCTTGCATATCTCAACAGCATGCGATGAGGACACTCGCCATCAAGTCGCTTTCCTAATACTTGTGGAGCCCGTGAATTCCACTGAGGCACCATGAAGAGCTCGGGCGAAGAAGATATTGCAACGCGCAACTCAAGTCTGTCTCCGCACAAAGGAGTATCGAGGGCGTCAGCTAGCGAGGCTCGGTTAAATGCATCAACGACAAAAAGTGCTGGGTGGCTTCAGCCAAACCGAATAAGTGCATGCATCGCATCGCTGTCTTTCGAGCTCGGTCCACACTCAATCTGCAGAGCTGGGACGAGAACCCATCTTCTGCATTGTGATCTTTCTCCATCGACACGCACTTCTGAGACGTGCCTGGACTAGTGACTTGGCATCATGAACGACGGTCTCGTCAAATTCGAAGGTCTCATAAATCATGCAGCCCAGCACAAGCAAGCTGCACAATGGGAGCTCGCTGAGAACTATCTGAGAGATGCAGCCAAGCTGTGTAGCAATCCTCGGTTCCCAAATCGTGAGCAGAACAATGTCAGAGTCGAGTTGGAGCTGGCTGAGGTCTTGCGACGTCATGGAAACTTCGCGGAGGCGATCAAGTCGCAGGAAAGGCTAGTGAACTTGAGAGAAATCGATGAAATGCGTAAGACGAAGATTTATGGAGAGCTGGGTGTAAACTACAGACACACGAACAGGATCGGAGATGCTATCGAGGCTTTCCAAAAGCATTACAGTCTTGCTACCAGACTGGAATTTGAGATGCGTGCGGAAGTGTGTCGGTCCACGAGCAATCTGGGAATAGCCAAACTTCAGCTGTTCTTACAGGACGTGTCGAAGACAGTCTATCTCGATGACTCTATAAATCTGCAAAAGCAACGCATCCGAACATCGAAAGAGCTGCTCGAAGACCTGAGAACGACATTCGGTTCAGCCACCAAAGACAATGCAGCGATGGCTAATGTTGGCATCAACAAGGCTTGGCTATCACTCTGGCGTGATCGATTGAGCATGTGGAGAGCTATTGGCATGTCCAGGATAGTACTCTCATACGTCGCCGCGAAGAAGTTTGACATTGCCGTAACCGCCGGTCTGGATGCCGTGAATATCAGCAGCGCTCCGGATGCTACTTGGGCCGACCCGACAGTCAAAGCCTTATGTCGATTCTCTTACGGATATGCCTTGCAAGCGAACGATCACATAGGAGAGGCGAAGATCCAGTTCTCATACCCAGCTGGTGCCACTGCGAAGTGTACGCCTGCCATTGCGTTGTGCAAGGAGTGTTCTGATGAGAACAGAGGGTACCTGAAGATGGTGATCGACTCAGGTGCAGACTTGACTGCCTACGACGAAGTCGGCTACAATGCACTGGATTACGCAATTTTCGCCAATGATACCAAAACGGTCACGATGCTCAAGGATGCTCTTGCTCGTCAATTGGGGGTCGATAAGCAAGCAGAGGAGCTCCGAGCGGCGGAGATCCGTAAACATTTCCGTGAGATTTTTCATTCACAGTTCCGACCAATTCTACGAGAGGGACGAACAGATTGCATCAAAAGGTTGAGGGCCAAGTTCACGGAACTCTTGAGGAAGGACCCCGGGAAACGCACTCGATTTGACAAGCTGCGTCTCGTCTCGTATGAAGACTTCAAGGATCGACAAGCACTGCCTAGATGGAACATGGACGATAGTTTCACTCGCGAATTTGATCAGATCGTGGCGTCGGGAGCGCGAGTTCCATTTCTGATATTTTTCTCGTATCGCTGGATTGGCAAAGAAACAGATCCTTCCAGCAAGAATCCCGATAGTCCCGATAACTATCAGTATCGTCGAATGCTGGATGCTCTGGAGCAGATCATAGACAGGTATCCCGATATCGAGTCTCAGGACATTTACATTTGGCTGGTAAGTGTCAAAATACTCTGTGCTCAGGACGCCGTCTTGCTAAACAATCTCGTGTCGAACAGGACTGTGCTTGCATTGATCAAGAAGATATTGAAGTCGGCAGGCGAGATCGAGGCATCAACACGCTACCAATCGTCGTTGCACAATGCGATGCAATGATCAGTATTACAGATGATCAATATCAGAGCAGAGCATGGTGTGCAGTTGAGACGATGATCATGCAAACTCTGAAGGAGAGTTCAAACTACCATCATTGGTATGTGCACACGCTGCTTGATGCAACGACCAGAGATCCGTGGGGAATGCTTGAGCCGGGACCGGATCGAAAGCAGCACGTTAATCGGCCATCGCTGTTGAGTTTGAGTGTTGAGAGCGATCGGCGCTACATTGAATTCCTCGAAAGACAGAGCATGTTGCTTGGTGAAGCTGGGGCTAGGACCTAGAAGACACGTTGAACTGGGGCATGTGGATACGCAGAATCCAAACGCATTTCCGCATGCTCTTACGAATGGATCCGAGGACACTGCGACCAGAAGCTCGCAATAGCTGTGTTGCACAGGACGGATAGCAGCATTGAGAGGTGATTATGATCAATTTCGCGCACTGCAACTTCCCGCACAAACGCGAGCCTCGCGACGGTGACGCATTCCCTGTCGTGCCACGTTTGTTCGCCACTGGCATCCTTCTTGTCCATGAAGTCACGACTGAACCGTGTAAAGGACGCTGGTCACAACTCGTTGAACTTCATCATGCGCTGTCTGGGGGTACCAGTTGATCATCGCTTGCGCGGCTTGCGAAATATCACAAACGAACAGAAGCCAATGCAAGAGGTGCCCAGTGAACATATCCGAATCTTGAGCGAATTTGGACGCAGTCTCCGCGACGACAGTGGTGAACCTTTGCCAATTCACGAACTCGACTTTGGGCTCGAACTTGCCCGACCCGACTGCACCGGTGGTCTGGTCGTCGTCCTTTACCACCCAGATCCGTCGCAAGCGTACTATCACGGTTACGCGGCAGAAGAGGCCGGGTGCAAGAGCCTGGCCGCCATCAAAGCTCTGGTCAGCAGCGCATCCAATGGAACGGTGGACACAGACTCAATCACGATTCTCGACTCTATGCCCTTCATCTCGACAGATTACAATGGCTCAGCGCTACACGTGAAGGCTCAGGAAACTTTTCTCCGTGTGCTAGAAGCAAAGCGACCGGACGTTGTGCTTTCGTGCTTTAGAACTGGAACCAGCAACGAATTCATGAAGCACCTGCAAGGGCAGGGCATTGGGAAAGACGACTACCCGGCACGATTGACCTTTCCAGACAGCGGGCACCAATTCTACAGAATCAGTGCTTTTCATCCGAGCTATGCAGTGAATAGGATGGCTTTTGATGCATGCTTTCGCCACCTGCTGATGCTCGAGTTCCATCAAGCTGTCGCGATCTGCTACATTGGTATCTGGGTACACAAACTATGGATGGCAAAGTTGCGTAGGCATTGTGCCACAGACATGTCAATCTACAAGGGTAGGGAACTCTAAGAAGTTCGCTGAAGGCCAGGCTCAGCTGACAGCGGTAGGCTCATTGGATATACGAACAGTCAAAGTCGCCAAATTCTGCAATGCGGTGGTGGATCTGAAAGCCGCGCTGAATAAATTACAACACTTTCAACTTGAGCCTTGCAAGCCAAAGAGCTCTACAAGAGGAATGATTCGGGAAAGCAAGATTTCGTCGAAAGCCTGTGACATCGGCCATCTATTGCAGGACGAGGCCTTGGTTGAGGACTTGGACAGCCTGTCACCATATCCAATAGTAGATGTGCTTGAAGAGGCTGCGCGCTGCCTTGGGGCGGAGAACATCGAGTCAAATACCGTCATCGGAACTGCTGGCTACTACAACCATCTGCAGCTGTTGGATCAAGAGTCTCACTTGAAGCAGCCGCATATGAGAGCGATTCACGAGATGTTCATCGCTTTGCTGCGACAGCTGAACCTCACCTTCAATGCAGAGCCCAGAGGGTATCATACCTGGACATGCCAACCCCAAGCAGCAGCTTTCTTACGATTCGCAGAATCCGTAGAAGATCGCCTGAGGGGAATGGAAGAAACACCAGAAGCCGCGCCGATGGAAGTAGAAGTGAACTACAACACAGTCTGTGCTCTGTCAGAACAGCTGTCGAAGGCGAGAAAGAACGATGATGGCTTCAAAGGGAGGCTCTCGACATAATACAAGTCGATATTATGAGTATCTCATGGATGATCTTCTGTCACGCTTGTGCTGCTGCAGAGCACGATTAGAGCTTAGCCCAGTACAAGTCTTGCGACACAGCGAGAGGCCTTATTGGGATCCAGCCGCGGACACGCTCTGGGTCATGCAATGCCAGAGACGCAGAGTGTGACTTGTTGAAGGACCTTTCTGCGCCTGCCGAAGTTGCCTCGAGGAGAGCACAGCCTGCGGTATACGTACTGTCCAACCAAGACTGCGCCTGCCATGCCGTAGCTTCAAGGCAGTCACATGCTGCGGTCGGTCCTGGTCTTCATAGCCCGTACCTTGAAGCGTCATACTTCATCATCAAGTCATGAACAGACATGATCTATCGGAGCCGATCATGGCCCACCATAGATCATGCCTTTGCCATCGCCGTCCCCCTAGAGCCGCCCGCACTGCCAGCTCTTCTGTCTCACACCATGAACGGTCCCAGTCTTGGAACACTCAGTCCTGTGAGCAATGATTTTGCACTACACAGCGTCTACTGCTGTCGCTGGGATCAGGATGGCTGGCCTCCTCTCGCAGTAGAGCGGAGTCTCCTTCGCTCACTCGCCACGCCTCCACGGACACTCTGACTTCGGGTACGAGAAAGCCCAGTTACACCGCACATCAGTCGAACACACCTATACTAGCAGCTTGGGCAGAAAGTGAACCCACGACGGACAGATTTGTGTCGAGTCCTCTTGCCCGCGGCTGGAGCACGCTTCCGATCCTGCTACAATCACACAAACGTCGTCGCGACACACGTCGGCTTAGTATGAGAGCGAGGGATCAGAGACGGGCAGGCGCTCTGCCTTCCAAGCCGCACGTACGACGCCAGAGTCGCGACACACGGCGGCATTGCTGTGAGACCACGTGCCAGAGACGACGAAATACTTCGCAGAGCAAGCAGTTCACATGCGGCCAGCATCGCGACATAGGAGGGTTGAGCATGACGATCCCATATCTGAAACGAGGACTCTCTCTGAGAAGCAAGCCGCAAGTAGGTGGTGAGGAGGGCGACACGCGGCGGCTTTGCTTCACAACTACATATCGGAGATGACACGTCGCTGTGCGAATCAGACTACAGACGCATCGACAGCATGAAGACACACAGTGCCTCAGCTCGGCAGCTACATACCAGAGACTACCTAGTACTCTGCAAGTCAAGCCGCATACATACCACCGCAATGGCGCCATGCAGCAGCTCAACCCGCAACTACATACCAGAGACCAACCGAACCTCTCTGCGCCCCAGCACAAAAAGTGCCACGACAACAATGAGGCCGAAGCCCCCCACCCATCCCAGCCCAGCGGAGCGCTCACTGCCCATAGGCCTTACGTTCAAGGTAGGTAACAAAAGAAATCTATCTAATCCATCCCATCTCCCTCGCCAACCTCCTCTCGACCCTCCGCTGCTTGAGACGTCTGATGCGCTACACCAAGACGCTGCAAAGACCACAATACATCGCTGCCCCCGGAGTTATGGTCAAGGGGAAATCTTATGTTTCTGTATCGCTTTTTATTGCTTCTGCCTCCTGGGTTATGGCCAAGTGGGCTTACGGTCAGCAATGGTTGTCTTTGCACGGAAAGGTGAGAGAGAAAAGGGAAGAGGAGGAAAGGTGGGAGGAGAGAGGGATTTGTGCTTGCGAGAGACGGGAGGGAGCGTGGTGGGTCTTCCAATGAGAGGATAGGATGGGGATGGGGGAATGGTTGGTCAGGAGAGCTCGAGTGTTCTGTGGAGTTGCAGAGAGGTTGGTGTGGGTGATGAGTGGTACGGAGTGTTTGGTATGCTCGGGGAGAACTTGACGAGGTGGACAAAGTTATGGTTGCCAAGGCATATCTGGGGAAGTTTGTTGAGCATAGGCGAAGTAGATTCACGCGTACACTTCTGCGACAGGATCGATTGTTCTTTCCAGTATATATGTCACCTCGATGGCCCCGAGAAGACGCCCAGTCTTGAATTATGCATTGTATCAATCTTGTTGTGAGCGTCAATTACATTCTCGCCCGCGTCGGCAAAGCGCCCGAAAGAGTGGATCCAGCCAACACGTAAGTGCGGCATCGCGACTCTGGACAGCCTGGTACCCAGTGGACGAGCACGTTGTCAAGTGCAACGAACTGGCACATGATCGGATTTCCAGAGGACAATTGGCGATGAAATGCAAGCTCGAGAGGGCGTCGAAGATACGTGGTCCTCTCGCAGCGCTCAGAAGCGACTTTGATGCCTGCCGCTGCCGCAGGAGGAAAGTGCAATCGTTTTACGTGTTCCGGAGTCAGCAACATGAAATGGGCAGTTTTGAGAATTCTCATCGTTCACGTCTATCATTCATGCTCATGACCTCGTGACCATGCCAAACGCTATCAAAATGCCACCTAAATGCTAGAAGTCGCGCTCATGACCGCTTTTGGTCTGCAGAGATGTCGTCGACTGCAGTCACGTCTCTTCTGCCATCGACCTTGTCCTCGGCTGCTGCCAACTCCAGACTCTTCTCTGCATCTGCCTGATTCACAGCAACCTGATCATCTCGCCCATGCCGATGTTCATGCCCATCACGCACACTCTCACGCCTCTGCTCTTGCTTCTCCTCATCCACCACCCCGAACGGCTGCGGCTGCCCGCTATCCTCCTCCCTCACCACCACCTTCCCATCAGCACTACTCCGATCCTTCTTCCAAATACTCCACCCCCCATGCCACCCCACCCACCCCTCCTCCCAAGGCCCCCTCCCAATCGTAATAACCAACGCCGCCCCAATCGCCGCAACACTAAAACTCCCACTAACAACCCACCCACCCCTCTCAAACAACTTCGCCCCCACACTCGTCCCCGTCAACTGTCCCGCAAACGTAAACATCATATAAGCCGTATTAACGCGATTCCTCCCTTTCGGTTCCACAGTAAAAATACTACTCCGATTCGCAATTTGACTCGTTTGCATTCCGAAGTCATTGAGTAAAGCTTGGATCACGGGTCCCGCGACTGTGAATGTTCCGGTGTAAGTTCCTATTGTGGTGCCGATGAGGCACCAGCACATTCCTAAGAGGACGGTGAATAAGGGGACGAAACGGTCTGTGACGAGTTTGGCGTAGAGGGGGCCGATTGCCATTGCGCTGATTCCGATGAGGGCGAAGAGGCCGATTATGACGGGGGTGTAGTTGTATGGTTCGCCGGCGAGGAGGAACGTTAGGGTTGTCCAGAAATTTGTGAATGTTGAAGAGGTGAAGAATCCTACGAGACAGGCTTGAACGAGGACGGGGTGTTTGAAGTACATTCCGACGATACTCCAGAGGACTTTGAAGTAGTTGAGATTTTCGTTTGTGCGGGGATAATCGGGCATGAATTTCCAGAGGAGAGCCCAGATGAGGTATTGGAGGCCGACGGAGAGCCAGTAGATTGTTCGCCAGGAGGTGTATTGTGTTACGATTCCGGCGAGAAGGCGGGCGAGGAGGATGCCGAACATGAGGCCTGTGGTGACGATGGAGAGGGCGAAGGCTCGGCGGCTTGGAGGGGCGAGGTCGCCAACTAGGGGAGTCATGAGTTGTGGGGTGACGGTTGTGATTGCGGTGATGAATTGGATTGCGGAGAAGACTTGGATGGAATCCGTTGCTGCGAGACCGATGCACATTGTTGCGGTGAAGAAGACGAGGGTTAGGACGAAAGGTCGGCGGGGAAGCATATCTCCTAAGGGACATAGGAAGAAGAGGCCGGTGGCGTAGCCTGCCTGGGCCAAGGTGGGAATTTGGGAGACTTGAACGTAGGATACATTGAAGTCTTCGGCGAGGATGTTGAGAATTGGTTGGTTGTAGTAGAGGTTCGCGACAGTGAAGGCACCGGCGAAGGCGAAGAGGATATTGAGGGCGATGGAGAATTGTGGTGGCGAGGAGGGATCGTAGCGGCCTGGCGGTTCCTTGTCAGTATCCCATTCCCTCTAACTTTCAGCTCTGTTATAGACAGAGTTGCAATCGAATACAACGCTTCTCTTGTGAGCCTCGACAACGTGACATTCAATCATATCTCTCCCAAAACCGAATCGAAAAACAAAAAAAAAAAAAAACATCAAACTCACAATTCTCCGGAACCCAAAACACAACATCATAAACCCTCCACCCGATAGCCTGGCGTTTCTCCCTCCCAATCGTACTCTTCGTCTTTTCCCTCGTCGAAGAGTTCCCATCAACCTCATCATCGTGGTCATCCGAAGCACTCGATGAACTCTCCGTCGTCGTAGGCCTCTCCTCATCTTTCACCCGACATTTCTCATCAACACCACCATATTCCCTTTCTCTACTCTCCACCTCCCCATTCCCCCCAGATATCGAAGTCAAATCCGCCTTCGTTCTTGTTATCGCTGTCGTTCCTGTCTCGGCATTCCCAGTCTCGGCAACCACGTCTCCGGGATCGGCGCCAGCTCCAGCTCCAGCCCCAACCATGGATGTCGTCATCAACCTTGGAAACCTTCACGAATCGAAAGTCCGACGGGAACATAAGGTGCAGAACCAAAGAAATTCGAAATGGCACTGAAACATGCAGATGTCAAGATGTCAAAAGGAAGAATCGAAGACGGAAAGAAGATCAACAAACTCCGTACGCTACGAAGGCGACTACTGCAATGCATTGCGAATCCTTCAGTAGTACTAGGAGGGACGTCCACTGCATTAGCAGCATTCACAACGGCATTTAGCGAGCCGTCAAGCGCTCTTCCGCCGTGATTGATGACATTGATGAGCCTTGCTTGACGGCTGCATGCAGGCAGTTATCTCTGCTGTGCGCAAACATCATTCGCTTGTCGCAATCACTTGGGATGAGAGCTAGCCGTAACTTAGTGGCGGTCTCTGAGGAGCCGAGAAACTGTTTCCCGTTCACCGAGACAGAAGCACGAAAGGTGCCCGCAATACCCGTCACCGCACATTGTCGATCACTTCTGCAGCACTGGACAGCATTGGTTTGTATTCTGCTTCTGTCTCTTTATGCGATCCATTATTCAAAGTCTTCATAATTTTTTCATTAGTCGTGGATTTTCATCTCTTTCGCTCTCGCTCGCAGTTCCAAACGCGCTTCGAACAACAGTATACCTTTGCAAACCGGTGACAGTCCATTCTTCTCTCTCGGGCTTCGGGACATTTCTTCTCGTGTATTCGGGCTTACATTCACACCAGAGATCCAATTGATGACCCGATTCTGCAAGACTTCCCAAAATCAAGGCGCTGTGAGACATTCGACGCGATGACAACCAGGTCTAAACCAAATCCCACTCCGAATCCTCACTGCTCCCGGCATCTGGCCAATTTTCCGGGTTGGTGATATTGAAATAAGGACTTCCGGGTCTCAATTTCTCAGCATCCATGGCCATTTTGGTAGGAGTGAGATCGACCTTAACAAAGTCGTGATCAGGCTCCGTCTCAAAAGCAAGTGTCTTGACCGGGCTGGAGACGAATTTGTATTCGTCACGATCCTCTGCATCTTCTTCTTTCACTTCTTCCTGAGACTTAGAGGCTTGCTTCCCTTGTTCGACTGATTCCTGTAGCGGCAATCTTGTGTCCAGGACTTGTCCTTTGCCGACGGCCACCTGATTGGCCACGGGCAGTGCCTGCGAGGAGGCTCCTTGTTCTTTGAACTCCCTATACTTCACCAGCTCTAGGTAGTCTTGGTAGGAGAACGCGTCGCGCTGTGGTATATCGGGCTGCGGCAGACCCAAATCGAGCACCTGCTTCGCACGAGCTCTGTCCATATCGCTTACTGGCAAAATGGGCGTATTGAACTCAATACCTCTCCGCTTCTGGAGCAGGGTGAGCTTTTGCATCCCAGCACGACTTGGCCCGGCCGCTCGAGAGCTTTCCCCCAAATTCTGCGGACTTGAGCTGGAGCCAGCTATCGATGTTTCATTTTCACTGCTTTCGTTGGGAAGCAATTGCACACGACCCCTGTCACTCGACGATGAGTCCATCGGTCGCCGCTTGTGTGTGTTCGCAAACCCGTCATCGCCGTGGAAGTGGTAGACGTCGTCAAATACTTGTCTGGCTCTTTCATCGTTGCGGGAGGCGTAAGCCGCTGGCGCATAGGGTTTGAAAGGCATCTGAATGATGGCTTGTGCAGCTGGTCACAGAGTCAGCCAAAGTTTGAGAGGTAGCGAAAATGCAACACTTACTGTCATTATCTTCGAATCGTCTCTCCATGCTAACCTTGCACAGATCTTGATGAAACGGTCGCAAGTCGTACGCAATTCTGCGGAAATCAAAGCTCGTGCCTAGGCGATGTCGCGAGAAGCAAGTCACGCAGTATGCGATGATGGTTTCGATGACATCGGCATGCTCTCGCATATTGGTGTACACGTATTCGATGGCCTGGCACAGATGAATGGGCGCATCTGGAGAGGAGCAGCCATATTCGCATTGTCGCACGATATTCGCGTATGCCTGCGTCTTCAGATCAGGCATCATGTAGATGTCGCCAAGACGATGCATGTGACAGTGGACCAGCAGAGATGTGGGCACGTCTTCGAAGGGCCGTCCTGCGGGTGTCGGCAGAGTGTAGCATCCGGTGTACATGAATTGTAAAAAGGGTTTGATGGTCAGGTGAGACACGGCCTCAAGATGGAGCCCATTTCCATCAAGAGCCGATGAAAGTAAGGCGCTGCGGTCTTCGAGGATACCTCGATTGATCCCATGAATGCGCTGGATGGCACCGTCTGCATCTGGATATGAGATGGTGACTTCGCCTTTCGGGAACCAATCCAAGAAAGACATATCCAGTGCTGGCGAGGTCGTTTGGGAGATGTTGCTGTCGCGCGAGGACAGCTTCCATGCAGATCTTTCTGGAGACCAGCCATCTCGCTCGAAGTCTGAGCGTACATTTCCCATTGCGCGCCCTCTCGGCGACTCCTCCGGTCGCTGCTGCTGATGATAACTCGCGCCGCTCAGCTGTGAGGACCGCAGAACAGGTGTTGTAGGTGGGTGAAGTGGCCACATCGCCTGGCCTGGTACGGGAGCAGCTCGAGCTGGTGGACACTGCCACGACTGCTCGTACGGGTAAGGTCGATTTTGTCGCCTGCGGAAGATGCTGCCCTCGCCTGGTGGCAGAAGACTGGGCTCGTAGGTGTGTGGCCAAGCTGATGAAGTATGAGAATCCATGATTGCGACTAGCTGTGACTACGAAGCTGCGACGTTAGTCATTGACAGCAGAGGTGAAGCTGCACACACGGCTGACGACGGCTCTGGGGGGCAGTCTACGCGCAAGGCTGCTGTCTGCCAACAGTCGCAGGCAGCCAAGTCACGTTGGGGTGTACAGCTGGAGGCAATGCCCCTCCGCCCATTGCCATCATCGAGCTGCGCAGAGCTGTTTGCACTCAGCCTACAGTGCCCATGATTGGCTCGCAGTCAGCAATGAGCCACTGTCTGTACCTCTGCAGTGAAAGCCAAAAGACGACGACCGGTGAAGTGGTGCAGCAGGCGGCAGTGCATCACGCCGCGGCAATGCGACGATGCTGCTGCTGGCGGCCTCCGCTCGACATGACGCTGTCGCCGCGGGCGTGAAGAGGCATCGCTCCTCCTGCTGCTGCCGGAGTATGTAGCACAGATCGAGGTTGCCCGCCAAGCGAGAAGCGCAGAGGCAGAGCCAAGCGCGGTGGACGGTGCGCGGAAAGAAGTCCCGAAACCTTGCTGCGTTGGGCAAAGTCGACCCACGCGTGTGGGCAGGGGCCGGAGTGCACATGCATGCCGTTGGGACGAACTGAACGACATCATCTTCTCGCACGCTGCCATATCGAAGGGAGACACCGACCGCAGACTACACGGCATCTCACATCTCGCATCGCCAGTATGGGTTGGTTCTCCATCCTCCCCGAGAGTTGGCGGACAACAGAACTCTGGATTTCAAGAGCCTTCGTGAGTGGGATGCTGTGGAACACGACAGCTCATCGAAAAGCTAAGTCATGTCCAGCTCTTATTCGCCCTGTTGATCATTGGCCCGTGGCTATTCCTCATTGTATATGATATCGTGCTCTACATTTGTCGCCAGGCCACATACAACATCCCATATGTGGGCGGCCGAGCGCGTGGCAAGCAACGCCCACGAGCACCAAGTCTTACGGAACGGCCTAGCGGGCATCGACGGAGATTGAGCGTCCTCTCTCAAGCACGAAACGAACAAGCCACAGCCACTGCATCCGCGTCAACAAGGCAACGCGCCACCGAAGACACTGCTCCTCGCGTGCCTTCCAAGTTACGAGATTGAGGCGCCCATCTTCGGATCAACCCGGCTGCCTTCTGACGACCGAAAGGGCTGTCGGCGGGCGAATGTAACACAAAGACTCGTAAGGATCAGTCGCACGTGGTCGCCTTCTTCCTCCGACTATCTCTGAATGACGCCGGGTAATCTGGGATGTCACCAACTACTGCAGGACTCCGCCCGCGCGAAGCCAACGCCTAGGCTCGCTGCAGATGAATCGGATGCATTGTTCCTGAGCATCTCAATGCTATTCATTATACATGGAGATGACTGGTCCTTCTTTCTTGCCGGTTGAGTCGCTCTTTCGCACTGGATTGTACCTCTCCATCGTTCGTCTCCCCAGTCGGGCGCTAGCCTGAAATCACCGCCACGACGTGCGAACCGTTCACGAGATCCCAACTCACCGACTTGCATGGAGCATGACCAACTTCGATCAAAGTCTTGGCTCATGTGCACCTATCGCCCAGCAACTGCCGGAGGTCATGTCAGCACCCGTTACACCAGGCCACTCCGGAGCCAACTTCCACGGATCCTCGCATACGATGCACGTCTCTCGTATGGAGCAACGTCACCATGAGCAGAGGACGGGTTTTGTTGCCGCAGTTCATGAGGGTCTCGTGATGCCGGGGGACATCGGCCAGCGCGACCTGGGAATGATCGTGTTTCAGGCGATGCCGCTCGTCCGGGCGAACATAACAAAGATAGCATCGTCTAAATTGTAGTCGATCGTTCCGACTTGTGGGTCCACCCTTCCCCGAAGTCATGGCCTACCCTCATATTTTTATGGACGAGACGCGATTTCGATCTTCACATCTGCATTATGGCTTCAATGTCATTCCTTTGCAACACGTAACGTCATCATATGGCTTCGACCACGGAGTAGGCTCCGCATATTACTACCACACCACGTACAGCGCGCCAAGGTACTTTCTGGATGCCGCCGACCAGATCAATCAGATATACATGCAGCAGAGCGGTGTCAGGTGGTATAGCGATGCGCAAATACAGCGGTAATGAGTGTAGTTCTGCGCCACGTCGCAAGGTCTGACAATTTCCCAGCGCAAATCTCAATGCCGCTATCGCGAATGGTGCCATCTTCTGCTTACCAGAGCCCGTTCTCTTCGTCCAGCCAATGCGATGCCCATCAGGTGCCTATCCCCCAGGCTTTGCGACGCGACGACACATATCCGACTTTCTACGCATGGGAGATGAGCAACTGCATCAGATTATGCTGGCCTACAACCTTCTACCCGGCAGACCTCAATATACATTCGCCCTTCGAAATCGACTGCTTGCACAGCAATATGCCCTCACCGGGCCGGTGACACGCCTCGCGAACCTTATTGCCCTCTTCGATTACCTTGGCGCTCATCGAGTGGCCGATCAGTTGCGGTTGCGACCGCCTTGAAGAGCGTGTAGTCGACATTCGAATTTGGGAATTGTATGATAGCGAAGTTGCTGAAGAGAAGGTGTCAGATATATCTGTATGACACGACTTGGCTCGCAAATTTACTAAGGACTGTGTTGCCTCATATGGCAGCTCCAGGCGCGGAGCTCGTGATAGCGTACACCCAAGCTCTGAAGTCATTGGCCGAGCTCTACGCCCGCAGAACAACTCCACCTCAACCCGCCCAGGTACTCGTCGTATGTGTTGACTCAGATGTAGACGCCCTATCTATGTACACTTGCGTCGATTTTGATGCTACAGTTCATCATCACTTGTCGTCTACCACGAAGTCTTCTCCATCTTTAACATCTTTTCCACTTACCAAGATAAGATAGCAGCACCATCATGACACCAGTCCTACTAATCCCCCTCCTCCTGCTGTCATTCGTAACTTATCTCATCTTCCGCCACGCCCGCAAACCAACATTATCAAACTCAAGCCACAACGAGAAGACCTTGCTACCAAAGGAAGAAGAAGAAAAAGACCCTTATCTCGACATCCAACCTCTTCCTCCTAACTTCGACTGGAAAACCACCCCTCCGATACGCAATTCTCCATTGAAGCCGAAGTATCATCTTACGATGGCATTGGAGAATATTACGTTATCTGAAATTGTGGAGATGGATTGTACTTATGCTGAGAGAATGGAAGTGAGAAGGAGGATTATGGATGAACAGGGTGAAGCGGCGATGATGTGTAATCAGGAGGTGGAGGGGAGTGAGGTTGGGGATGCGGTGAGGGAATTGTATGAGTGGATTTTTGGGGAGTATTTGTGGAGGAGGTTTCCTACCATGTACAAAGTTAGGTCGACTGATTCTTTGACCAAGGACAGTGGCGAGAAGGATGCTGAAAGTGAGAAGGATGGTGGGGAGAAGGAGTGGGAAAGATATGGAGGATTTCTGCATAATTTGGTTTCGGACGAATATATCCCTCTCCACCAACCGGACGCTTTACAAGCACTACGAACCCTAGGCGCACACGTCGACACTGACTTCTTGATTCTGCTTCCATCTTCAACCTCTAACCCGCCGGACGCACAACCCCTCTACCACCTCCAAGCATTCATCTGCTGTTTCCCCTCAGGTTTCAGCTTACAAAAAGGTAAAATCGGACGCACGTTGGCGGAAATTCACGCTCCTGTTCCAGGATATAAAGCGAAGTTGGAGAAGAGTATGGATCGGTTTTTCGCGAAGTTACCGAAAGGGAAGGCGGTGAAGAGGAGTAATTGGGCGATTACGACGGATGAGGAGTTGTTTAAGGAGGGGGGGAATCATTTATACGAAAATGATGAATACCATCGATCTAGAGGAGAAAAGGATGAAGGAGGGAAGAATGAAGAGGATGGTGGGGAGCAAAAGCTCGACATGACATCCTCCATCCCGCCTTCAATCTCGCAACAGAGAGAAGACGTGATAATTGAGAATTGTCGCTTGAGATCTGAGAGGCAGACTTTGTTTAGGTTGCCGAGGACGGGGGCGATTGTGTTTAGTTTCAAGACTTATCAGTATCGTTTGGAGGATGTGAAGAGGGATGGGTATGGAGAGGAGTTGGCAATGGCGATTGAGGGGTTGGAAAAGGGGAGTGTGCCGGAGATGGCGTTTTATAAGAGACAAGTGGTTTGGGGGGATAAGGTTAGGGAGTTTTTGAGGAGTTAAGATTGGGAGGATAATGAGAGGTGTGTGGGATTTTGAGAGGAGGAAGGAGGTTTGTATTCATCGACTGACCTTTGAGGTTTTATGAGAAGAGTCCGATAGAAAGAACCAATTCCAATTTTTTTTTCTCTCTCAAAAATGCTACAACATCACCCACAGCTTACGCGCACATAGCGATCCTTTTCAAAAAATCGCCACAACATTCGGCGGACTCGCCACACCACCAGGAACATAAACCGGCTTACTGCACAAGAAGAAACTCCACCTCTGCTGTCTCTCACACTCTTCCGCCAACTTCTCCAAATCCCACAACTCCCCAATCGGCATTCCCCACCCCGCCAACATAACCTCATGCAGCGCCCAATCTTTCTGCGTAGGCCACGCCTCCCAACTCGGATGATCTCCCGCACAAGCACTAAAATTCTCCCATAAGAATTCCATCATTTCTTCACTTTGTTCTACGCCTGTAAAGGTTAATGGTTGTTTCGATCGGAGAGTTTCGATTTCGGGTTTGGAAAGGGAGTTGTATGCTAAGAGGTAGCCGGTGCGAAGGATGAGGATATCTCCGTGACGGATCTCGGTTCCTTGGTCTTTGGCGACTTGTTTCAAAGTTGCAGCGCTAATGGAGCCTGTTTCGAAGGCGTTGTGAGAGATATTGTTCTTCAGTCTCCAGGCGTGGTAGTCGAGGAGGATTCCTCGGCCTACGATTCCTCCGCTTTCTGCCCATGCGCCGATTCCATTGTTGTTGGTCTTTTGAACGCCATTGCGGCCGTGAATTTCATCGAGTGTGACGCCGTTGTAGAAGACTTGCTCTTTTTGGTAGCCGAAGTGACGGAGGCCGTCCCATTGGGAGGAGGATTGGGTGTTGAAAGTCCAGACGTCGTCGTTTACGATTCGGGGTGGTTTTTGGTAGACGTTCTTTTCGAAGGATTGGCGGCCGAAGAAGGGGACGTCGGCTTGGGCGTCCAAAGGCCAATCGAGGTTTATGCGGATGCCGGTTTGGATTTCTGAGGCGGCGGATTGGACGACGGAGTTGGTGAGGCGGTTCAATGTGCCGTGTTGGTCGTCCTTGCCGTAGCTGAGGTGCTATGAGTGAATGGAGCTAGACAGGTGAGTCGCGCTGCTTACAGGCCCCAAGCATTGTGGTGAGGACCGTTCTTGTCAACTGGCAGCTCAGAGAACTTGGGAATGCTGGATGACATGTTGATCTTGTTCTTGAAAACCTGAAGACTGAATCAGGGCCTACAGACTGACCTATTCTTACCTTCGAGCTCTTCAGTGCCTACGATAGCATTGCCGACCCCTCGCTGTAAGCTATTGCGTAGCCGGTCCAGCAAAGCCACGAGCAGTCGTGAAGTGGAGGTGTCGGAGAAAGCTCAGCCGAGCGGAGAGAGCTCTTCGGTCTTGGCCATGTCCGGGCGAACCTTTGCCCACAGGTTTCGGTCTCCTGGCAGAGCACATCGCCTCCATTTCTAAGGAAGGTCTCGTTCATCGTTCCCAAGCGTGTCGAGCGCGTTGAGTGCGCACGAGAGGCTTGGCAAAAATTCCTGGGGTCAAAATCTTTCCAAGAAGCAAAAATTCGATATCACCACCACACCACCGCCACGGCGACGGCGAGCACAGTGGCAAAAGAAGATGCCCTCTACTGGATTCGAACCAATGACCTCATCATAGACGTGCTGTGATACTAGTGATGCGCTCTACCCCTGACTGTGAAGATTGTTAGTCGGAATTCGAACTGTGTGGAGTGCGGTGGATGCTTACGCTAAGAGGGCTGTTGTGATTGGACAATTTGCGAGGCAAATCAAATATGAAAGTCCAAGCTGCTTGCTTTTCGAGAGGGAGAAAACTTGAGCTTGTCGTAACTGAAAAGCGTGGTGGGCCGTGATGGCCATTTGAGTGACCTGGTTCGTGGAAGCTCGCGTACAGTCTTCATCGAGGTCTCGAAGCTGTGTTTGCAAAAAGCATGAGCTCCAAAGAGTGCTCGTATGTCCAGACACTTGCAGAAGATATTGCAAGTCTTAGCGTTGATGTGAGTGAATGAAGTTGACAGAAGAGGCAGGTACGCTGGTCCTGTAGAACGAGACATGCCGAAAAGCAGGAACGAAAGACATGTCGTCGATGTCATTCTGAATCGTGTGAATCGATCGCTGCAGAAGTGCTCTCCAGTCTTCAGTTGTTATTTCATGATGTAGGCTTCGCAAATGAGGTCTCGACCAGGCACAATAATCAAGAAAGAATCCCAAGCTCTTGTAATATTGTAGATCCCATAGCTGCATCTCTTCGAAGTATTGCCGGTGCATCGAAAAATCGTGGTCGACCATAGCCTGATTTCTCCCGGGCAATTGACGAGGCGCTCCCGCGGATGATCTCAAAAACCTGTCTCGAAGAGATGCGATTTCCAGCAAGGAGGTCAGGCTCTTGTTTGCCCTCAGTCAATAAACTTGATACGTTTCGAGATATATTTCTCCTGCTTTCTATGATTGTGACAGTCGGCTTATTCGCAAATTCGTGCTTCCTGGACTTGTTCATTCCTCAAAGAGGATAGGTTTGCATTTTGCAAGAGTCTTGCTGCTAGGAGGTAGAAGATGACCTTGAAGAATGTCTGCAACCGGACATTGGTGTCGCTGGAGCCACTGAAGCTGCTTCGACGAGACCTGAGAATATTCAACGTTGGCATTGCAGATCGATTCGCAGCATCCACGACGGCAGACCTGAGGTAAGATTATTGTGAGATGTCTGTCGTGACATAGATCGCCAGCGCGTATGATGTTGATCCAGAATAGTCGAGCTAGACACGCTTACCGGCACGTCAGATGCACCTGCTTCATGTGCAGCACAACAGCCCACGAGATCTGAGGAAGTTGCGCTCGCGCACTTTCGGATCGTTCAATGCAACTTTCATTGCTTTCTGATTCACAGCTTCAGCAACGCACACACTGATTCGTATATTACACGCTCGAGGCTCTCATTGCCATCGCCCCTGCCTCTTGCTTCCAATTGACGATTCGGAGTCTTCCCAAGTAGCTGCTGCTACTACTCGTTCTACTCCTCGTCCTCATCCACCTTGGCCTCAGCCAGGTCGTCCTCCTTCGGCGTGACGCCCTTCTGGTTCTTCTTTGCGGCAGCCGCAGGACCGCCCTTGGTAGCCGTGTCCTCTGCATCTTCATCCTCCTCGGGAGCTTCGACCTCCTCTTCCTCGTCAGCGCCGTCAGCACCATTGGCTGCATCGTCCTCTTCACCATCAGCTTCCTCATCGTCTACGACTTCTGGAGCAGCGGGCTCGGTCTTTTGGCGTTTGGCTTTGGGTTCTGGAAGATACGGTCGTTAGTGAGCTGGAGAGGAAATGAGATCAAAAGGGCGAATTACCTGGAGCTGCCGCTTCTTCCTCTTCGGGCTCTGCTTCCTCGTCGTCGTCCTCTTCTTCGTCATCGTCCTCCTCGTTGAAGGAGCCCTCGCTCTCGTACCTGTTGCGCAAAACAATCTCGTCAGCCAGATGCTCCTATTACATTGCGCAGTTGCAGTAGGTCGTCGCGCGCAACAGCTGCGACCACACCGCGTGGGAAGCGCGCGTCACGAACAGCTCAATGGCATTGCGCGACCACGGATTCACATGGGTCGCAAAGTTGCGACCCATGCGCGAGAACCAATGGCAACAGCCACGAAACGGAAGAGACGACTTACTCCTCCTCCTCGCTTGCGTCGCTGTCCTCTGGCAGCTCAACGAGCTCAGCCTCGCCGGCGCTGCGCTTAGCTCTCGTGCTTCCGACCATTGTGAAGATGTGAGTGCGGAGTGACGCGAATGGGTTGGAGATCAGAAAGCAGTAAAACAGAGTGTAGCAAAGACAGAGTGTGAGGAAGAGGAAGAGAGTCAGTGGAAGGGGGAAGACGGGGTTGAAATAAAAACAGAGGGAGAGAGAGGGAACTGGAGCTGGAACAGGAACACCACCAAACCCACGCAGCACAGCAGAGCCAACAACGTGCCCAGCTCAGCCAAAAGCCGAGAAAGCCCTCTGCTGCACCCAAAGACTCAGTGTGCGAGCGTGCGCGGAGGGCAAGTCGCGCGGAGAGGCGGCTGGAAAAGAGGAGGCAGGCAAGGCAAAGCGCAACTCCTCGCTCGCCCTCTCCCTCGCCCAGCTCCAGCTCCGGAAGCTCCTTCCCTCCAGCTGTGATCCTGTGCGGGCGTCATTGCCGCACAACGCGAGAACACGTGAGATGACGGGATTTGAAATATCTCATCACTCATCACCTTTTGCGACAAGTCGCTTCTATTCCATGTGTTGATCGCGCTGTTATCTTTCCATGTGCATGCGTTAAGTCCGATCACCGAGTTCATTGTGATACGAACAAGAGATGCCCAGAGAAACATCCCGAGTCAGTGAGTTGTGAATCGAATTCGATTAAGCTCTGTTCGGTTATATAACGCAGAGCAATCTTATTAACTTATCGTCATCGCTGTCCGATTCTCTGTGCCACTCTGCGCAAAAACGCGTGGCTGCTTCAGTCAGCGCGTCGTCGCATCAAATCGCTGACCCGCGTCAGTCGTCATTCTCCCCAAAACCCATTTCCTTTGCCCTCTGTGGCTCTTCATCTGTGCTAATAAAAAATCTGTACAGCAAAACCCCAGTAGACTTTTGTAATCTATGCTCGGCAAGCAAACAGACCCCACTCCTGCTCGAAGAACGCAAAATAGAAAAACCAGAAAAGGAACAGAAGCAAGTAAAGTAGGCAGTGATGCATCGCAGTCTACGCCGCCGCAACAGCAGCAGGAGCAGCAGCAACAGGCGTAGAACTCTCCCCACCCGTCTTCCACATCACCTCAAACAACAACTCAATCTCCATGTCCTGCGGCTGACTGCGCAATCGTCTTATCAACTGCTTCAGACTCGCTCGTCCACGAATCTCATCATGCACGATACGCGGTAAAACTTGTCCGCCAGAACCATGGAGTTCAGTCTTGGGTTTGATACGAATTTCTTTGATTTCGCCTGTTTTGACGAGTTCGTCTGGACGTGCTTCTTCGACCATGTCGAAGAGTTTTTGGACGGAATCGAATTCGTGCATTTCCATGTGGTCGGAGTAGTCGAGGTTGCGGTTCCAGTTGATCTCGACGAGAATGTTCTCGAGAGTGCGGCCGCCATGAGGAATGTCGCTGGGTTCGTCTTTGATGTGGGGGGTCGTTGGTGGTTCGGATTTGTTGCTGAAGTTGTGGAGGGGTGGGCCGGGGGTTGGACGCGGAGTGAGAGCTGCATCTCGTGCGTAGCCGTGAGGGTGAGGATAGGCGTGCGATTGGTGATGTTGAGGTGGTGGCGGAACGAAGACGCCTACGGGATTCTGGACCCAGCCTGTTGGAGGGACGCGCTCGGCTTCGTATTGGTCTGGTGGCATTCGCGCACGACGCTCGAGTGCTTCCAGCTCATAACGCGCGTCTGGGAAGTCGACGAGGAGCTTCTTCAGCTTCTCGAGTCGATGGCGCGGCATTCTGGGGCCGAGTTCTTCCTTGAGTTTGACAATGACGGGACAGAATGCCAGCTCACCCAAGACATCTTCGAAGAGGACGATGTCTTGATCGAGCGGGTCTGGCGTTGATCTGGGCTGCGGCATTGGCTCCTTCTTTTCGCTTGCGAACTCGGCTGCGGGGAGAGTGGGCGTCGCACTGGGCCGACGTTGACTTGATGAACCAGGTCGCCGAGAAGATGAGTGCTTTGAGCGAGACGATGGCCGTGGTCCGTGTAATCCAAGAGCCGACAATATCGGATCTGGCAGCGGCACATGCTGCGGTCGAATGGGATTGACTACTGGAGGCGGAGGGCCGGGCGCTTGCTGACCGAGCGGAGGCGGCGCACCAAACGCCGGCGGGGGTGGGCCCAACGGCGGACCAACAGGCGGAAATGTGCGAAACGGATTGTGCATGTTCTGGGGTGGAGGCCCTCCCAATGGAGGTCTTGTTGTGGGAGGCGGAGCATTGACAGGCTGAAAGGCAGGGCGGAATTGCTCATGTTTCGGTCCTGATCCCGAAAGATGTGGCTGATACGGCGACTCGTAGTTCCTAGGATCGAAATGTTCATCTCGCCTTTGTTCTGGACGAGGTCGTTCGGCAACAGGCTCACTGTGGCCGCCAAACCCAGTAAGCGTAGGCGGTGGGCCTCGTGGAAGTCCATGCACGCCATTGAGGGCTTGTAAAGAACTTCTCCGAGGACCGTTCGCTGGTGGACTGCCCGTATTGCCGTTGGTGGGCGGGAGTGTACCAGTCTGCGGAGAGCGTACTGGATTTGTATTGGCAGGCGGAGCGCTGACTGATGCTTCTAGTTTGGGAGGAACGGCGTTCACCGGGTTGAAGCCGTGAATACGAGGCGGCTCTGATCCATCTCGTGCTGGAAGTTCGTTAATGGACTGAAACGAATACACGCTCTGCACCTTGCCGGTAGCAGCTAGGCGTCCAAGTGCTTGCTCACCGACACCTAGCCTTACGACCAACGACTCTCCTTGAGACGATGATTCCGTAACGCTTTCGCTGCGCGCCCGCTTGGGAGCGCCATTCTCTTCTGCAAGGGTCGTGGTACGTTGTCGCTTTCGTGCACTTCGTGGTTCTGCATGGATACCATCATGCGGTGGCATGGGGTGCGGTCGTCCATCCTCGTCTGGTACTGGCTGGGTGTACGCTGCAAATTGCGATTGAAATTCGTCCATCTTGCTTACTGACTGGGTTGACGGCTCGGATCCATCGTGTTCGGCGTCTTCTCGGGGCGATTCGCCATCGTGCTCAGCATTTAGTTGATTCTGTAATGCTTTCGCAGTATGACGGCGATGTTTCTGCAGCTGGTTCTCATGATAGTTGCAGGACTTTTCAATGACCAGCTGAATGAAGCGCTCCTTCAGGCTATGTATCGATTAGCGAGACGTCATACGGGCGCCACCAATGGGAGGAGCGTAGTCGCTTGCATGCGACACGTAATCGGAGGCAGTCTTAGTAGAACTTACTATTCGTAATCCTCAGGAATCGTATAGTGGCGGGCCTTGGGATATTTGCCGTCGTGTCGCGTTTCACTAGGCTCCTCAATCCAGTGAGGCCGAGGCTCATCAGGTCCGGGCCAAATCTGGGGACCGTGTTTGTCGAAGAGCGTCGTCGCATCGGCCTTGAGCGCTTCGGAGTCGCGAATTACAGTGAGGTCCTGGTTCACATATGCGACCATGATCAGTTTGATGCCTTTGAGAATGGCCTCAATCGGTGGCGACTCCTTGTTGCCCTGCCGCGAAACGCCACGCTCGCTCTTGAGGCCGAGCGTGCGCTCAATGGACAGAACGTCGGTCTGGTTCCGTCCGTTCTTCATCTTGGCCGTGTGCGAATCAAAAGAAAGAAACATGGAACTGCATTGCATCCAGAGGAGAGGCTAGGCGGCAAGAGCCATGCGACGGCGGAGGGCGTGTGAAGTGACGAAGAGCAGGAGCGGCGGCGATGGTAGGAGGGAAGGGCTAGTTCTGCGTACGCAAAACTTAAGTCTGCTAGTCTAGCGCAAAGTCACTCGCGCATCGGATAGAGGGTACGCACGCAAATGCAACGATTGGCTCGCCTAATCAGGAGCTTCGTTACAGGCTCATTTTATTATCATAAGGTAAGATGGCTATACTCGGGACGCTTAGTTGATGCGCCACTAGATACGTCGCATCCCCTAGCCATTGGCCTCGCACCCGCGGCGAGCAGCACGCCTTGCGCATGTCCGTCCGGCTGACGATAAAGACAGGCGAGCGAGCGCGCGGGCGGTGTGGAGGAGGGCGTTGCCGCGCGCACAAGAGGGCTCCAGTGACGAGATTAGACTTGGGCAGGTCGATAGGCAAGCTTTGGCGTTCCATTCTCCATAAACAGCAGTCCCGCCTCAACGTTGCTTCCGCGCGATGCACGTGCGTTGGCTGATGATTACTCACTTGTCAATGTACTTGCGACGGAACTTGACAAATCTGGCAGCCGACGACAAAATCCCGTAGCATCGCAGCAGGATGAAGCGGCACAGCGTATTATCGTACCGCTGCCCACGATGGCTGCCAATGCCCTCCTGGTGCGTGCTCCAGACTAGATTGTGCGACAGGGCCCAGCCCTTGATACAACTTCCAAGCTTTCCGTTCTCTGACTTATTCCTGCCATCGACGGGGATCGTAGTGCCCTAATGGCCCTAATGAGCGGCCCTGTCTAAGTTGTGTTTCTGCCATCCCTTCTCGGTGCGCTCCCGCAACTGCTCAATCAGTCGGCCGCATCCCCCGCCCAGAAGCAAATTTTCATTCGCTTCCTCGCCCTCACCTCGACATTCGGCTATGTCGGACGAAGGCATGGCAGGCTAATGGAAAGCTTCTTTCCCGATCCCTGCTAGCGCCGTCTTGTGCTCGCGTTTCAACATTACTCGCGAGCGCGGCGGTAGCTGGACCTGGCAACTTGAATAGTGAACCTGTCCTATACTCATCACGCCCACGATGAGTGCCTCCGGCGTGCAAGGGAACGTCGCTCAGGCGAGCTCTGCCGACGACAATGCCAAAGTTCAGCGGGAGCTCGACAAGCTCTACAGCGACTGGAGCAACCTGCCCGAGGGCCACAAGCTGCGCCAGTTCCAAGATGCACTGAAGGACATCTTGGATAAGACTGATTACAATGAGATGTATGGTGTGGAGCTTGTGGCACCTGTCGATGGGTAAGATGGCCAACTATTAGCCGAGACAACCCTCCTGACATTCTGCCAGGAAGCCTGCACCACACACCACGCTCGTCATCCTCCAAAAGTTCCTCCGCGCCAATGTCGACGATCTCGAGAAAGCCAAGGAACAGCTCACGGCTGCGTTGAAGTGGAGGAAGGAATACCAGCCACTCAAGGTGCGCGACGAGACATTCGATGCAGACAAGTTCGGCAAGCTGGGCTATGTGACCCGCGTCAAGGGCGCTACAGAGACCAAGAATGAGGAGGATGTCGTGACCTTTAACATATATGGCGCTGCTGCCAAGGATGTGAAGAAGACGTTTGGCTATACAGATGCGTATGTTGGACACGAGTCCCTGCTACTACGGAGCTGACGTTCTGCAGATTCGTTCGCTGGCGAGTCGCACAGATGGAGCTGACCTTGAAGGAGCTCAATCTCAATGCCGCTGACAAGAATATTCCCGACTATGGCAAAGGCCCTGACCCATACAAGGCCATCGCTGTCCACGATTACCTGTCTGTGTCCTTCTTCCGTCAGCCGGCCGAAATCAAGAGCGCCTCGACCAAGATCATCGACATGTTCCAACGCTATTACCCTGAAACAGTGTCTTATAAGTACTTCGTCAACGTTCCCTTAGTCATGCAATGGATGATGGGTGTGATGAAGACCCTTCTGTCCAAGGACTCCATCCAGACCATGACATGGATGACTTACGGCAGCGAATTGCACAAGTACTTGGGCAAGAGTCTGCCAAAGGAATATGGTGGTGACGGAGCACCGCTCGCCGAGACTGCCATCACTCCAAATTATGGCAACGCTGAGGTCAATCAGGCCAATGCAGCTCCAGCTTCGGTGGCCGAGCCTGTTCCGGCAGTGAGCAATGCTGCTACTGAAGAGAAGAAGGCTGAAGAGACCAAGATTGCTGAGCCTCCCGTGACTACTACGGAATCGGCACCAGCAGCTCCAGCAGCAGCAGCCGAGCAAGCTGTGCCTGTGACCGGCACCACACCAGAGGTCTCTGGCAAGCCTGAAGAGAAGGCTACTGTGGCTTAGTACGCTGCAGATAGCCTCTCTCCAGCTTTCCGCAGTGGTGTCTCCGCGGCATGCAACGCAAAACCGGCTGCCTCCAAGTCCCGATCGAGTCTTGAAGAAGCGGACGAGCTGTATGCTTAAGGCTACACCAAGCTACGGAAACCCGCACACCCAGCACATCAGTCATTCCTGCTTCTCCGCTCTATACCCCTGTCTGTATGCTCGCATTACGATTAGATTAATGATAGACCCAAACTGTAGCGTTTTGTCTGCTGTTCTTCGACAAAAATCTCCGTCGTCACAAGTGTATCACCTGCGGACTGTTTCCCAATCTCCCTTCATCCTCATACATCATTGCCGCATTCACCATAACCGTACTCGGTGGCTGGTCCCGCCAACAAAACACCTCCCCGAGCACTTCGCGTACACTCCAGTAAACAAAGGCCAAAAAATGATACCACAGCACCAAATTAACCAAATTCAACGCCCAATCCGTCAACGTCTCCGGAGACTCCCGCTTCAAAACTTCAGCCAAATGCCTCTCAGCTCGATCCCACCTCACCACTTCTTTCCCACCTCTCACTTTCCCAAAGAAATCCGATCTCCCTGCATGAATATGTCCGAAAACATGTACAGCCGGTCTCACTCTTCTCACTTCATGCAATAGAAATTCATCACCCATAGCTTGCACTCCAGGTAAATCTAGATGAAACCTCGGAGGACAATGCGTGATGAGAATATCTGTGTCCTCGGGAATTTTACCAGTCCAGTAGTCTTGACTTCGAGGATGTTGGAAAGCATGTTCGGGACCACCGACATGTGGGACGAACGGTGAGCCGTAGATTTTTAGTTTGGTGATTTGGTTTTTGCCTGCGATTGAGGGGCCGCGGGTTGGGAAGGTTAGGGTTATGTGGCTGTCTTGGAGGTAGATGAGATTTTTCCAGTCGATGTCGGTGTTGCGGTCGGAGAGGGAGAGGGTTCCTCGGGAGCGAGGGTCGAGGTGGCTGTCGTGGTTGCCGGCTATTATGATTTTGTGTTTGTGGGGGAGGGAGGAGAGCCAGGAGATTTGGGCTTGCAATTCGCGAGGGGTTCCGGCGTTGGTGAGGTCGCCGGAGTGGATTAGGATGTCGCCGTAGGGGAGTGATGAGGGTATGAGGGTGTGGGTGTCGGAGATGCAGACTAGGGTTATGTTTTTGCGGGTTGGATTGTGGGGGCGGAGGAGGGAGATGAGGAGGTCGATGATTCGGGCGAGGAGTTTTAGAGGGGAAAGGAGTTGGAGGTAGAGGGGTGGGACTGCGTAGGGGTTTCGAGGAGGTTTTGATTTTATCATGGTGATGTTTGGCTAAAAGTGTTGTTCGATGTGAGGTTGGAGAGGTGTACTTGCCTGATGGGCATGGTCTTGGCAGCGTGCCACTCTGTCTCAGAAGCTTGCGTCCCTCCTTCGCTCTGATGTGCACTTCTTTCGCATGTGAAAATTCATTGCCCAACAGCAGGATGACGAACGCCGTGAAACCCTTGATTCTGTCACGAGCGCATGCTGAGTTCTCGCAGGTAATGTAGACTCGGTCTGATCGGCGCAGACAGCATCTGCTGCAAGCGAGGCGAGCTGCACTAGGGCGCATGGCACACCTCGATGTCGGTGTTCATCTGCATCAGGCCTTCAAGCATCGTGTCGACTCTTCCCAGACCCGGTCCCAGCGTTTTGGTTCGGAGTGTGGCCGATTTGGCTTTTGAAGATCCTCGGCGTCCTGAGAGACGGCTCAAAGTACAGAGGCAGGAGGATTCCGAAGCTCACCTGAGTCATGTGGCTCCTTGATACGCAAGACAACGACACTCCACGATTGAGGTCAATCCGTGAGATTGATCTCGAGGCTGATCCAAAGACTGGGTTCCCTCGTATACAGTACGCCATTTTCTCACATACCTGGGCGCCGGACGATGAGCAAGAGATTAGTTTCGATGACATCCAAAGCGGAAACTTCTCTCGTACCAGCACTGGCTGGCGCAAGATCCGGCATTTCCGCAGACAAGCGGCTCAAGATGGTCTCGAATATGCCTGGATAGACACGTGCTGTATCGACAAGCGGAGTTCTGCGGAGTTACAAGAGGCTATTAACTCCATGTTTCACTGGTACTCTCGCTCGAATGTTTGCTACGTATTCTTGACAGACGTCTCGAAAGCTGAGCTCGATTTAGAGGAGCTCGCTACACATGAGAACTGCAAACACCTCAAGGCGAGAGATCGTGGTGTAAAGCTCATCGACAACGCCTTTACGAGGTCTCTATGGTTTAGTAGAGGTTGGACACTGCAAGAACTTCTGGCACCAAAACACGTGCATTTCTATGACAAGGATTGGCAACTGCTCGGGAACAAAAGATCTCTCCAGTGTTGGATTTCACGAGCAGCGGGAATCGACGGCGACATCCTTCGAGGAGACTATAGTCTCCAGCAGTGCTCCGTTGCAATGCGGTTGTCGTGGGCAGCGGGACGCGAAACGACAAGGATCGAGGATCGAGCTTATAGTCTGCTTGGCTTGTTCGATGTCAACATGCCCATGCTGTACGGCGAGGGCCAGAAAGCTTTCATGCGGCTTCAGGAAGAGATCATCAAAATGAACGATGACCACAGCATCTTCATCTGGAAGAGGGACGACATTGACCCGAGCCACATCGGCATGCTCGCCCCGAACCTCGACGCTTTCAAAGGCAAGGGAGAGCATACCTACCATAACTACTTTCCTTCAGAGGGCTTCTCCTTGTCCAATAGGGGACTTTCGATCAAGATGCCCCTTATACAGTATTCACTCGACACTTACATCGCCGTATTAAGTTGTGGACTCGTCTCAGACGGCGCGACCTTCTCCCATGGACTCTTCCTTCGTCGGCTAGGTGATAGAAAGCAATATGGACGCGTTCGTTTCCAAGGTCGCCATTCGATCAAAGTGAACGAAGATTTACCCCCATCGAAGTCTATCTACGTGCGCCAGAGACCGCTTTCTCCTTCAGAGCTCTACTATCTCGACGACCACGGCTACAAGTTCTTCGTCGCTCCCTCCCTTCTTTCGCCGTCCTCTGAAGATCCCACAAACATCTACTTCGGCCAGCACAGTTCTTGCGCCATCACCCAACCAACCGGTGCCAGAGCCTACCCCATCGCTATCCTCTCCATCCGTCATCTACGCCTCGACCAAAAATGGCTCAGTCTCGGCTTTGACGATGACTTTCATCCCGTGGTCGTTCTATCTGACACCTTCTCAATTCTCATGCATACTGCAGGCGGCATTGATCTGACCGACTACGAATTCTTCGACATCGAGAAACGTAAAACCGACTTATATCATGTGGCCAGATCTGCCTTTGGTCCGCCCGCCCTTCCGGGTAGTGGCCATGAGGACTTTTTGAACGACCTCAAATTTCCTACATTCATACATATTGGCCTTGAGGAAGGGAAATGGACTGTGAAGCCAGTACAGACGAATCGGGGTACCTATTGGGGTTGTAAATGTTTCCGTGATGTAGCACACCTGGACCTGGGCTTGGCCAAAACCGGCAACGCAGCGCAAGCACGAGGGAGCTCAACGGTGAAGATTCGAATTGGCAAGAAAGGACCGCATTGGCAGATCGACGTAGATGGGGTTTGCGCATTGTTTGGATGAAAATAAGACATCGTCAGACGCACATGTTGGACATGTAGGATGTGTGTTTCCCCGCTGCAATCATTGACCTGACTAGAAAATCATTTGGCGCATGAATTGTGCGGCGGCTGAGTGGCGGAATCATGAACGACATTCTATAAGCAAGGAGACCATCGCGGACACCCATCATCAAAAGTTCTCGCGCTCTGTCAAGTCCCGTTCTTGCCTTGACCAGGGGCTCCAGCAAAGTGTCTCATCGAATGCTCACGCTTCGGCTGGACAACATGGTAGTCAAAAATTCAAGCTTCGTCGATGAAAAAAGTGTCGGGCATTATGGCAGGTTCAATTGACTGTAGCTCCCGATGATGAGTGATATTTTCAGGGATGCATACCCAACATGCCACGGAAGAATCGGAACAGCGGTAATCGAGTGCGGCCGCTGATTGCTGAGTTGGCACTCACTTACTACTCCAAGTCTACAAACCTACGGTACCTCCTTACGACCAATACGACTATGCAAGGATCGGTTTCCCGCGAGACTTTTCCGCCGTTTCGAGCTGCATGAGCCCTATGTACAAGATGGGACATTGGTACAAAGCACACAAGATTAAGCTTAGTCAAGGGTTTATGACAACTTGACCTATCTTGGAGGTGTCGCATTATCTCCGGAACAACAGCTACTGTATGTCCGGCCAAGAAGTACTCTGATGAGCGCTGGCAGAATAGTCAAGGAGTCATGACAGTGTGAAAGGCATCTCGCTATCTCCGGGCAAGCCCATCCTACCCGCTGGGAACCACAGCCTCGTACGATTGTACGAATTGGCCCCCAAGCCTTGTTGTCCAGCTTCCCTTGTCTGTCAGCAATGTTGCTTGATTCCTTGGCATGGATTACGAATTTACTGCAAATGTATCTTCGAACAGGGCAGTATTAGGGCAGCGGAAAATAAAGTTTTCTCGATCAGGATCAGTGAACGAATACGGTTCCTTTGGACTCTAAATCGAGCACCACCTGCGATATCGAGCCCAGACAGCAGATATGCATATTCCGCAAACGCTGCGTTTCGTTGGTGATCTCTATTTGAGCACCTACACAAGAACTGTCAGACAGTCTGTCTCTCTCGTCACACGCTCGTCCGTTGGCGAACAGAGAGAACGCTACATGTTTCTTAGGCGCTAGGGTATCGTATGTCGTCGCTGTTGCTCGCGAGCTTCGCCTGGTTTGTCTAAGCACAGATCTGGTGGTTTAGTGATCAAATACAATAGTCATCAAACGCAATGTCATGCGCGGCCGCGGCTTGATACTTTAGCTGGTGCTCCGTCCCGAGTCGAGGCATCGTCCATCGATGACAGTGTGCAGCGTAAGACCTGACACTTAGAATTGGGACAGACGAGGGTGTGGTATGGAAGTCTGAGAATGTGATTCGATCGAAGAAAGTCGCAAGGCGTTGCCACAGAAAGGTAACTAGAAACAGAAACTTCGAGGTGAGGAGGAAGTCTCTTGGACCACTTCCGTGTAAATAAGGTATTCCGCTATCTCCGGGACAGAACCTATGCCCTAACCCGCTGCTGGTAAACTCAACCTCGTACCGCTCGTTCTACGAAATGCGAAAGCGCATTGTCTCAGCTCCCCTGCTGCAATTCTCGACAGCCAGCATATCTACAAGCACTGCGCGTAACCGTCTTCATAGCACCAGCAGCCCATGGTGTCGACCGAGCATGGAGAAGACTACAATACATTTGTATTAGAACATGAAAGATCAGATATTCGTCAAGACTTACAGCATAACACTCATAGGCACCTCCCGGGTGGTTACTGCATTGACAGACACCGTTGGGGTATCCAGCTGCAATGATGCACCCCTAGTTAGAAGAGGTATTAGAATAATTGATATGACATCTGTTTGTGCCGTTTGTACGTACGCCTTCGCCAGCTGCAGCGACTGAGGTTGCGCCAATGCTCCAGAGAAAGAAAATACCGGATAGGTACATGTTCAAATGCATGATGAGGGGGTGTCGACTTCCGTAGGTGTCGAGTTTGGTATATGCCGAGTTCGGTATGTGTCGAGTACGATATCTATCGAGGAGGAAGGATTGAAGTCGGAGTAACACGAAGGAGAACAAGCTAATCTCATACAGTCACTACTCTAGGCCCCATCAATAGTCTGCCGTACTATTCCCTTGGACGATCAGCCCGTATTATAGACGATGGCATCAGCGTCTGTTGCAAGACATCAAGCATGCCGAGAGTACTTAGGCCACCCGCTAGTACGACCACTCTCGTAGCCAACTGCTAGCTGCCCTCTACCTGGTAATAGGCGTCCGATGAGAGCGAACTTGACTGTAACGAGCTGTCCGGCACTTGCGTAGTGGGAGTTCGAAGATGAACTTGACCAAGGACTTCTTCAGAACAGAATCCCACAAGCAGTAGCTGATATCGAGAAGGTCGTAGGACTTCTGCTCTTCTGCGATTACTCAGACCTCCGCACTGTCCGTTTCAGCTGTTCTACGGGAGCAAAGTACTCGTTTTTCGTACTCTTTGTCTCGTCGCCCGAAGAATCTCCACTCCCCTGCACGTAGAATTTATCTTGTAGGTCTACAAACTTGATCTTGATATTGCCCTACTTAGCTATTACGGCTTAGTACTGCTGCAGAAGGGGAGTGCTTGATTCGAACGTAGCGTAATGTGTCGCCGAACCGTCCCAGGGCGCTGGCGATCGATGGCTTGTTGTTGAGAAGATTGAGACGTTGAGTCATCCAATACTTGGTCATCCAATACAGTAGTCACCAAATACAATGTCATTCGCCACGTCTCGGTGCAGCTCGATTTCGAGTGGAGCATTGTTGATCGACGACAAGCTGCAGTGTAGAAGGTCGCACCAAGGGCTCGGAGAGACGTGGGTGTGGTTCGGAAGTCTGATGAGCATCTAGTTCATCTAGGAAGGGTGGGACTCGTGGTCATAGAAAGATGACTGACAGTGGAGCATGCGGAAGGAGGAAGGAGTTGCTTGGATTACTTCCGTGAAGCACAACAACTGCTCAGTGACAATGCATTGCATGTTACGTGCTATCTACTTACTCATGCAGCATCCCCATCACCTCAAGCCGCGAAACGTCTCAACGACCGCTTTCCATACCCAGGTGGCTTGCCATATCCCGGAGGAGTTCCGTATCCTGGCGGCGAAGTTCCATTTCCGCCATTTCCAACACCTGCCTGATCAGTGTCCAGAACCGCGACACTCAGCTCAGGCAAAGTGAAGCTGAACACGCCTCCCACGCCAGCTGTCAAAATGGAAGTCGTGGTCTCAACGACATTGATTCCAGTGTGAGGATCATTGTAAGCATATCCATTCTCGCCAGAGTTTGTCAAGACTGTCAAGTTCGCCAATGTGCCTTCCGCGATGCCTTCAAAGTGGACATAAATAGGCACACTGCTGCTGTTCGTGGTGTTGTAGACTGCACCCTTCCAGACGAAAGCATCATTGCGCGATTCATCTTTTCCGGCACCCCAGTAGACAGGTCCGTAGCTCGAGTTGGAGGTCGCGGGAAGAGTGTGCGTGATAGGATGATGAGCGAAGAGAGACCAGCAGTACCACGTCACAGCCTTCGTCGTCATTCTTGGATCAGCGGCGAACTGGATCAGGGTGATGGCCCATTGCCAGCGATTTTCGTTCTTGAGGACAGGAGCGTAGAAGGTTCCTGGAATGCGGTCGGAGTTGCGTTCGTAGCCGATGAGAGAGACTGCTTCGCCGACGGCACCTTGCCACCATGGGTAGTAGTACAGCCCAGTTTCCCAGCGAGGCTCGGTCACGCCGTTGACGTGCGTTGCGGCGACTTCGCCGACGATGTGGCCGATGTCGTTGTCGAAGCGATCAAACTCCTCGACAAGCTCGTTGGGGGTTCTGTAGGGATGATAGTCTCCGATGGCATCTGGAGGGAAATCGAGAGCGTCTTCGGGCGCAGAGACAGGGTCGGATGTAGCAGCGGAGGAGATGACTTGGATGTCTGGATACTTCTCTCTGATTGCATTGTAGAAGAGTGGAAAGCGGTATTGGCGGTAGCTGTCCCAACCTCCTGGATATCCTGCGAGCCAGTCTTCATTGCCAATTTCGACGTAGTTCAATTCGAAAGGCTCGGGATGACCGAGCTCGGCTCTGCGGGCGCCCCAGGTGGTGTCGGCTGAGCCTCGTACGAACTCGATCTCGTTGAGGGCGTCGTCAATGAAAGGCTGGATATCGGCTTCAGGAGTGACATCGCCGTTTAACGCAAGACCGGCCCAGACACCAAGGACTATCTCGAGACCCATGTCTTCGGCCCAGTAGAGGTATTCCATGATGCCCAAGCCGTGGGTCTGCTGATAATCCCACACACCTTGGAACCCAGGACGATCTTTCAATGGTCCGAGAGTGTCTTTCCAGTCCCAGTATGTGTCGTTCGTGAGACCCTCGAGCATGTTACCACCTGGGAAGCGGAGGAAATGTGGGTTCATATCCGCCAAGGCTTGGGCGATGTCTATACGAAGGCCATTCTTTCTGTCTTTGTAAGTTGGCGGGAACAAGCTGATCAAGTTGAAGTCCAGCGCATCGCCCTCCACACCTGCTGCATCGAAAGTGAGAGAGAATGTGTTGTTGGAGTTCGGAGCATCGCGTTCTGGGACAAGCTCAAAGGTGTGTTCAACCCATTCGTCTGGCGTGGCTTGAGACTCGACTTCAACAGATCCGAAGACATCATCTGTCAAGTTTGACTTCAGAGATGCAATAAAGGAGCCATTGTACCCTCCGCGGACCCAGAAAGATCCGGTGTACCTTTGCTGCCTGACGTCCATACCCCAATAGCCTTCATTTTCAAATCCTACCTGGCCACTGCCGTTGCCAGCTGTGACTTGCAAAGAAGCCGGCAGGGCTTGTGAAAGAGGCTCACTCAAGTTGGCGATGCTCAGCTCAGCGCCGCCGATGGGAAAGTACCCGGTAGTAGACACTGGGAACTCAGGGCTGTATTGGAACGCTCGGTTTCTAATCAATTCTGCGTAGATGCCGCCATCGCCGGAATTATTGATGTCCTATGCCTGGCTTAGCGTTGAAAGACCCTAGCGCGAAGCATACTCACCTCGTGGAGGAAGCCATAACCATAAGGATGCCCAAACTTGCCAGTAAGGTTTCCGCCAGAGGATGCGACACGAATATCCACAGCTGTACAGCTGGCAATGCAGGCTGCAGCCACCAATGCTTGCTTCATTGTAAGGACCTGTGACAACTACAATGAAATCTCTTGAAACCAGGTCCTACCTTATACCATTGAACACTTTGTCGCCTAGCACTTGGCAGGAACAATTGAACACGCTCTATGGTTCCACGATGATGCCATGTTTTGCCGTTCGACTTGATATGCTGGCACCATCTTGACCAATTTGTGGACCGGAAGGTTGTCTATGTTGAGGGGAGGTCTGGTCATTGGAGGAAGTTCGTGCGCCTACGCGGAGTAATTCGATTGCGCGTTGCGGTACCTGCAGGTGAATTTATCCATCCTTGTCGATCAGTATTAAGCCCCACGACCCCTCCTCAACCTGACGTGCCTAAGCCAAATTGTACGGCTTCAGGCTATAAGTCGACTTGAGCAAGGACATTGGCTGAACGTGATTAGCATACGTTTGGGGCATAACTCCCTCGTGTAGCATTCCCATATAAGGGACGTCGTTCCCCGTCGTCGTGGCGATGTTGTTGTGCTGGCACGAGTTAGTGCGCATGATGCGTGCAGTGGAAAGGCGTTGCTAGATCCTCCGTGATCTGCGTCTCTATATATCTTGGCGACATGCTGCATGCGAAGATATCGTCACCGTCCATCGACAAGGCCAGCGAGGAGCTCAGTGACGATTGAACATCGTCCGAGCAAGAATGGCGGGAATTCTTGGCGCAAACGGTCGTGCGATACCACCGCAGCCTTCGGTGCCTGCCCATAGACTGTAAGAGACTGCGGGAGCTCACAGCGTATCAACAACCGGCAGTTCTGAATCGTATGTGAGTTGAGAGCTGGCCAGGGAGAACATCGTCGTTGACTCATTTCTGGCCTGGGCCCAGAGCGAGAGCCTGCGCAATATTGCCTCGAAGCAGCGTGGAACCACACGCTCGCCGCCCGATAGACAGCGGATGTCTCATGGCAGCATCACAATCATGCTCTTTCATGTTCATAGACCATGTTGCCGCCATCACAGATGTATCCGTGTCCTTTTGCTGCCGAGTGAGTCCTGATCCTCGGTGTGCTCTCGACTGCCACAATAAGACACCATGTTGGTAGGCGCGGCCTTAGACGAGGCTGAAGTCGCAGGCCAGTGATGCTGCAGAGAGCCGATGTATTCACGGCAGGCTGCTTTGTCTGTGGAGGACGACCTGGGTTCGGTGCCTGAATTTCTGGTGTTGTGTAGATGCAGGCAGCCGGAGCACTCCCGGAGCTCCGAAGCTCTCCCAGGATGTGATCATCTCGACGCGAGCTGTGCACACAGACACTTTTTAGATTCATCAACACAACTGCGACATTGCCGCATCCACGACCCGCGCACTTTGATTTTCGACGCGCGCATATTCAGAAACCGCATAGCGTCATCTTCGACACGCGACCCGAGTGAACATTGCACGTGGCGTAGCCGCAGCAGCGCTTTCACATTCCTCAGCCCATCAAAAGTTCGTCGGCGCAACCACCACACCTCCCTCTGGCTTTGGACTCCACCACTGACACCGTACAATAGTGGCGCAGATCAAGTATATCAAGACGAAAAAGCCCGCATCCGAAGAGCCAAACACGATGCCTCCGAAACGCGCCTCCGCACGCACCGCCGCGCCCAAAGACACAGACGCGACGACCACCAAACCAAAGGCCAACACCAAGGCCAAGATCGTGAAACCCGCGCCGGCTACGAAAGGCAAGACAGCAGCCGCTAAGGCCAAGACAAACGGCACCACGAAGGGACGCGGACAGAAGGCCACCGAGACAGATAGCGAGGCTGAGACAAAGAAGACTGCCACAAAGGGCAAGAGTAAGTTCAATCTCCGCGTATATGAGGACCGCATGGAAGGCGTGAGAATGCGCGCTGCAAAACAGCAAACATGACGCGTCTTTTCGAGTCCTCACCGCTGTGCTTTATCGATGTGCACGGATACTTACATGCCGCTACAGCTACCACAAAGAAGACAACGACAACGAAGAAGGCTAATGCCGAAGAGAAGACCGAGGCGCCCGCAAAGACGACTCGCAAGCGCAAAGCCGCCGACGACGATGCTCCCGCCGCCCCAGCCAAGAAGGTCAAGGTTCTGACGAAAGGACCCATCCTTCAAGACGCGCCCACGCAAAAGCTGAATGTTTACGTGTTTGGCGAGGGAACAGCCGGTGAGCTGGGCCTGGGCACAGCGAAGAAGAGCATCGACGTGAAGCGGCCACGTTTGAACCCAGAACTATCAGCAAGCAAAGTCGGAGTTGTGCAGATCGAGGCTGGTGGGATGCACGCCATTGCTCTCACACATGACAACAAGATCTTGACATGGGGCGTCAACGATCAAGGCACACTCGGCAGAGATACCACCTGGGATGGCGGACTCAAAGACATGGACGAGGCTGCTTCGGACAGTGACTCTGAAGACGGCGATGACAATGGGTTGAACCCGAAAGAGTCGCTGCCAGGCGAGGTGGACTGGTCGCAAACAGAGGTTGCAGAGGGCACACGCTTCGTCGAAGTGGCAGCCGGCGATTCCACATCATTCGTTCTCACAGACGATGGCAAGGTGTACGGATGGGGCACGTTCCGCAGCAACGATGGCATTTTCGGCTTTACTCAGGAAGTCAAAGTCGCCACACGCCCCGTTCTCATCCCGGGACTGAAGAACATCACCAGCATCAAGGCTGGAGCCAACCACGCCCTGGCCATGGACACCAAAGGAGCTGTCTTTGCTTGGGGGTCAGGGCAGCAGAATCAGCTTGGCCGCCGCATTGTTGAGCGAACGAAGACCGAAGCACTCTTCCCACGCGAGTTCGGACTGCCCAAGGGCCCAAAGAAGGGCATCACATCCATTCAGACCGGCGCTTACCACAGCTTTGCCATCGCAAAGACAGGAGATATCTACGCCTGGGGCTTGAACAACTTCGGAGAGACAGGCATCATGGACAATGCCGGACAAGACGACGCAGTCATTATGAATCCTCGAGTTGTAACCGCACTCAAGGGCAAGAATGTCACAAGCATCAAAGGCGGAGGCCACCACAGTCTTGCCGCAACCGAGGATGGAGCGTGTCTCATCTGGGGCCGTATCGATGGCGCGCAGACTGGTATCTCAGAAGACGACCTTGCTAAGCTCCCTGCAGAGGCGACAATTAAAGACGACTCCGGCCGGCCGCGGATCCTTGCCCAACCACAAAAGATCCCGACCATCCAAGGAGAAGTCGTTCACGTATCTGCTGCTTCCGATCACAACATCGTCATAACAAAGGAAGGCCAGGCATACTCTTGGGGCTTCTCGGCGAATTACCAAACAGGTCAAGGAACGGACGATGATGTTCCTGTCGCCAAGTTGATTGACAACACGGCTGTGCGAGAGAAGCTGTTGAACGGCGCTACTACTGGTGGCCAGTTCAGCATCATTACTGCACCCGCCAGTGAAGAGGACTTGGCGATGACGAATGGCGTGTAAAAGATGCCCTTTGAGCGACGTGGAGGCATTTCTGGGGTTTGCGCTTATTTTCTCGCATGGCATGGCTGGCGTTTTCTGCTTTTTTCGAAGAGGGTTTGGGTATGTGAAGAGTGGAGGGAACAGTACACTGAGGAGGATAATGATACGAGGCGAAGGCGCCTGGCGCATTCGAGCATGGAGGGTGATGGACTGAGCGACTTCAAGACCGACGACTAAACTGGTGTACGTGCCGCTTTCTATGCATGAGCTTCGACTCCTCCCCAAGGGTGATGTTGACTCATTGCTGGACAGCTGGCTGTTATCAGTAATCGTTGGTCTCTGAGGAATTTGGTCTGTCAAGGCGATGGATGTTGTTCTTGCTTTGTACTATAGTAGCTTTGACTCCCCTTCATGGGTCGAGTTGGCGAAGTAGCGCAGACAGAGAGACAGGCATGACTTCAATTCGAGAAACGGCTTTCACATCGACTTCCACATTCTCAGCGCGATGCTTCTGTGCTTCGTCATCGCAATTTTCGATATCATTGAAGAAATCTCATCCTTTGTTGCCTTCAATTCAATGAGAGTCCTGTGCCTCTTCCACGACATATTTCAACCTTCCCTTAGTCTATTTATTTTGCATTCGCGCAGCAAACAGATTGCAACAACGCCAACGGCAAATTCTACCTCAGGACTGGAGAGTGAAGTGATTCCCATGGGTCCGACATAACCAGACGGAGAATCATATTCAAGGATCGAATGATAATTGTCGCCGTGCCACACACGCTGCTACTGTAGCTCATCGCGAGAAAGATGAATTTGATACGACAAAGACACGTGTGATGTGAGGTCAAGGAAATGGTAATTGTAATACTTGGTACACTAATATACAGAAATTTTTATTACAAAATTATATATAATTCTGTAGAAGCGGAAATGTGTGAAGTTCTGCTGCCTTGCTTGTTCAGCTCGCTTTGATTCCTTCCTCTTCCTGCTATTCCATTTCTTCTGATTCCATGTTCCCTCCCTCTATTTCCACTGGCGCTGTTCCGCCTATTCCTTTGAGCGCCATCTTTGGCAGCGGAGGTATATACAGCTACCTTTGAGGTGGCTCGCGCCGAATTCTCTGGTTGGGCTCAGCGCTGTCCGAAAGAACATTTGCGCTCAGCAGGAAAACGGCCTCTAGTCATAAGAAGTGGCTTCCCTGTCGTAAGCAGTGACGATGGGCCATATTCAGAGCCGTGCGACTCTGCTTTACGGTACGACTCTCGTGTGAAATGTACATGCTCCTAGGCCATGTGCCGTGTCCACAATCTCTGCGCGGAGCGAGTCGATTGTTGAACTCATGATATTCGATGGTGGGCATGTTTCGCCTGTCAGCCTGACAGCACATCGAGCGAATTGGCTCGATTAACAATGTGATAACCTTAGGAACTCTCTCAACTTGCATCGCGCAATGTGTTGTCATCATGGCCTGCTTGCTGTTCTGCTTGTTGGGGAGTTGCATGCACCTCGTCATCGGCAAAGTTGTCCAGAAGCTCCGCCTCTACATCTTCGTAAATCGCGGGAAGGTCCTTGCGGAGCTCATTCATGCCCTGTTCCTTCAGAAATACATCCAGCTGCTTCACAATATTACGCTGTACATAGGGGAGTTCGGCAAGTCTTCGGACCGCCCAAGCAACAATACCACGTGGCGAGAGATCTAGTTCCTCACCAGTATCTTTCTCGGTCAGGGATTGTGCGACAAGTTCCTGGTCGTCCGAGCTCGAAGGATGTGGCGATGCCTTGACTTCTTCAAGCGCTTTGCGAAGGATTATAAGGATCGTGTTGACATCAGGGAATATCGCCCCGTAAAGAACCAGTCTGCTCCTGTCGCCTGACCTCGGCGAAGAGATCACAATCCTCTGCCGCTTCAAGCTATTGAGAGCTCTGGCTCGCATGCGTGGCATCCTTTTGCGCATTGCGCTACTACGAACCATGTTGAAAGCAGCATCATGTGCGCGTCGTGCGGAGTGCGGCCAGAATATACCGAGCAAACGACGACCACCAACGCTGCCATGTGCGGCAACTACGCCCTCGAGTAACATGTTGAATTTGCTGGTATCGAGTTGAAGCGGGTAGTTGGATTTCTTTGGGCACAGAGGGAACGCAAAATCGAACCAGCGCTTGTTGATCGCTGCTAGCACAGCCAGCAATGACACACTGGCCTGTGTTCGAAGTTTGCGTTGGCGTTTGGCGATAGTCCTGACAAATGATTGCGCTCGGGACAGGTTTGCGGATGTATCGCTCTGTTCGCCTTTGAGGTCGGTGATCTGTCCAAGCATAGTCCGTATTGCAACAGCCAAAGGCTGACTACCAAGGCCTGGGCCTGGTATGCTGGAGAGGTAGTCTAATGCTTCCTGCGCAGCGTCCCACCGGAGTGCCTGAATCTGACTGATCAGAACCGACTCCAGCGATGCTCGGGAAAGGCTGCTGTCCTTAAAAAGGGACAAGAGGGCTTTGTCATTACTGGCAGCAGCGAACCGGATCAGAGCTGGCTGCAAGTTTGGGTCGTCGTAGGAGGTTTTGGGTATGACCGGGCCATCTACGTCTCTGCTGTAAATCAGCCAGCGGCCGAACTCGAAAGCTCTCGCTTCGGTGACCTGGTCCAGCAAAAGCGCCAACGTCGTGATCGGAATCTGAGCGTGGAATCCGGGATATTCAATAGTGGGAAGGTTGCTTGTGAACATGCCTAGGGAACTCACAGCGCGAAAGACCGAGTTCGCCGCCTTCTTTACGTTTCCTCGCTGGTTCAGCCTGCCGAAGAATGACCCGACAGCCCTGAATTTATCCTGATCTGCACGGTACTGAATCCGATTGAACACTTCTAGGCTACCTTCGAAGGATCCAGAAGAAACTTGACCGTAAAGGGCGCGATGTAAGATCCCTTGCATGGCTGTGGTGCCATCTTTGACGTACGCTGGCAGGTCTTGATTGTTGCTCGTGTCAAGGTCACTTCCAAAACCAGAGGTCAGAGCAACCAGTCTTTGAGCGAGATTACTGTCTGTCTCTGGTGCAGCACTGCGGGTGTCGAGAAGTCGTAAGCTGATCCCGCCCCACGTGCCAAAGCTAAGACTTTGCTTTTGTTCCGCCAAGGAACGTCTCATGGTATGCATGCAATCCATCACCACTTCGATGGGAGTCCCTCGAGTTCCTACGCCAATGTTGACATCGCAAGACAGTGCGTCCACATAAGCATTGACTACTTCGCTGCTGATCGTGCGAACTACAGAAGGCTTCGGCGACTGCACATCATCCATCGATGTCTTCGATCTTGTTTTGAAGAGGAATTCCCATGACCTCCAGTCTCGTGGCTCTGTAGAATAGTTCTCAGGGAGAGATTTCTGGTAGTCTGTCCAGGACAGCAGGGTCCAGGACTTGGGTCGATCTGCGAGCAGCGACCTGAGGATCAAGGCGCCTTCACGAGTCCAACCTCCGTACAGGCACGACCATAGTATAAGTTCCATCCACACCTCTGCACGAAGGCCTGCTACATGCACGCGAAAGACACTTCCGCGAATTTCTGGTCGAGGTGAGGATAGAGCTCCGTAAGCCTTGGCTTCCTCTATCACGAGCTTTTCATGAGCGCGCCAAGCGGCATCGGATAGAGATGTTAGGATCCGTGATGACAGGAATGGGATGAGAGGCGGCTGTTGAATTGCGCACCTATCAGGATTCGGCTCTGCCTGGTAGATGGCCAGCGGCATAACCTCCCGATGATGCAGGTAGGCGATGATCTCCAGCACCTCCGGTCTCATGTCGTTTCCTACACACGCTTTGATCATCGCGCCCAGTGTGCGCCACACTTGTCCCAGTACCTCGTGGCCCAGCAAATTGTTTCGATCCTGGTTTATCGGATGTAGGCCATCGAGCATATCGTCCAATGATGGAGACCGCAGTGCATCCTCGTTTACGAGGGCGTCTGGTGCCCCGAGATCCAGCGGACGGTCGACGTCGTCAAGATTTGGCACTTTCTGCCATATACTTCCCACTCCTGCAAGGCGCGATTCGACAGCGTGTTCAGCTGGGAACCTGTCAACCAGCTTCTTGATCAGCCAAACGACAGCAGTCCATCGATTTTGTTCAATGCCAAGATGGTAGAGGAGATCAAGGGGTTTATCGTCCGCATTCATCGGGTATTGCGCGCCGAGCAGAACCTGGGCGACGTCCACAGCGCCAAGGGTATTGTCTGGGGGAGTGACATTGGGATCACGCAGGTGCGGCGGCAGTGCGCCTTCAAGCAGAGGCATCCATAAGGTGATGTCACGTCCTGGAGGCTCGATTGTGCGAAATAGTTGATATCGCCTCCCCAGAGGCTCCAGTAGTAGTTGTGGCGAAGTTCCCCCTAACCGCTCATCGAGCTTGGATGGGGTCGCCACATGCAGCGCTCGCGGGACAGCGAGTCGCGTCGTCCATCGCAGAGGCTTTGTCCAGGCAATCGACTGCGCTCTACGGATCGTCCATGTTCTCATTGGCGCAGTGGCATAGTTGTGCAGATGCAAAGAGATGAGAGGAAAGACGGCGGTGCTGCGAGAAGAAAAGTCTCGAGTGACGTTCGCGACTCCGACGCGATCGCCCGGATCCCTGCAAGTGCCAAGCAACTGTCGCCTGGACTGGACTGGCTGTTCATGCTTGCTGCGGGTTGCAGTCCTCAAACACTTCCCATCCTCCAAGCACCGCGTCTTTTCGACTGCCCTTCGTTTCTTCCGAAGTCTTTGCCCCAAGTGCAGAACGAATATCGCGATTTCAGTCGCATCGTCTTGCCTCACCCACCCGCTTCTTGGACGCGTCTCAGCACGCGAACGGCAACAACAGCAAAGATGAGCTACCGCGTTGGTGTGTCTAAACACTGTTTTATGCGCAGAAAGAAGCTAACAAGAACAGAACTTGCGAAGACGGGTCGCTCGGGATGCTCGAACACCTCATGCAAGAAGGCGGAATCCAAGATTCAGAAGGGGGAACTCCGCCAGGGAGTCCTCGTGCAGATCCAAGAACACCAGTCCATGAAGTGGCGCCACTGGTATTTCACAGCCTTACTCTTCTCATAGTCCATGACTGACATGTACTTAGGGGCTGCGTGACGCCTACCGTGCTACACAACTGGTGGGAGACCGCTGGCGAAGATCTTGACCTCGTCGATGGCTACGACGACCTCCCCGCAGATGCGCAAGAGAAAGTCAAGCGCTCCCTGGAACAAGGCCACGTTGACGATGAGGATTGGAATGGCGCAAGTAGCCTCTCACATGAAGTATGATGCATTGAACTAACGTGTGGAGTAGGATATTGAGATGAATCGCTATGACCCAGCCAACCCACGCCAAGGCATGTTCTTGACCAAGAAGAAGAAGAAGGAGCTGGGCAAAGACGACGTGAGTACTTGCACCATTTGAAATCTGCCCATGCTGATTTGTGTCAGGACGATGACGAGGGCGACAAGCAGAAGAAGAAGCCTTCAAAGAAGCGAGCCCGCAAAGATGCAGAGGACGAAGACGAGGAGGCCGAATCGAAGCCAGCGCCGAAAAAGTCACGCGGCAAGAAGGCCAAAGCCGAAGAGGAAGATGAAGCACCAGCCCCGGCGAAGAAGACGTCGAAGAAGAAAGCTCCACCCAAGAAAGAAGTGGCCGAGGAGTCCGCCGAGGAGAGCGAGCAGCAGGCACCAAAGAAGACCAAAGGACGCAAGGCCAAGTCCGCTGCCAAAGTTGAGCCAACGAGCGACGCCGAGGATGTGTCTGCCGAAGAGGAGAAGCCCGCACCTCAGAAGAAATCCGCTCCCAAGGCACGCAAGGGCAGAGCCAAGAAGGCTGCCAGCGAAGAGGACTAGACGGGCCTTACTCTCTTGCTCCTGCCAGCGCCCTTGGCCATCAGCACTCGTCGAACGTTTCAGGCCACACGGGAGCTCCCTGTTGACGACGAGTTGGCAACAGTGCGGCGAGGCACTACACATTCCCTACAGCATCACGGCAGTTGTACACCGTTCCTGCATTGCAACCTTGAAAGCCAGCGAGCTTCTCAAGGTGGACGACGCGTCCTTGGCGCGTTCAAGCTTCATGAGTTTTCGATACCCACAGCTTCTGTACGTATTCAGTGTAATAGTACCAACACCTGACGACTTCCAGTCCCAATGCGCGCGTCGCAAGAATGCTCTGCATCAAGAAGTTGCATCAATGTCATTCTAAGGTGGAGGGCCTCATCGTGTCGTTGTTGCTGCCGTCATAACGACGTACCATAATCCTCCGGGCGACGCGAATCAGGGACCCTACACGTCACGAACAGTACGCGAGCTTCTTCAACGGTAGTGCTTGCATTGGTCTGAAGATCCAGAGATCCGCCAGATCTCTTGCGATCTCAAAAATGGTAGATTAACCTTGCAGGGTTCATATCTCCCCGGCGCGCTTCATGTACGATCGAACTTTGTTCCTGGCGCGCTAGTCTGCTTCCTGCATGTCATTGACGTTTCATGCGACAACCACATCTCTCCTCAGCCTTCGCACATGCACGGATCAGACACTCTTCAGCGCATGCTATTGCTCGGGGAGCACTCTGTGCCAATGGGATGTGTTGTTTCAATGCCCGGTGGCTGAAAATGCTCATGGGCTCTTTTATGGTTCAACGAGGCTGGATCTAGCAAGATCTGCTTCATGACTTGGGTAAGTCTGTTGATGGTACCTGCGTCGTTCATTAACTTGTCGAGAACTCAGCTATAGTTGATGTCAGAGTGACTACACCTTCGTCGCTTCAAACATGATGAGCCCTACTGTTTGAATGTGATGCATCGGCAGTGACGTACGCAATCTCGTCCATCGTCCAGCCCCATGACAGCATGTGGTCGACTGCGAGAAGGGGAGGGAAGAGATATAAGTTCTGCACGTTTCTTCTACTTACCGGACATCATCCACAAGCACTAAAATCTTGAGAAACATTCCAACTCAACAAATTCAAACCACACAACACAAGCACCACCCAATATGTCTTCCTCCGCCGACGACCAGTACGAGCAGCAGAACGACCAGATCAGCGGTGACGTTCCCGCCGGAGACGCACAAGACAACGACTACGCAAGCCGTACTGGCCAGAACCAATACGGAGTCCCAGTCGTCAAGGACGATGCTGCTGTTGAAGAGGGAGGCTATGGCGAGAATGCCGACTCTGATGCACAACTAGGTAAGCCCTGTGTCTCGCAAGCAAGTACAGTGCCTTACATGCTAACTATTCAACAGAGAAGGACGACCGCGACGTCGACGAGAGCAACATCTTGGACTCGCGCACTCGTGGTGCTGCGAAGCAGAAGGGCACATATGCTGAGCCTGGTGATGAGGAGGGACTTCCTGGTCCGGAGGATGGGACTAGCAGTGGGCGTCAGTAGATTGATCCTACTGATTCGAAGACGAAGTGTTATTGTATGAAGTTATGAGATGATACCAGATGCTTCACTGTATACCTCGTTCCCTTTTCTCAGCTTCCTGCTTTCTACTATGCCAATTCGTTCGGAGGGGAAGCAAATAATATTTCCTCAGCTCTTGCCTGTCCGCAACACTTCGATAAGAGTGTCATCACGCATACAAAATCCTCTCCCCATCTATATGTTATTCGTAACACAAGTCAACACCCCTCCGCCCTTACACGGAATCGTGCCAGGATTACCTCGCCTCCAAGGCCTTCTAAACGTTCCGCGACGTTCGCTGTTGCAGGTATTATAGGTGTTGCGGGAGCACTACAACACATCGCGTATGTATTTTCAGCAGTCCTCGGAGGAGGATTGGGTGTTCATAAGGGCAGATAAACGTACGCATCTCGGCTCCATGCCTCCACTGCAAATAAGTTCGTTTTCGTTTCCGGCGTTGTCGATGCAGCAGAAGACTGCGAAGGCGGAGGAGGCGTATGCGAGGGATGATAGGAGGATGGAGAGGTTCATGGTGAGAGCTTTGGTGTTGTGGCTACAGATTGCGCCTTTGTATCGTCAAAAGGGAGACTTCGAGCGAGTGCCTAGGTGGGGAAGCAGGACCCGTAAGGTGTGCATTTCTTTCTCTTATACGATAGGCTCATGTCTGGGGTTCCAAGCGGAGAGTATCGGATGCGAAAGCAGAGAAGGTCCGTTCATATGGGCGACAGGTTTGGTCGATTCGTATTGAGGATCAAAGTCATGAATTGGTGACTGGGTAAGCTGCAAACGATCTATTATGGGTTGCATGTCCGCATGGTATATGTGCCTGCACAGATTGAGGTTACTGAAATCTGCGTTAGTCAGCTTACTAGTATGATGCAGAGGGGATTTCAAGGAAGTGATCGAGACATTTATGTATCTCAAGTGTGCCCTTCCACCAATATACCAGAACACTCACCTTTTCTCGTCATCTTTGCTCCCATTGGTTCGAGTCTTACACAACACAAGCCAGAAACCCTCCACCAATACAGGAAATGTCACTGTAACTAGCTCGGTGCCATTGGTGCTGGAACGTTCCACGGTTTGCACAGCTTTTGTGAGAATTTTTGGAGCACTGCGGTGTCGTTCACGTTAGCTGATCAACATTTTCAATTGCTATTGTCTGAAAATCATTTCACAATGAACAACGAGAGCCAAAATAGTGTGAATGGTCAACATACACATTGAGATTGCGCACCATCAGTACACATGAGTTGATTCTGAATTTCTGCTGCAACAGGGAGGCAGCAGTAGACTGCGTAAGTGGAAGAGGCGTAAGTGAGAGCGGAGAAGAGGGTGAAGAGCTTCATTTTGTTTGATGTTGATGGCGGACGAGGGGTCTCGCGGTAAGTCGACCAGTTCTTGCGAGTAAGCGGTAGGAGGACAAGATGGAGTAGTTGAGTGTAGTCAGCGTTTCTTTATACTACATGTTCTCGTTCGAAGTGAAGACGAACGGCGCCGGCGACTTGAGTCCATTTGGTGTCCGTCGCGAGCGGGAGAGTTGAGTCAAATGACGGATACGAGACATTGCGTGCTGACAGGCAGAATTGAATAGAGTCTTACGTTCTCGTGGCATGTGTGAATTGGAGCCTTAGAGTGAGATCCCGAATGGCTATAGATAGGCTTAGTAAGCTTACGGTATCGCAGTCTATAAAGAGTGTGATCTCGTACTGAAAAATAAGCTTTCTCGTGCCTTGACATGCGAAACACGACATGATGTACTGATTCGATTCTTGGCATGAACGAAGATAGGGCAGAGATGGTCAAACATGACGCCGCAGAGGGTGAGATATTCGTTACTCAGGAGAGGATGATGCTTCTGAGTGGCTATATGTCAATGATACGCTCATTCTCGATGCACTCACTTGCTATTTTCCATTTCCAGGATCTCATCTAGCAAGCTCACTGTTTCCGCTGGGTTCGCGATCCATGCTGTCGTACTCGCCAATCTCGCTTTGAAGTCGTTTGCTCCAGCGCTGAGGAACTGGTCTCCTACGTGCAAGCTACGACTTCCTTCGATTCCGCCAAAGTACCGCTGACAGGCCATGACACCCCAAGACTTGTCTCCAATGTCGACAAAGACGTCATTGCCACCGTTGAAAGCGCAGAAGGGTATGCGTCTGCCGGCGGGTGACATTTCGAGGATGCGTTGCACGACGAGGACCGTTTCCTCGAGCTGTTCGCGGGAGAGTTTGCCCTGGATTACCGTGTTAGCAGAGACGGAGAAGGCTGCACTGTGTATAAAATGGCATCCTACCTTCGGCGGATAGATGCCCACGGCGCGTTCTTTCCGAAGTACCTGCACTGGCATGTTCATCGCTTCAACACAGTCCTTCAAAGCTGCTTCAGCAACATCAAGCAAGTCGGCAATGTTCTCTTCTGTCCATGTCTGCATCTCAGGCAAGCGCCACTCCGCGGCTGCAACCGGCACAAGCTTGTGTGTAGCATTGGCATCGAATCGGAACAGGAAATTGGCTTCGCCGCCCATCACGACAAGTCGATTGTTGAGATCAAGGTTACCTTTCTCGTTCGCCACAGCATCAAGAAGACCGAAGAGACGTTGATAGTATTTCTCAGCCTCTGTATATCCCGCTGCCGTGACAATGCCGATCCGCGAGCCATTCCGCATAAGCGCGAGAATGCGTTCGATGACTGGGTTGTCAGGAGACAGATTGTGGCCATCATCGTATAACGTGACATCTCCATCAAATGTCACCAGTTCCAGCTTGCCGGATCTTGTGAGCGCCATGGCCTGAGCTGTGTTGAGAACAAGTCGGACATCATTGAAAGACGGAGCCACAAAGCGGCGGGAAGAAATGTGCCGCTTCCTATCTTGCCAGTCAAAGGCATCTTGGAGGGGCAAAGGTGTAAAGAAGGTGCCAACTGATGGGACGAGGAGTTTGAGCTTGGATCTGTTCTCGTTGCCTTGCCGTTGATGTGCAATATGATCTTCGAGCAGGTCTTCGACATCTTTCATGATCTGAGCATAGCGTTCGTGGGCTGACTTGGCCATCTTGGCCACGCTGGGTTTGTCCGCTTCATGGATGTTGGTAGGCTGGGAGAGCAGCACGAAGGGCACTGCGAGAAGACCTTTGATCCATTCGATCTGGCATGGATCAGATCGGGTCGTACTCTTACCTTCGCGAAGTTGTGACTTACGAACTGATCTCGTCTGTGCGTCTATACGGCATCAATAATCATTCATCTATACCGCATTCGCTTGGCAAACGAACCTTCAGGGCATCTGTGAGGTGTCAGCTCGTGCTTGAGACGCTGACAATCATGCTGGCTCACATTCGACACGATATCGGGTGGTCATCTTTGATAAGCCTCTCTGGTCGCAATTCGTTTTGGTGTCTGGTGGATTGTGACTTGAAGAGGCTCAGAGTGAGAGAGAAGATTGGAAGAAACAGCAACTGAACAGTGGCTATCGGACCTGGCCGTTGCACATGCACGGCTGGTCTTAGCGCTCGCTTAGCGCTCGAATCCCTGTCGCTGATCCCTGACGTGCATTCACGCGTCGCGTCTTCCCGCCGATATGATCTTCCCACCTTGTCGCAACTCCGACCTCAATCGGCAGCACCACTGACCACGCCGCCATGGCTGCGAACGATGCCACTCTCACGCCTTGGGCGTCGTCCGGAGAGCCTGCGCCAACCCTTGGGCAACGGCTGCAGCAACTGCAGTTCGAGCGCGGCCATTTTCGCGACATCACCGAAGAAAGCTTGAGGGCAGAAATGGCTGCAGATGAGAACCCTGACTCTGGTGCCAACACCGACGATGGCGCCAACGAGCAGGACGATGAAGTGCAAGATGGCGACCAGAGGCCCACCACGCGTCAGGATCTATATGGGATACGGCAGCAGCTCCTCACCCACGTCGGACAGGCTCACCAAGATATCATGATCGCCCTCGATGCCATTTCCATCCTCGAATCGACGTACGCCCCTGCTCAAGGTGCTGCGACTATCTCACAGATAGCGAAGCAAACTGTGCCGACAGCTTCCATCGGAGCAGATGTCTGGGCTCGCACTCCTGCCGATCCCGCTCGTGAAGCTCAAAACAGAATCATTGCGACCAACGTACGCGCCAAATCCCTCAGTGAAAGTGCAGACAGCTTGCTCGCAGCTGCTGCAAGATTGCAGGACAATGTTAGGAAAGAGTCGCGGTACTGGTCACAAATCAAGGAGATCATGGCAAAAGGCTGGAATGTTAGTCGGATGCCTGGTCAGAAAAACATGTGCGTGCATTTTGGCTTCAACGGCAGCACGAGGTCTGGGCGCACCACCGCTGCACTGATTCAAGATGACGAGGGCAACATTACGCTTGAGCGAGGAATTGGTGCTCGTCCGCAGGCAGTGAGAGCGATCTTGAAGAGGGACAACCGTATTGTGGGAACTTCTCGGCTACCACTGTTGCCAGAAGAACGCGAGCCGACACTGGAAGCAAGAGTCCGTCACGCAAGGGACAGTCTCTTCGACGAGGAACTATATCACGAAATGATCCGAGAGTCTCGAAACCTCTATGGGCAGGGCGTGACCATGAAAGGCAATTCGATCGCATTCGCGTATGATGATGCCATGGGCAGTGTCAAAGTCGAGCTCGAACTGGTGTCTCTCGATGAAAACAATGATGTAGCGAGTGACGGCTCGCAAGACCAAGTGGCCAATGCAATCATGCTCACTGCTCGACTCCTACTTGGTCGAGCGCATCGGAAACGCACCAAACAGAAGGCTGAGGTCCCTGCCCCTATGAAGCCCAAGGAAGACCGTAAAGAGCCTTTGCAGATACTTGCGCCAATACTGGTCTTCATGGGTCATTGTGCCAATATCCATCAGATCAATACGTATGCTAACAGAGTGGGCGACATCTTGAAGAGAGGGCAAATCCCTGCTACAGTGCACAAGGCACGCGTGGAACTTCCGATCGATACAGAAGGCACAGTAAATACCGAGTCCCTTTACGCGGCTCTATTCCGACAATCATCGGCGACGGCTTCCATTGAGATCGCCTCGCTTCCGCCATACAAACTCACTGTCGGCAGCACCCCCGAGGACACCGTGTGGCACACCTTCAGCTACATGAAGGAGGGGCAGACTTTTGACTGGACCAATATCAGAGACCTAACGGAAGACGTCGACCAATACATTACTGATGCGGCCGCTCAGTACCTTACATCTGAATGCGAGGGTTGGAAATTCCAGCCTAGGAGTGGACTGCTTGTCAGAAAAGGAGCTGCTGGCCAGCTATCAGCTTCAATAGAACTGCATACGGATGAAGGCGCTTTGGAGCTACGCTGCGGGAATGAAAGCGCGAAGTGGACACTCGAGGATCTTGGCAGCGATGCTCGGAGCATTGTGACTGCTCTCACTGAAATTGCAAAAGATTAGATATCTTTGTATTTGAGAGTTCAAGTCCGCTTCAACCAGTCAGTGATATCCCTCACATGTATCAATTTCTTCATCCGCTACACCCGGAGGTGCCTATTGCTTGCCATCCTATGTCGTTGTCTCTGTTGTATGCGTCATTACACCTCCGCGCATCGAAATGTTTTCGTGCCATGGAGGCTTGATGAGAAGGGGACGTTTGGAGTTGCTCTCACCCAGAGTCTGTATTGCACGTACGCTCCTCCGCACATAGAAAACGTCTCGTGCCAGTAGCACCGCCTCCAATCAGATATGCTGGGTCGCATGTCTCTCCGTGGCTGTCGTCCAGAGTACAGAATGACAGTGGAGTCGTTTCCACATTACGGAGACTTGTGAGGCACGCATTGATGCGAAGAACATTCTCCTCTGATGATTTCGCGCAAGTCTATCTGCAATATCTCATGCTCTCATCCCAATTCTGTGCAAGTGTTTTCTGTTTTTGTCTGTGCAAGTTTTTAATTGCTGTTGTCTGTTATGCTATTCGTACAAGTTTCATATCTCTGCCCATTTACGTGTTCCCATGTTCCCGTTTTCCGTTGTCCTAGTCCGGTTGTCTTGTAGGTAAGGGATTATCAAGACATGTGGTAAGCTTGGTGCTTTGACTGCTAGTTGCAGCTCAGTTGTAAGATAGGTAAGTGGATGTGCTGTTTAGCCGCGGAACTTGCGGGCGTTCCTGCTGCGCTTGTAGCTGTTTGGCTGTTTCGGGTAGGTGTCTGGCGTTTCGGCCTCGTTGTCTTCGCTGCCGTTGTCATTGCCCCCATATGAAGGTGGCGCAGTCTGCTCCGGGGAAGACTCAGTGCTGGATGGTTTCTCAGGCTCGTAGTTGTCTGGCTTGCCGGAGTCGTTGTCATTTCCGCCATATGATGGTGGTGCAGTCTCCTCCGGAGAGGACTCAGTCTCGGACGGCTTTTGAGAGCCGTAGGCTGGAGGGACTGCGGCGCTTGAAGTTTGCTCTGGGCTGGCTTCGGAAGAAGTTGGCGTGTCCTCGCCACCGCCGTAGCTTGGAGGAGAAGCGGGGCTGGTGGTCTGCTCGGGGCTGGATTCGGTAGTCTCTGTTGTTGTCTCACCACCACCATAGCTGGGTGGAAGCGCGGCGCTGGTAGTTTGCTCTGGACTGGCTTCAATAGTAGAAGAGGAAGAGCTTGGCAATCCGTATCCTGGTGGCACAGCTACGCTAGAAGTCTGTTCTGGGCTGGCTTCAGAAGAAGAGCTTGGCTGTCCGTATCCAGGAGGAACCTCGGCGCTCGAGGTCTGGGTTGGACTCACTTCAGTGCTGCCTGTGGAGGAAGAAGAGCTACCTCCGTAGCTTGGTGGAACGCCGGTGGACTGCTGAGGCTTCTCAGTGTTCGAGGAGACTGGGTAGGCGACCGAAGAAGAAGAGCCACCATATTCAGGTGGGGCGTAGCTGGACTGCTCGGGACTGGACTCAGTGCTGCTGCTTGGGATTGGGTAAATGAAGGAAGTGGTTGAACTGCTGGCACCGTATCCTGGAGGAACCGAGGACTGAGGGTATGCCGGTGCGGAAGTGGACCCGCCATAGGCCGGAGCAGTAGGAGCACTGCTGGACCCTACAGGATATGCGACGCTAGACGATGATGCAGAGGCAGTGGCGGAGGAAGACCCGCCGTACGCTGGTGCAGTAGGGGCACTGCTCGATCCGATAGGGTATGCCAAGCTGGAGCTCGATGATGGGACATACGAAAAGCTTGGGATAGAGCCACCACTGGAGCTAGATGGAGATCCATAACTTGGTGGCCCAGTTGGGTAGATCGGAGCAGACGTAGATTGAGTTGGGCTGACCTCGGTTGAGCCTGAGCTCGATGGGTAGTTAGCAGGTGGAACTGGGTAGCCGGATCCTCCAGTAGGGGAGACAATTGTGGTGTTGGCAGAGAACGTGTAAGAGTACGTCAAGCTTGAGTGACCATAGCCAGGTGGCGAAGATCCAGTTGGCGAGACGTCAGTGTTGCTTGGTTGCGATTGAGTGCCGGAAACTGTGGTCGTAAAGTAAACAGTGCTCGTCGACTTGATAGTGCTGTCCGCTGGGCACTCGTATGCATTTGGCGCACAAGAGGTAACGATGACCTCGGTGGTGGATGCAATTGTGGTAGTATAGTACTCAGGTGGGGAATCTGGAGGCGAGGTCGTTGTTGGGCTGGCTTCGTCCTTTGAAGTGTAACCAGGTACGCCCTCAGTGGGAGAAACTTCTGTGCTGCTAGGAGCTGGCACAGTGACTGTAGATCTAATGGTTGAAGTGACAGTGGAAGTGGTCGAAGAGTCATAAGTCGTGGTGATCGTAGTGCCGTCCGTCGTGTAGACGCTGCTGGCAAGGCACGTCGTTGCATACGTGGTTTCGATGTTGGTGACGCTAGTAGTGTATCCAGGTGGAGCTGGCTCATCATCGCCATCTGTAGGTGGGCTTGGAGAGGAATCGGTAGGCGCCGGGGCGCTGGAGCCACCTGACAGAATTGCGGTGCCGGTTGTGAATGCAGGAGCGCTGGTGACTGGCTTGATGACAACACCGCTGGATGCACCGTATCCAGGAGGAGCTTCAGGTGCGCCAGAGGTCAGACTGGATTCCTCGATCGGCACAGAGGCGGTCGACTGGGACACAGATGGCTGACCATAGCCGTTTGTGATAGTCACAGTGACAATGCTGTAGCTGTATTGCTGAGCGGCGGACGTGGTGCCCGGAGCTCCGTACGCAGGAGGTTTGTCATTGCTTCCCTCGGTGGGCGAGACTTCAGTATCAGACTCTGGAACAGCTGTGTGCGTCTGTGTCTCGGTGATGGTTGCAGTCGAGGTGAGCGTCTGTGTATGGGTCACTGTAGGACCATAGCCTGATGGTGCTCCACCGCCGTAGCAGGCACACGTAGACGGATCGGCTTGGCGGTCGTGAAGCTTTGGCGCAGCATCACTCAAGCCGACGATGCTGGCCGCAGCGATGAATGCTGGGGAGAACTTCATGCTGAGTAACTTTTGGGAAAGAGTGCTGGAAAGACTCAAACAGGGTTATGGGTACCTGACCCAAAACGAGTGTGGAGTGGTCGTCAAGACCTGAGGGGGATGCTAAAGACTGTGAAAGCGAGAGAAACGATGCAAACAACGCACAATGCTAGGATGATGAAAAGAAGTGGCACAGCAGAGGGCCGGCGCTCTTATACACACCTACCTCGCCCGTCTCGCGCTTGGCGCGCAATGTGCTAAACAGTCGACACAGGCCGGGGGAGACGGTCTCGGGTGGATTCAACGCCATCTTCGACTCCAAAACAAGAAGTGCGTCGTACTTGGTGATTCCGAATGCAGGGCTGGCGAGTCTGAGTGCAGCATGGTCGTCTGCTTCCAGCGGTGCGGTGGCCAGCGCGTGCAGAAAAAGTCCTTGCTCATCTCGACAGACGAGTGCGCTGCGTGGTCGGGTCAAAGGTCGAAACGTGCTAGGTTTCAGTTGTCGTGATGCATGAGACGAAGGTGAGGTGAGGACGAGCTGGGCAGGCGCGAGAGATCGGCGCGCGGGTGGGCAGTCTTGGCATCCAAGCGACACGGGAAGCGCCCGTCTTTCTCAAACACCATCCTCCGCGAATCAGACCTCTCCGACACCACGCGTCCTATTTCGAGCGCCTACTTTCTATCGGGAACCGCTCTGGGCAAGCTGCTTCTCGGACCACGCTCAGGCATTTGCACGAGCGCTCACTGTTGAGCCGCTGACGACTCTTGTCCACCACGCGCGCCTACAGTACCATCGAACTGAGTCGGAAAAATCACCTTTCCTATACCGTTCGACGCTATGAGCAGTACGTGAACGGCTAGTGTTGGCAAGTTGTGCACGCATCTGTTCTGGTGACCACTCGTCGAGAAATCGCTTCTGCGATCAGCACAATATGGCGCCAATGCCTTCGATCGGGGAGCTGTCGCATTTGTTGAACCCTTTAGCCACATCTCTTCAACTCGAAACATCGGCTAGTCAACTAGATGGCCTGCCACGAGATCTCGAGGACTCAATCCGGTACGAGACTGCGCGGCATGTCCAAGCCGCGGGAATTCTCCTCCACCTACCACAGGAAATCATTGCGCAGAGTCTCGTCATACTGCAGAGGTACTGGACAGGCCCCGATGGCGGCAGCATGCTTCTATACGATTCGAAGGTATGTTTTGCAGCTGTTTGATCGCCCACCGTTCGCTAGTGAACTGACATGACACAGCTTGTTGGAGCTGCAGCTCTCTACCTCACTGCCAAACCATCAGCCCATCCTGTCAGCGCGCGACAGGTGCTCACGTCATTTCAGTATCTGTCAAAGCTGAGCCCTGATCAGTTGCACTCTGCAGATGAACAGTCCAAAGGCGTGAACTCGTGGCATTACATGGAAGAGCTGTACGTAGCCGAAAGGGAATTTCTTTACGAGATCGAGGCAAATATGCTCCGGCTCCTTGACTTCCAGACTCATGTGGCGTTGCCACATACGTTGTGCATCAACTACCTGCAGACGATGGACGTCTTTCAGTCAGGAGCAGGCAAGACAGTCGCCAGAGCTGCCTTCAAGCATCTAAACAGCGCACTGCTCAGTCCACAACTGCTTTACCTTACGCACCAGCCGTCTGCCCTGGCAACATCAGCGATATACCTGGCCGCACGAGAAACTAATGTGAAGCTTCCAGAAGTTGAGTGGTGGGAGATATTTGACGTGGATCGAGAGGAACTGGGCTTTCTCGTTGTTGCGCTCAGAAGCATTGAAGGCTTCGCGCTTGCAGAGACGCAAAAATGGAGCGGCCGCCGTGTGCCTTTTGATCCGGTCGACATCAAAGCAGAGATCGAAAGGCGTGAGACGTTTCTCGAGGCTGGAGAGTGAGTGGACCACACTCTCGGTCAAGCCAAGATCACCAATCCGAGTAATGCGTTGAGCGCAAGGTCCAGAGCATTTCGAGACTCCCGCAGACGATTTCGTCCTCGTCACATCTTTCAAGGCCATGCCATCTTCCACCCAGTCGTGGCGAAGGCAAACAATGGCTGAGTCGCGTGAGAAACAGTCAAGGCAAGCACAAAGATCGACGCGCCTGATGACAGTCCAAGGCTGCCAGTAGGCCGCAGAACACTGCAGCGCAGCCAGCAGTGCCCAGCAGACATCAAGCTCAGCAGACAAAACCTTTCTACTGCTAGATCGCGCAGCGCAGCCAGTACAAGCACAATGTAGGCAAAGCGCGCAAGAGACAGTGAAGAAATTCACAGTCCTAAATTAGAGCAAGTCATTCACAGCGACTCCAGCGCTCTGCTCTAAGCCAAAGCCCAGTCTCTCTCCCTCTCCTTTCTCCTTCCTATTCTCAAACAGCAGCAAAGACAGCGACTCTCGCACTCTCAAATTGATTGACTTATTGACGCTGGCGTCAAATCTTACTCTCGCTCAGACACACAAAAAGAACAAGACAAACTAGGCAGCAAAGCAGAAACCACAAGCCCCGAGCTACACAACAAAACCACAAAACCCGAGTGAGACAATCTCACATACATCCAGAAATGAATCGATCTACCGCTTTCACCACAACAACGGAGTATCAGAGCCTCGAGAAGCAAAACTACATTGATCAAGACCTTTCTGGGACCCGAAACGACAACAGCAATCACGCAAGCGCAGATGCATATACTCGCGTCCACATCGTCACCGCGACTTCTACGCGCTACATTGATGAAAGCACTGCAAGAATGCGAAAATTCGAAGAGGAATGGCTGATGAGACAGGAAGCGGAAGTTGCTGCTGCTGCTGCTGTGCAAACAACGAGAATTACGAATCACGTCGGTTTTAGGAGTGGGTTGGCGAAAGGTGGAATGAGAAGATTGTTGAGGAGGGTCGCGGCCATGATCTCTGGTGGGTGTCGTCGATGAAGCGCTGGAGAATGTGTTCGAAAGCCATGATACGATAGAGGTTGGCAATCATCTTGTCGTATGTGTTGAATGAGTATCAGCGATGTGTTGATGTCGACTAAGCGGAGTGGTACATATTGGCGCTCGGGCCGCATGGAGTTGTAGTGGACATGCAAACCTGGGCCAGAAGATTAGATTGCGAGAATTGAAACGATATCATGAAGGAGGAAATGCACAATGTGGTATCAGATTTCTTTTGTGATTCATTTGACCTATGCAGAGGATAGCCCTGCGAGTGGCGGAGCCGCTGCGTCTCATTCATGCCGGTACGCCTTGCTATGCATACCTCATACCTTGTACCCCATGGCTGCCGTCCAGCTCATACACCATAAACGCCGCGTACTTTTGCAGCATATCGCAGTCATCTTGCCCCATCTTCAGATCTAGTACGTCCGTGCCAAGTTCCTCAGGTACCAATCGACTAGTCTCCTGCCAACCTTCGCTTCGCTGACGTGGATGATGTCGCCTTCCATGGCGTAGTCGAGGTCGCTGGTGTTCACAATGTCACCTTCAAGGAGGCCGCCGTCTCCAGTGTGTCGCACTTGTCGGCTGCGCTGCTTGTTGACAAGGAGCCAGCTGCGAAGGGTCTCGGCGTCCACTTCGAGGAAGCCGGCAAGTTTTGTCAGGTCCATGGTGGTGTAGAGCTTCAGGTAGCTGCGGACGGTAGGTGTGTAAATGTTGTTCTTGACCTCCTCCATAAAGATCGCCAAATGGTGCTCCACGGGGTCGACATTGATCTGCGGGTTGTCAAAGTCAGGAGGTGTGGGCGAGATGAACTTAGGGCAAGCGCTGCGGAAGAGCTCCTCAAAGATAGGAAGAGCTTCTGGTCCTCCACGTTGCATGCGAGTGAGCTGCTCGCCGTACTTCTCGCGAAGAGCGGTGTGGATGGTGTCATCTAGTCTTGTTGGGTGGAAAGCGACACAGATGGCGACCAGTGCGTACATCTGATCGTTCTTCTTGCTGATGCTGTCATATTGAGCACCCTTCTGGAAGTTCTTCGTCCTTGAGACGTAGATGAGGATGTGGTTGAAGGCGCGGAGAGCGTCTGCGTATCGGTGCATCATCATGTAGGAGAAACCGATGTAGTAGTATGTGGTGAAGTTGGCTGCCATGACACGGGCGAACATGGCCTTCTTGTTGAGTTCAATGTCGTCCAGAGTTTTGAGCGCCAGGCTGAAGTCACCGAGCAAGCAGTGCACTCGCAGCAATCCGATAATGGAGAAGTATCCCAGCATCTGGTAGAGTGGCCTATTGCCGTATTCGCCAGCGTATAATGAAGCATCCTCGCCTCGCTTTCGTGCAGCCAACTGCTCGCTAATCTGTGATCGCTGGATAAGGGAGTAGAGGACGTTCAAGACTGAATAGCAGCCCCAGGTGTTCGGATTCTCGCGCAGGATTGCGATTTCCTCCTCGTTGTTCTGTTGGAAAGCCACGCGCTGACGGAAAGAGCAGAATGAGTTGAACTGGTAGATGAACTCGTCGATCACGTCCCATGCCCAGAAGTACTGCCATTTCATCAGTGTCCCATTCTTCATGCAATTTGTATTGCAGATATCCTTACCGATGGCACCTCGATGTCGACTGGCCCTTCGCTGTTCAAAATGAAGTGGAACAGATTGCAGTAGCTGTCATAGCTCTGAATCTTCAACTCCGTCGATGCTCCATATTCGAGCGGCGTCGCCGCCGCCTGCAGCTGCGCTTGCAGATCTTGTCCACCTCCTCCGTATGAGTCCACCTGCTCCAAGCCATATCCATCATCGCCGCCATAGCCCGCTTGCTCGCGGAAGTCGTTGGCGAGCGCCTCCTCTTCGACGTCGGAGTCGTCATCCACCTGCCGTGTCGGCGCGCCCTGCTGGTAGGACGGTGCTTGTCGTACGCTCATGATTGCGGTGGTGGTGTCGGCGGAGATTGTCACGGCGTCGCTGGCACACAATTTCGCGACTGCCCCACGAAAATCAGGAACGGCAGGTTTTCCGCTGAGTCTTGGCACGTGAGCGGAGTTGGAACAGAAGCAACGACTCAGACAGGACCTTGGGACCACAACATCGGCGTTTCTACTCCGACGCTCAGCTCGATTACTATACAATTGCGTCGGACTTCAACGTCTATGTTGTAGTCGCCGCGGCATCATCATCTTATCACCGCAGTCCCATTGCAGCCACTCCGTAGCTCCTCCGCAAGTCCTCCGTGGTCCTCCACCACAATCGCCTTCATTTCCATTTCTCTCGCCATAGCACTGCACAATTCTTTCTATCGCGAAATCATGGCACCAGTCCATCGCGTTGCTGTGATTCAGATGTGGCCCAAGGTTCGCATCTCTTCAATTCTGCCCACCTGGCAAGCAACATAAGCTGAGCATCTTATCAGCCAATGGCTATGGAGCGCAACTTCAAAGTGGCTTGTGACTTCATTCGTGCTGCTGTGAAACAGAATGCGACACTTGCTGTAAGTGAGGAAAGCAGTTGCCAGAAAGACGCTCCTGAATTTTCGCGGTCACTTTGCTCTTAGTCTTTACCTCGGGCACCTTGCGCGACAGCGACCTGCCTGAGCATGAGGGCTTTCTATCGTGCCAGTAGAGTGCTGACCTCACCGACCGCCTACAGGTATTGCCAGAATATCACTTGCTCAATTGGATCCCAAACGATGAGAAGTTTAAAGAAGCCTGCTCTCACTGGCAGCGGTACCTTGACGGATACATTTCTCTGGCCAAAGAATGCAACATCAACATAGTCCCAGGCACGATCGTCGAGCTGCATGACGGGGGTACGAAAGACGAACGATTATTGAATGTTGCTTACTTCATCACGAACACCGGCGAGATCGCAGGTCGTTATGTGAAGAAGAATCTCTGGGGACACGTTGAACGACTGCATCTCACGAGTAGTTCCATGGATGACCATCCCGTATTCGACACGCCGCTTGGCAAGGTTGGGATGTTGATCTGCTGGGATTTGGCGTTTCCAGAAGCGTTCAGAGAGATGATCGCAAAGGGTGCGAAACTATTCATCATTCCGACCTTCTGGACCTTGAGCGACTGCTCAAAAGCCGGACTGGCCATCAATCCTGTGTCAGAAGGCCTGTTTCTAGACTCAATGCTGACAGCCCGTTGTTTCGAAAACACCTGCGGTAAGTGAGCTGCCACGAAGTACCACCAGACTGGAAGTGCTTTGCCTGATCCTGCTGAGACTTGCGTTTGGCATATTTCAAATTTCTTGCTTCCTGCACAAAAGCTGAAATTATGCACGCATGGTCTCAAGGACTGTGTTTTAGAAATGGAGTCAAACTGACGCCCAACAGCGATCGTTTTCGCCAACGCCGGAGGTCCTCCGGGCAAGGGCTATGCTGGCCTGTCACAGGTCTGTGTCCCGTATGCTGGCGCCCTCACACGGCTCGGTAGCTGTGCCGAAGGCATGGCTGTCGTCGACGTCGATATGCAGATCCTCGAAGATGCAGAGGAGAACTACCAAGTACGAGGTGAGCTTCCAACAAGGAACGCTGGACTGGATAGTCGACATAGGGCTGACCTGACATTTTCCTAATCATAGCCGATCTTGCAAGGTCAGACTGGGTATGTTATCGGAGCTTTACCAGCGCCCTGGATACATGCTAATTTGTTACAGCACTATGAGTACAGGCATAGCAAGCAGACAAAGTTGTAACGCACGGGCTTCAACAATAATGTAACCATTTGCGACGATCACGGCCAGGTCTGCACATCGCAAGAGAGCTGCCACGCTGCTCCGCGTGCTCACCTCGTGATGTCTGAGAGACTGATGATTCCTCCTCGGTCCCGTTGCATGCACTGACCCACCGCACTTCTCAGCGCTTTTGAAAAATCGTGCGAATCGTGCAGCTTGCCGCACCAGCTTGCCATCGCGAAGTTGCATGCGGCACGGTTCAGCCGAACACCAGGTGGGCGTACCGCCTGATCGGCATCCTGTTTTGAGTCTCCCGCACCAACATCTGACAAGCAAATCAACCCATGCGGCATCGCGTGGTCCCCCTGGTGGCGACGACAGCACGCTAACTCCGAATCCCAGCTTCGGCAGTCCACGCGAGCCTGAGGACGGATCGAACTTTTGCTGGTCGCAAACATCTTGTGCTCAGCTCGAGGAGCTGCTGAGAAATGGAATCATCATGATCATCGCCTAGGAAACGCAGCTCGTGGGCTTGTGCGTCCTCAATGGCTGATTTGGAGCATGACAATTGGCTGGATTCACCCAGAAGCATTCCTTCGTCTGGTGAGTGGTGAATTCGGCTGAAGACCCTCCGCACTTAAGGCTCCACATTTCACTTGGCGGAGTGCGGGACACCCCAGCACCCCAGTCATTCACCCTTGTACCACTTAAGCACTGTGCGCCCAGAGCTGATCGTGGCGTATAAGAGCTTTAGTCGGCCCATAGAAACCTTGTTTCGTGCCACTCTCTTGTGATTTCTTGACCTTTCTTGTCGCCAGCGGTCACGTCTTGGTCACCAACATGGCGGAAAAGACATTCGCAGAAGCCGCACCCGGCGGGGAACACAACGAGAAGAACCCGCCTATCTACGAAGAGGCGACTAAGTACGAGACTGATCAGGGCGGTCGCCGTGGGTCCGTTGCAGTCAATGTCGTCGAGAATCCACTCAAGGTGAGCTAAAGACAGCGCCCAGAGCGCCGCGGCGCAGACAAGACTCGACAAGAATACTCGACCAGACAACTAACACTCTTGATCTCTACAGCGCGAATCGCCGCAGAAGGTCGTCGACAACGCTCGAGTCTTCGCCGAGGGCCATGGCATGACAGAACATGCCGACTTGTTTGGCCGAGCTGCTTTGGTGGCACGCGACCCAACTCGATACCGCCAGGTTGATGGATTGTCGGCAGAGGAGCTGGCCGCTCTGGAATACGAGGAGGGGCACAAGTGGCATGGCCCGACGATGCTCTGGTATTCGATCGCATTGTGCGCCATTGGAGCAGGTAAGAGTGGTCGCTGGAAATCTTCAAGAGTGCGGAAGACTAATATATTTGATAGCAACACAAGGATGGGATCAGACAGGTGAGTGAAGTGATTTGCGGAGGAAGGAGCGATGTGGGGAGGAAGGAGCAACCTCAACGCCTCTCAACCCAACCCTCATCCCACAAAAACACCACAACAGGCCACGAACGCCATGGCTGTGCGTCTGGGAGTCCACACCAGAAGCCATGGCCTTGTGTCTATCCAATATGTGAGACAGCGACTAATCCATCACTTCCAGGTAGCAACGGCGCGAACCTTTCGTTCCCTCAAGAATTTGGCATCGATGGCGAGGGTCGAGACGAGTGGATCGTTGGTGCGATCAACTCTGTCATCTTCTTGACTGCTGGTCTCATGTACGTACAGAGCACTCTCTCGCTATTCACGTTGCTGACAGCTTTACAGTGGCGCTTTCATCGTGGATCCTCTCAACAAGTACTTCGGCCGTCGTGGTGAGATCTTCATCACTGCACTGTGCTTGACGGCAACGCCGATTGCTTCAGGTTTCACGCAGAGCTGGCAAGCACTCTTCGCTGTACGCTTCGTCATGGGCATTGGTATTGGTGCAAAGAACGCCACTGTACCCATTTACTCCGCCGAGATGGCTCCCGCGCGCATCAGAGGCGCACTGGTTATGTTTTGGTCAGTTGTTACTCATCCTTCAGCTTGGTCGGGAGACTGACTTGATCTACAGGCAACTCTGGGTCGTGATTGGTATCTTCCTTGGTTTCTGCGCCAACGTCATCGTCAAGGATACTGGCCGCATCGCTTGGAGACTGCAACTCGGTTCTGCTTTCATCCCATCTTTCATTCTCGGAGTTGGTATCTACTTCTGCCCAGAGTCACCCAGATGGCTTATGAAGAACAACCGAATGTCCGAGGCTTTCACTTCCATGAGGAAATTGCGGGCTCATCCGATCATCGCTGCGAGAGATTTCTACTACTCGTATGTCATCTACGAGGAGGAGCAAGCACTCGCTGCCGGATCGAACTACTTCACTCGTCTTTGGGACTGCTTCACGATCCCCCGGATTAGGCGAGCCAACTACGGAGCTTCGACTGTCATGATAGCCCAGCAAATGTGCGGAATCAACAGTAAGTTGCTCCAAGACATTGGCTATAGGGGCTCACTAACGGCTCTCTAGTCATCTCCTTCTACAGCTCCAGTATCTTCGAGCAAGTGGGTTACACGGCTACTCAAGCGCTCTACGCCTCCCTCGGCTATGGCGCTGTTCAAGTCGTCTTCACGATTCCGACGCTCTTCCTCATCGACACCAAGGGACGACGAACCCTGACACTGGCGACATTCCCCTTCATGTGCATATTCCTTCTCGCTGGCGGTCTCTCACTGCTTGTCCCGGATGACGCACCTCGGGGTCAGCGAATTGGCCCTGTCGTCCTCTTCATCTACCTCTTCACTATCGCATATTCTCTCGGTGAAGGCCCAGTGGCCTTCCAGTACTCGTACGTTGCAATCCAAATCAGAATGGAGACATGCGCTCCGCTCGAAGCAAAACACACGCTGACAATCTCTATAGTGCTGAAGTCTTCCCGACCATCCAGCGTGAGCAAGGTATGGCTTGGGCTGTCTGCATCAACAACACATTCGGTAAGAGACAACCAAACAATTCTCGTTCTGCATCATGTTTCTGACACGTCCATCTCTAGCCGGTGTCCTCTCCCTCACCTTCCCTCGCATGCAAACCGTCATGACTCAGACTGGTGCTTTCGGCTTCTACGCTGGTCTAAACTTGATAGCCTGGTTCATGATCTTCGCATTCCTCCGCGAAACGAAACAACTCACCCTCGAGGAAATCGACCAGGTCTTCTCCGTTCCAACCAAGGAGTTCCTGTCATACGAACTCAAAGTCTGGCTCCCATACTTCATCAAGCGCCACATTTTCCGCAAGGACATTCCAAAGCCTCCACCGATCATCGAGAAGGGTGAGCGTGCTTCGAGCGATGAGGAAGACCACGTGCCTGCTGCGCAGGACCCTAGGAACACTCTGGCCTATGCCCCAGCGAATGGAATCTAGGCCGAGAGCACGTTCCGAATGAGTAATCACGATGCATGAATGGGAGGCCTTCTATGGGATCGCGACAAGCTGTAATCGATATTCTGTCTACTATCAGGCAGATATGCTGATCGTCGCGAGAGACGGTCAATAGCTGCGCTTCCCCCTTTCGTAATGAATAAACAATTGCCAATTCCACCGTGGAGTTGTCAGGCGTTCTACATATGCCCATACGCTGCAGACTTTCGCTCCAAGTTTCCCACACCATATTCCTGTACAACGAATCACAACCGCGTTACACGCCGCCGAACTTACTAACTCGTCTCAGCTTTCTGATTGCTCTTCGCACATGCCCTGGGTTTTCAGTTCCAGCTGCCGTTCGCTCGTCCATCACTCCCACACAAATTGTCTCGTTGCCGGTTGAGGCATCAATGCCCTTTTCCTTCTTCGAAGTTTCAGCATCCAAAACGGGCTTCTGCTCCTCGAGCGCAACTGTATCGATCGACCCTCTTCCCCAACCTGCTGCGCGGTATACGTTCGATCTCGTGAAATGGAATAAGCTGTCATCATTGTGGTTGAACGAATTCGTTCGCGGAATACTGGAAAAGAGTGGAGGTACGGTGGGACTATCTTCGACTTCACATCCTTCAAGCATTCTCAACGCTTTGCGTGGGCCTGCTTCAATGGAGGCTGATTTTGGCGTCGAAGCCCAAGTGAAGTCATTCAAGTCGATGGCTGAGTCGTGTGGGCTCTGTTCGTCTGAATCTTGCAGAGAACGATGGACGGATGAGCTGTTGGTGTTCGGAGTTGGGCCTGTCGTAGTCTGCCAATCCTGTAGCGCCTCATCGATCGCATGAATGAGTGGCGCAAATACGCCAGCGGGATATTCTGTAGACTTGTTGTTCGTTGACGCGGAGCGGATCTCCAGTTCCCGTACAGGAGCTATCTGCCAGTAGCTTTTTGGGAGAGCATTTTGCGTTTCTTTGGATAGTTGCTGCCAGGCTTGCATATGATCGTAGGGAGGCTTGCACGTTCCAGGTTCCGAAGGTATAGTCTGACTGAAACCATGTTGCGGATAGGGAAGACGTGGAGATCTGGGACGATTGGTAGACCACTTTGCTTGCTGATTGATGTTCGTATTCATGCTGAGATTGGACTGAGTATCGTACGTGGATCGGAAGTAGATTGAGGGCTGATGACAACGAGCTGTAGAATAAGTATATATCGTCGCGATCATACTTGGGGCAGTCTTGTCTTTGCTATGCGATGGAGCGGCTTTCTGCATTGCAGAGGAGTCATTGGTGAGACACGCATGTTCTCATCCATGCATGTGGATGCCCTCAAAGTATTTGCAGCATGTCTCACTATGTTGGGGCGAGTACAGTTGTCCACGTGCCATACATTGGGGCAATGTTCCGGTGCTTTGTAGGACCAAACCTACGGCTGTGTTCGAGTCGACTTCATTACTGGATGCTCTATATTCTAAATGTAACGTGATAATTCTCAAACGCTTCTAAAGCCACGATCAAGTACTCTCAACACTCGCATCACTCTCTTCTCCATTAGCATGGCCGTTCGTCTCGGCCAAGTTGTAGATGTCCACGTCGAATTCCACCGGAAACTTCTCTCTTCCCTTCGCGTCCTTGTTGACCCAAATACTGACACTCACTCCAGAACATCGAAACTCCCCAAAGCCTTCTTCATCAATCACAACTTCACCCTCTTCCCACCCAAGCACATCTGTCCAGACGTGGCCCGCTTTGTCCTGTCCCACCTCCATCTTGATTGAACCAGGCCCCTGATTGCTCATGACAACCGCCATGCCATCCTTATGCTGTTCATCGCCCTTCCTGTACCACCCAATACAATTTGCTTCGTTCATATAATCCACCTGTTCTCCGTACGCGAACAGCTTCCTGCAAAGCACCATATCCGGGATCTTGCCTCCTGCTGAAGGCTCCTCAGCATCAACGCCATTATCCCCTTCTCCAGCCTTCATGCCATAGACATCCCCGTAGAACACACACGGATAGCCCTTCTCCTGCAACAGAATCATCGCGTAAGCAAGTGATTTGAACCAGCCTTCCATGGGTGTGGCCATTGTTTGTCCGGGCTGTGTATCGTGATTCGTGACGACTGTGACGGAATTGCAAGGCGCCGCTCGAGTGAGAGTGTTGTCAAATACGGTTCGGAGATCTGCGTCTGGTGTTGTTCCAATGCGGGAGAAGTTGTACACCAGTGGAGAATCGAAGAGGGAGAATTTGTGATCCATTCTCGAGAGCCATTGGAGCATATTCTCGGTATCTGCACTCCAGAACTCGCCGACCATGAAGATGTCGTCGTTGCTCTTCTCATCTTCGCTGGGCTGAGAAGAACGCACATGTTCAACCCATTCATTCGTGAACCTCTGACTGAAATGTTGCACAGCGTCAAGACGGAAACCTTTCAGCCCGAGTTCATTGACGATCCAGCGACCCCAATTCTTGACATCCTCTTGAACTTCTGGGTGATCGTAGTCGACATCCGCAAACATCATGTAATCCGCATTTCCATCCTCATCATCTACACTTTCACTCCAGTCCTTGTTTCGACCTTCCAATTTGTAGATAGCTTTCTTCTCGTTCGCTTGGTTCCAATCCGTTCCGGAGAAATGATGCCAGTGATACTTCTGCTTTGAATACTTATCTCCTCGACCAGGAAACTCAAAGCCAAGCCATGCGGAGATCTGATATGAGTCGCTGATTTCTTTGTTGCGATCGTCCTCTGCCACTTCCTTGGCTTGTACCTTCTCTTGCTTGTCTGCGCCAGCTTTGTGATTCAGAACTGCGTCCCAGTAGAGTCCGACACCCAATTCTTTCGCCTTGCCACTCAATTCGAGCAGGTCATCCTTGGTGCCCCATTTGGTACGAACTCCACCTTTTTGGTCGAACTCGCCTAGATCGTAAAGGTCGTAGATGTCGTATCCGTTCCCGTCCTTGGAAGAGGCTTTGCAGCCCGGTGGGAGCCATACGTTATCAATGCCGGCATTCTTGAGGCTTGGAAGCGCTTTCAGAAGGCGTTGATAGTGTTTGCCGTCTGCCGGAACATTCCACTCAAAGCTTTGGAAGAGGGTGGCGTTCTCGGTCATGGTGACGTCTGACTTGAGAAAATTGGGGACGAAAGAAGAATGCGAGTTTGTGAAGATGAGGGAACTTACCGCTTCTATACCAAAGAGATGAGAGACTGCACGTCATGATCTCGTATGCCGAATTCTGGAGATCCGGCACATATCAAGGCACAGGAAGCTGGTCTTTGAATGGAGCAACCTCGTATCCATGTTCGGAGTGCATCGAACAAGAAGGACTGCCTGTGACGTCGCACGAAGGACAGCGATGAGGCTGAAAAGGCGGCGGCGGCGGGATTCGTTGGCATTATTGACTTTGCGTTCTTGTAGGCGGTGGGAGTGTCGGCCAGCACAGAAAGTTGGCAGCGGCGTGGAGAGCGACGGCTTGGCATTCAGAGGCAGGGATCCGCTGGCTTCAGTCCGAGTGCCTCTGAACGCGATCGATCGATAACTTCTCGTATGCGGAGGAAAGCAAGCGCTAAGGTAATGATAGGCCCGAGTCGGCTACAGCGCAACACATTGAGCAATACGAGCCCTGCGGACATATCGTGATATACTGGTATCTGATGCTTTTCGTTGTCCGGTATCTCATGCCTACTGGCTCCGCCTCCAATGCTTCAATCGTGACCGCGGACGTGCATATCTGCATGCAGCAAGATCTCGACTCAGACCGAGAAATGCACACGTGTCTTCCCTGTGCTTGCGGCGGTCACTGGCCATCTGGCCTGCCCGGCAGAGCGCGCGGCGCAATCTACCAGGTCAATCACCACGGGGCGTTGCTGGCTGGAACTTTTGGTTACACGAGGAAGTTCTGGGCGATGATGCTAACCTTCACTGCCAGTACTCCTGAAGGCCGCGCAGAGAGCGGCGTAGGTGTGTGTCAGATCCAGAATGGGTTGTGGCAGGCTTGTGGCTTGCACAATACTCCGTACCTTGACCGCACCCTCATCTTCGATCAGTTTGCGAATCGTGTAAAGCAGGTCGGGTGAGAACTGGGAAAGGTCAGCAAAGCACTTTCTTATACACAAGATGACCCGACTCACCTCTGAATACCATCTGTACTGCCAGGCGATCAGCCGCAGGAGAGCGCCCAGCATTCCCCTGCCATCTCCTTGCTGTTCGTATAGTTTTAGTACACCACGCATGGCTTTAGGACTGAAGCGCATACTGAGGCATGCTTGCCAAGCCTCGATCGCCTCTTCAGGGTGGTGTAGACGTTCCGCAAGATCACCTAAGATCTCCCATTCTTCGGCGCTCTTTGTGTTGTAGGGCAGCTGTTTCTGCTTGTATTGCGATGCCTCGGTCCGCCATATGGTGTAGATGCGCAGGTCTTCGTATAGCACCATGAACAGATTATCTAGCCACCGCTCACACAGGCGCTTGTGCTGAAATTGGGTATATTGCTGGTGCGCCGGATCCGTGTTCGGCGGCTGCGCTTGCGGGGTCTCTGCACCGGAGCGGACGGTGATCGAAGTTGAAGGTTTGGAGACGTCTGGGTCAAGATGGGAGGAAGCTGCTTGAGGCTCATCGTTGCCATTGATCATGTCATCGGTATCGGCATCGGAGTGGCCGTCATCCTGTTGAGAATGCCCATTCGGTTGCGGCGTATCTGTGCCTCGAAGTGCCGTTGTGCTAGCACTGCGGCTAGCGCTGGGTACTTGTCGTTCTTGCCTGTACTCTTCTTCCATCACAAACACCTGGCTGCGAATTTTAAGTAATTGATCCCAGCCGATTCTCTTCGTGATCTCTGTGAGGAGCATATAAGCTTTGAGGAAAGTGCCTTTGTAGTTGCCCGCCGACAGCCTCCTAAGCGTTGGGTGCACTACATCGGAATCGGGTGTCGCGCCTGCATCATCGATCTCGTCGCATATAGTGTCGGGTGAGAGTGGCAATGATATACGAGCTGGCTCGGGTAGTCGCGGCGCGTCTTTATCCTGATAAGTGAACATGGGGCATGAGTTCAATGTTAAAAGCGCCAGATCCCATTTCTCCATAGTGACATAGATTTCCGCCAGTCGCGCCCATGTGCAGAATTCACTCGGAGCTGAAACAACTTCGCGTTTGGCCAGTTCTAGTGCGAGGTCTGCGCGACCTTTGCGATTGCAGAATTCTGCTTGTGTGTCGAGTATCGAATAGTCCATGGGCAGTTCTTGAACAGCTTCGTGCAGAAGCTGAACGGCCTTGACCTCCTCGTCTGCGGCCAGATAGACCTTTGCCAAAAGAGAAGAGATCTCGGGATCGCGAATGCGTAGCTTCTCGAACAGATTGATGCCAGATGCGAAGCGGCCAGTGGTTTTGAAGTAGTGCAAGAGTCCGGATGTCAGGTGATTCGAGACAAGGTTGGGAACCTGTATTTCGGGATCGGAACCAAGTTGCCAGCCTGCGAGAGATTAGCTTTTGTGTACTTCATGCGCAGAATGAAATACCGACCACTGAAAAACAGCTTCTCGGCCGCATCTAAGAATCTCTGCTCTTGCTCGGTATTCTGCACAGGGTTGAACCGCCTGACACCAATGATGCGCTTGATCACGTCGCCTGACCCGGTGTCTGCGTATGAATATGCCCGCAGTACACTGCATAGATATGTCTCCAGCCAATGCTCTTCTGTAGCCTCCAGCTTGTTTCCCCGCTCATCTACACAGTAACTCTCGACAGTGCCGGGGATCTGTACCTGCACGCGCATGTCGACCCGTGAAAAGGCATTGTAGCAGCAGTAGGTGCCTGAGATCACCTTGTTCGTGGTGTTGCTGGGTGCGTATGTGAGAGTGTTGATGTATGCTGCCAAGCTCGCTGACGAGGACGCATCGATGCCCGTGACATGATGGTAGACTCCGACCTTGTGTAATCAGTCAGTATATGGGCATCCAGTCTCATGCTCTGCTCAGCAAGCTCCCAGCTCGCCGCCGCATGGTCCATCTCGTTGCATCGCATACCTGCTTGGAGACGGATTTGCTGTTGGCTGGTGCTTTAGTCAAATGCACCAGATCAGGTGGCCCAAGTTCACGCAGTGCTTGTAGGCTCTCGGTTCGTACATCGACAACGGAGTGGCTCTCATCTTCGAACAGTCTGTCCCGTGCTTAGCTGGCGAAGCTCTATTGACCGCTTGCGCTCCGGAGGACGGATGCACTCACTCTGGCACTGCTGTAGCCACCATTGTGCCTCCTCTTTGCCTGCAAGGCTTCGTTTCCGGGTCGCAATCAGTTCCTCGGTAACGTGGCGTGGTCGTATGGCGGGTGAGGTGGGGCAGGGAGATCGATCGGTGGTGTGTATCAATTGGATGTGAACCTTTGCGGCAGCAAGACACCACGAATCTCCAACATAGCTGACCCAGCTTGGGAGCGGACTCAGCTGCGCAGCCAATCGGAGTCCTCGGCCCCTGCCGGCCAGGCGCGTCCGTTCACAGTTTCACGCGTCTGGCAATTGCGACGACCTTCTCATCCATCTTCACTCAACACTCTCATGCTAAACATCGGCCAAAACTAATAATAACAGGGCCGAATTATTCTCATATATGAACTCTGCCCAACGCAGCGATGTCGGGCTTCAGGGCGCTGAACATCGAATATGATGACGAGTCGGACGTCGAGGTCGACGATACCAAGGAAATCCAAATCGAAGAGGCACTCAAGCTCTACCAAACCGCCTTGAAGTTTCATGCAGATGGACCAGAGTCGTATGATCAGGCTGCCGCAGCGTATGAGGAACTGTTCAAATCGGAGATCTTCAAGTATCCAGAGTCGCAGACGGAGCTCGAGCGCATTCAACTCTATGGCCCAGCGCCAGATTACGTGCCTCCTCTTGATGGACCTGCACCCGGACGGAGCACGGCAAACAACAACTTCGACACTGGACCAAGCACTTTGCCGCAAATCCTCCACCTGTCGCACAAGAATTATGCACAATTCAAGCTAGACCAGCTGTCCGACAGACTCGACGCTTTCGCCGTGACACTCAATCAAATCCTCACAGAGGCTACAGATGCTCTGGAGCACTTCGTGAGCTCGCTGGACAAGGATGAAACTGATCCGGACTTGTGGCGCCGAACAGCCTCTGTAGGAGAAGTTCTTAACAGTGACCGAATAACACGTTTCTGTTTGGAAGCTGTGCTCGATGGCGACGAAGATGGGCTTGATAGTGTGCGCTCGCTGCCTGGTCTCCATGAGGGATTTGCGGCAGAACAGCTGAGAGAACTGATCGCGCAGCTGCAAGATCATCTGTCTACCCTGCAGACCCCTCCTTCCATGAATGTGCGCCGACTGCTGTCCGATAAAATAAAGGCGAGACTACATCCGTACAACGCGATCATAAACCGTGCACGAGAACTGCGTCAACAGAACAATCAACAGCCTGGAACTGAAGACACAGGAAGGCACATTCTGCCGGCTCCGAGGACCTGGGCAGAGCTTGGCGATACAATTTTGCAGCAACAAATGTCAGACCAACATGGCATCGCAACCCGCCCTCCCGGCCTCGCCATATGCTTCGACAAAGCTGGCACTTTGCCGCCATTACCAGCTCCGCGCGACCTAGAGAAGCCTGGCAGTCCACAAGTTATTATTTCTCGGGTCAGAATACCCAAGATCACGATGTATCCGATGAATCTGACTCAGCAGTTTCCTGGCCTAGACAACGGTCGGCCCACTGTGCAGCCTCAGATAGCCTCTGCAGACGCCAGCATGACTATTGCCGGTCCTTCACCACTCGAGGTCGAGGCTGAGCTGTCGACTATGACTCTCCCTTCGCGTAAGCGATCAGGAGATGTGGCAGGCTTACACGATACGGAAGAGGGGCGGACCAAAAGCAAACGTCTTCGTGCGCGGGATTCCATTGTGGACGCTGCCGCTGAGCGCCAAGCAGACGCAAACACACGCTGGGAGCACGAGCAGGCATTAAATGAGTTCCAGGCGGCCGATGACTGGATGTTCGGGACTGTGAGTGGCCTTTTCGAGCGCATTGGGATTGTGGGGTTCGATGCTGCGCGCCATGTGCGGCAGGAAATGCAGACCACAGACTCCGGCGATGTTTCGCCCGCGGAACATGGCTTTGCGGCCTCTTCGGCTTTGCGCCACGCGCGAAGGGACATTCAAGGCTTACTTGGTCACTGGAAAGAATCAATGGCTCACCTCGTGTTATTTGGAGGCGAGAATCTCGACATCAGTCAAAGCCAAAATCTCCTCACCACGAGCAACATGTTCGGCAGTATAGGGTCATCCAAGGCACTGACAAAACTCGATCCTTTGTCAAATGACGGACTTCAGGACTTAATCGACATGGTCAACCAAGGATGGTCGCTCACAACGGATGTTGCCTGGAAGTTCATTGACGCGCTACTTCGTCCTGGCAAGCTCTCGGTCACAGAAAGCAGCTACGTCAAGTACCAGTGGCCCGAGACATTGAAGACAGTGGTAGTCCGTGTCATCGTCAACTTCGATGAGACGCTTTACAAGCAGGCAGCTGCCGAAGTCGCTCAATGGCAAACTTCGCAACTCAACGGCGAGGTCCAAGCTGCCGTGCATGATTTGTCGGAGATCATACAGTCCATCTTCGAGCTTCATCTGGATGTGTACTCTCTTATCAAGCAGGCGAATAGCGGTGTAGCAGAAGATACGATCGTGGCCCAAGGCGACCGACTCCAACGATGGTCGCAACTGGCGCGAGATATTATGCTTGCACGACAGCAGACTGATTTGCCTGACTTCAAAGATAGTTTGAACATCAGATTTCTATGGGCCACTACCTTCACTATCGGCGCGTCCGAGGACGTGACTCAGGAACACACCATCGGTTGCATGCACGATCTGAAAAGAATACTCGTTGACGCCGAGATGCCCGGTATCCACCTTCCCAACAATGCGATCATGCCCGAGGTCTCACTCGACGCGCTGGAACGCGAGCTTTCCAAGCTGACGATGAAAGACTTCTTCGTCAAGGTCACAAACCAAGATGTCTCTGATCCTGCATCTGTGATAGTGAGCTTGGAGCCGTTGCTCGAAAGTCTCGATGCCGTCAAGCTCGCAGATGATGCCAGCAACGACGAGACAACTCCAGCCTTGCCACCAAATGTCCAACCCGAGTTTGTACGATTTCTGGAAACGAGTCCGGTATCTGTCCGGCTGATGCTCTGGCAGCGTCTGCGTGATGCCTACATTAAGATCGACTATGAACCAAAGGTGGTCTGCTGTTATCTGCGCATGATCGGGATAGTTCTGGAAGAGATGAAGACATCTGAAAATACAAATCTCGAGCCAGCAGAGCGGCTGGTGACTGAACTCAAGAGCCTTCGTCTGATCTCGGAGTGGGTCAAGCTTCTGTTCGAGCTCATACGTGGCAAGCAGAACGGGATGGGCTGCATGGATGAAGACTACATCAGATTCGCGGTGCGAAACTTCGGAGAACTGCTACAGCTTCTACAAGTGTTCAACGTCGTAAATGATACGGTGAGCGTCGGCAGGATCGAGGCACCGTCGGTGCAGTCTTTCCGCGCTGTCATGACTTGGAGTCACGAGACGCAAGTTCGGGTGTGGATTATACTCTACGCCATTTTCCAGGAGGCAATATCGGAGAACAAGAACATCTTTTTGACACCAACGGAGGATCGCTTCGAGTTTTTACGTGTGGTCCATCGCAATTTGGGTATCCGTGGCATATGCTCCTGCTTGAATCGAGCTTTTGTTCGCATGCTGAAGGACGAGTTCTTCTCCATGACACACGTGGATGGCTACGACACCGAGCAAGCGCAGGTACTGTACGATCTATATGGCCTGAACTGCTTCACCGATCCAGACCAGGACCTCATTGAACACAACTGCACGCATGATGCATTCCTCGACCGAGGCGTGGCCTTGCAAGCCGTGGACCTGTTGCTGGCTCAGGCGAGCAAGCTTCCCATGAAGGAGCTCGTGAAACATACTCTCAAGGACACGATCGAAAAGGTACATGGTGCCCTTGCAAGGAGGAGGCCATCCGAGGCCATTCTGCGCAACAGAGAGACAATCAAGGAGTTTCTCAAGTCGAACATCCAACCCCTCGAGCTATACTCCTGCGTCAAGGGCGAAGGCAACCACCTTGCTGTGCATCCCGTGCCTGAGGGTGATGCAGTGTTAGCATCGAAAGGCTGGTTCTTCTTGATGGGACACATGTCACTCACCAAATTCCGCGCTCAAAAGCGTACTGGGCCAACCCCAACAGAGGATGTCGATATTGCCATCGCGTTCTTCATGCAAGATTTGGAGTTCACAATGAATCATTGGGAGACTTGGTTCCGCCTTGGGCAAGCCTACGATACCAAAATCGAAGAAAGTGTTGTATGGTCGGCTGAGAAGCTCAACAACAGCATGCAGGACATCATCACACTGCAGAAATATGTCATTCACTGCTTCACGATGGCCACGGCGCTTGCCCATCGTTCTGCTGACCTCAAGTTCGAAACATCCAGCAAGATGGCAGAGTTGTACGGCGATTTCGCCTTGAGGCTGTATGCATCGTCTCGGGAGCCATTTTCTATGAAGCCTTTTGAAGTCGAGGAGGAGAACATTTTCGTCAGTGATCACAAAGGCGTGCACAGGTCAACCTCGCTCAAACCTATGCGGCTATACACTGTGTGGAAGTTGGCCAACACCATGTTCAAGAAAGCTCTGCGGGGTCGATCTGATCAGTGGCAGCTCCACTACATGGTGGGTAAGTGTCTGTGGAAGATGCACAATGCGTCTGATGAGTTAAGAGGACATGATCAACCGCCTACAGGCCCACAAGTTGTCGATGCTTTCGTCAAGGCACTGGAACTCCTGCCTGACAAGGACCGGAAAGAAAGTAAGGACTCAAAGCGCGAGCCTACTTTGGAGCCTCATTACAAGCTCTTAGTCACTGTCGATAAGCTCTGGCGCAAGGGCACTCTCGATCCGGCCAGCATGAAACAGGCACTGGACCACTCTCACTATGCGCGCAAAGAGGGATTCCCAGAGTCCATGGACAAGTGGACAGAGCACGTCCTAGCAGTGCTCAAAGCTCTGAGCAAAGCAGACAAATCGAATTGGTATCACCGCATGATTGCAAGAACTGCTCATATTGCCTACGAGCAGAGCAGACCCTCCACAGAGCCCACCACGGAGCAGCTTGATGCCTGCGCCCGAGCTGCCAATAACGTCTTGACTCAGCAAATGTTCACAAAGACGATGGTGTTGCAAGTTTGGCGGCCGGAAAACGAGAGGGCTGGACGCCACTTTGTCTACACTTCCCGCTACACCCGCTTCATGGTGAAGATCCTGAAACAGCTCAAAGACCGTGTCACATTGGAGACCCTCGCAAAGAGAGTTCGGAGAAGACAAAACGATCTCTTTGAGCAAAGCCTTGTCTGGCAGGACATTTGTGCTGCCTGGCTTTATCTCCTACGCACATACGGTGGCTTATCAGAAGGACTCGAGACTGCGTGCTTCAGCAACATAGCATACGAAGACTTCGTGGCCAGGAAGGATCCTCTAGAAGTGTGGATGCAGAACACGCCGAGTGGCGAGTCGCCGGCCCTTGACGTGCTTCGTGAGGTACAAGAGCTGAAGAAGATTAATCAAGGCTTAATGAAACCGGGCGCCATCGATGATCTCATCGGAGACTCGTACGCGCACCTCTTCAGCACTGTAGGCAAGCAGCTGTGGGAGCAAGAAGAGAGACAAAAGAGGGAGGCAGAAGCGAACAAGCCACCAGAGCCTGCCCCTGCTCCCACTCCCGCGGCAGTGACCAGCCCGCCTCGCAATCCGATGATGAGCCTCACGCACCTCATGAATGTGGACGGCGCTTCTGATGCCGCCCCAGCAGCCCCAGCAGTACCGGTGCCTGCCGCATTGCCTGCTCCTGCGCCCGCTGAACCAGATCTCGCACCCGTGCGCCGCAAGATCGGCGTTGGAAGACGTGAGATCAGGACCAATGCCGAAGCTTGTGCATACAAAGGCGGCTCAGTTTCGAACAAGGACAAAGCTGGAACAAACGCTTCTGCGCAGTCGAAAGGTGTCATGGACGTCATGGAACAAGAGCGGAGATCCAGTCTGCCTGGAGGCTTCTCCGTGGAGAACAGTGCTCCCGCAAGCATCCATGAGAACGCAGACGATGCAGATGACGAGAGCGAGCTTAGTGATCTTGAGGAGGAACGAGATGACGAGGAAGACAGAGACGACGATATGGTTCCAGCATCTTCTCCTCTTCCTGGAGCTCTCACGGACAACCAGACTGGCACGGCAGCGGGCGAGGATGATGTCGAGATGGGAGATGAGGGGAACTAGAGGCCTCCTCCCGCCCCGTACCGCGCGACAATTGCTGGTGGAGTACGAACGACGCCGCACCCACCCCTTCGTTGCCCCTTACAAACGTGGACTTTGCCGACTCTCCCACCTTTTCCATGCATGTACACGGTATACTTTCGTGAAACTCTGCGACCTCATCTCGCGCTGCTGAAGCATGTGCGCCTGGCACATGCTCGACGGTCGTCTGAGGACCCGAATTGGCTGCGTTTGCAGCAGTTCCTCACGGGCAAGAAATATAATCAGAATACGTGGGATGAGTTTCTGGTGTGGGCGAGAACAGAGTATCGAGTTCGGTGATGTGGAGAGGAGCTGTGTTTTTGGAAGAATAAGGGAGCCGCCAGTGCGGAGGATGTTGTGAGAGACAGAACATTGGATATGGTATGAACAGTCTGTAGTATTACACCATTCTGACTTTTGGCAGAGTCAATCACGCAATCGCTGATCAGCCACTCGTGGTATTCATGCTTCCAGCTCCTGCTCCTGCAGCTTGGCCTCCATTTTGCCCATTTCCTCCAAATCCGCCGCCCAGCATCACCATGTTCGCAGACGAAGCCCCACCTTGCACCGGCGCCGCACCACCACCGCCGCCAACAGCACCGCCCTGCATCGCCATGTTCGAAGCCGGCGGTCCTCCTTGACTCTGCATCGCACCACCGTCACCGCCAGCAGCACCAGGGACCATATTCGAAGCCAACGGCGCTCCTTGGCTCATCGTCCTACCAACAGCAGTGGCTTGCGGTCCAGCAGCACCCAAACCCTGCAGTCTTGCGGCTCCCTCCTTGACCACAGCCTTGTAATGCTCCACCCTACAATTCCCAGTATCATTCACGCCTCCCTCAGAGCGATAACAATCCAAGCACAACCCCCACATCCGATCCTTATGCATCATCCTCACCAATCCCAACGCCGTCGCGAATTTATCTTCCACGTGCATACACCAAAAACAGGAGTCTCTTGTATCCGCATCCGGGACCCTAAATCTCTCGACCGCGGCTACGACGCTTCCTGTCTGCGAGCGCGCGGATGGGGTTGGATCGGTGCTGTTCATGAGGAGGGGCCAACGAGTTCCAGGCCAGAGGTTTGCGTCTCGGAGAGCAGAGAGAAGGTCTGTTCCATTCTCATTATCGATCGTGCAAATATCCTGTGAGACGTACCCGGGATTACCGAGTTGGGCGAAGTCGGGTCTTTCGCCAGGGGCTAAATCGACGTAGTGTTTCGCGTCTTCGGACATTGTTTCGGCGAGGGGATCGATGAGGAGGTCGAAGTCGATTCGGAGGTCTTGGATGGCTTCTCGTTGGCGGCGTTTGAGAGCGTGGAAGAGGGGGCGTTGGGTTGGAGAGGTTGTTTGGGTTTTCGGGTCGGTCAGGATGGGTTGGGTGAGGATGAAGTGGGTTGTGAAGCGGGTGAAGAAGAGGGCGTCGTTGAGGATTAGACTGGCTTCGATGAGTTGGAAGAGGGATTGGGTGTCGTTGGGAGCCGGACTGGCGGAGAAGGGGGTTGTTGGTGGGCCGGTGCCAGAGGGTGTTGGTGGTGGGAAAGACGAGGAGAGGCTGTTGCGCGAGGTTCTAGTGGACTTTTGAAGTTTGGTGTAGATGTAGTCGAGCCATTGCGAGGCTGCGCGGCCGGCGGCGATGAGACATTCGAAGCGGGCGCAGGTGGCGACGAAGCGGACGAGCAGGTCTGGCTGAAGTCGCGTTGGGAGGGCATCGTTTCGCAGGTGGAGGACGTTGAGGAGCAGGAAGAGCGCATCGCCATCTTCATTCTCCAGGTGGACTTCTCGTGGCTGCGGAAGTTCTTCATTTCCTGGTGCCGGCGTTGGTGGCGCGAGACCGCCAGGAGGTGCCAGAAGGCGGCGGAAGACGGGGCTCGCAATGGTTAGCGCGTTGGACGAGACTCGGATGCCGACACTGCGCTGGTTAGTGGGCGATGTGATGACGAAGCGCAGTCGACTTACGACTGCGGTATTCCTGCGATGCCTTGAACGACGAGCACTGCGTCGCCGTTGGTACAGATGTCGACGATGAGGCCGGGACTCTGTTGTGTCGTCGTGTCTATCTGTAATTCGGGCATCTTCTTCTGTCTTTTAGCTGCGCGGTCGTTATCTGCCATGGTGGGTAAGTCGAGCGTGGTCAGGTACCGGTGAACAGAGCGAAGTGTTGTTGTTGGGATGTATTTATGTGAAGGGAAAAGCCGGTGGCCGGCGTAAACAAACGCGCTAAGGCAGCACCTGCGTATTGTCCCGTTCACTCTCGAAGTCTCTCAAGCGCCAGCTCTACTCCCTATTGCTGGCATTGTACTCTATTCTCGTATCATCTGCCAACTTCCTCAATCGAACAGCGATCAGGGAGACCATCAATGTCCGCACTAAACATCTCCGAATTCCTGCTTCATTTGCGCCAGGTAGTCTCTGATCTCCAAAGTCGCGCCCGCAGGTGGATCCGGAATGATCTTACGCCTATGATCCAATCCAATTCTACACCAACGTTGTAGAGACCGGCAGGCGACTTCAAGCAGTCCAAACACATCTTGATATTCAAATCCTGCCCCATCTTATGCAGAGCTTTCATGTCTGGCTCGTAGTGGCGCTCGAACCAATTGTCATGATGTACTTCACAGCACAAACGTCCTCCGTGATAGCCTGGCAACGGACTTGGTGCCGCTTTCCGCGCTTCGAGACGATGTCGAACTGTTGTGAGACTCTCTGTGCGACAGCCCTCCGGCCACAGTCGACTATCTGTGAGGAGTCTCAAGTGATAGCTAACGGCATCTTGGTAGTAGCGGCAAGATCCTGGTGGGGAATCTTGGTCGGCAAGTTGGAAGTTATCGACAATTGGGTGGTTATATTGGCTGTCAGCTATTTGGATGTCAGTACCAAGACCGCATGCTCTTCTCCGGGGCGGAACAGACCTTGGTCATCTCCTCAATCATGTAGGTGATTCCACCGGCAATTAGCTTGTGAGCCACTTGATGGCGCGAAAGGATGATCGCTGCCGAGATCAGTCATGGATGTCTCGTGACGCAGGAGAAATTTTGCTCACCACCAAGACCAAATTCGTCGCCTGAGTCAATCATTTTCTTGCACATCTCGCGAATTTGTGTCCTATCCCGGCGGAGAACAATGTTCCTAGATCATAGTTCGAAGCGAAGTGGCTCATCCAAGATGTATGTGGCCGCAAGGTGCTCGTATTCGGTGCCACTCCTGGGGACTCGCGTGCACCACAGGGTGAGAGCGGTCGTTGTGGCCGGGATACATTCGTACTAGATCAATCGTGAGTACGGATTGCATCATGCCTGTCTTGTATTTATCGTTGCCACTTACCTTCTGGGCAGCTTTCGCAAGGTCGAGAAAGTTCTTCGGCGTGGGGAGAAAAGGCAGTTGATTGTTCTGACTGTGAAAAACGAGGAAAAGCAGTTTCGTGGCCTCAGCTTCATCGTCTGGAAGGTTGAGTCTTCCTGGCTTCGCGGTGCTAATGGAGAGGAGTGACTGTTCTCGAAGCCATTCTGGTCCAAGCATAGCTCGGAAGGCAGGCGAGAGCATCGTGAGGAATTGTGATCGCACCAGCAACTCGATTTGACTGTTGACAGTTATGATCAGGTCGCCTTCAGTGGCAGTTTCCACCATTGGGAGATCAACTGGAGGCATCGCGAGGTGTGCAGCTGCTATTTTCGACCTTGATGCCCTGGGAGAGGAGGAGTCGTTGTTTTGTGCTCGAGTTCAGTGTCAGTGAGAGCTGCCTGGTTACGATGCAAGTGCTCGACGAAAGATCGAAAGACGAAGAGCCTTTAAAGTCCAGGCGCGGGCGCAGATCGGAACACGCGTCGAAAGTGAATGGCGTACTTCTGCAAGCTGTAAACGTCAGTCAGCTGCCCTTCAACGCTTTGGTGAGGATCTTGCGTCTATTCCCATCAAGCGGTGCAGTGCATTGCTGCATGCCGATCTGATTCTGCGCCGAGCGTAAGAAGTGCGACAGTCTCGGAAGCGAGAAGTCTGGGAGCTTCTACTAGTGACCAGACCAGACCAGAGGTTGTTCTTGAAGAATGTTCTTGTGGCTCCGGCACATGCCAGAATGCTCCCTTGCGATCAGGGCGTCTTCTGCTCCGATGAGTAGTTCTTGCATGATGATGTGCTGTCTCAGAGGTTTGCTCATTGAAGCGCTTAGGTCTGCCGTGAAGGCGGCGGAGACAACTCGATATTAGTGAGAAAAGAGACATACGAGAGTTTGAAAGTGCCAGCAGCTAGCTAACACCATATGGCGTGACTGCGCTGGGAAGTCGCTTCTTCCGGGCATGCTTGGGAAGTAGCAGCTGTATGAAGCGAGTGCAAAGCCGGCACACATCATGCATCAGCGTTGCTATCCGATCATAAATAAGCAGCAAGATCGAGCTGATCGGGTCGTTCTGAAACGTCTCGTGAGAAGCGGAGTGAATTAATATAGCTTTGCAAAGCTTTACGACTACAATATCTATCAGCTTGCGTTCGTGCCTCTGACAGTGCGGACTTGCCTCGACCGCTGTTCAAGATACTCAATTCTTCGCACTGCTCATCTCTGCACCTTGACCAGCGACTGCAGCCATCTGCTCGGCTTTTACTCTGGCAAGTTCCGGCTGCTTATCACCCAGGCTGCATTTCGATCATGGCAGCAATCTCTTTATCAATGCTCACAAATCTCCATACTCAAACCTCACCTGCTCAAGATGCACCGTCATGAGTGTCTGCTTGCTGAGACTCGGAATAACACGCAGACCCTCATGCTCTTTGCAGCCCGTGTTGTCTGTCGATCTCACGCAGTGAACACAAAGCGCAGTATCCACATGATCCGCCATAGCCTTCAAAGCAGCCAATGCAGGTGGCAAATCCGAAGTGAACCAATTATCCTCCCAGAAATCCTCCCTCATGCATTGTCCGTCATCGAAGTGGATCTCGGGCAAGTCGAAGTGCTTCAGCTTTTGAATAAGGCTCTCGAGGCCCTCAGCACGACAATCTGGCCAGATGCGCGCTTCTGCGAACAGAGCGAGATGTTCGCCTGTCATTTTCTGGTAGTAATCGCAGAATTTCGGTAGACCTCCGCGGCGGCGGCGGATGAATTGCTTTGCGTCTTCGTCTGTGATGCCTGGGATGTTGTCGACGTAGTGTTTCATGTCTGGTCCGAGGAGTTTGCACATTTCTTCGACCATACGATCAACGCCTCCGATCACGATGTTGCGGAGGAGAGCGTAGCGAAGCATGAAGGCAGCTACGATGCCGAAATCATCTCCGCCCGTTGCGCTTTTGCAGAAAATGCGGAACTCGTGTGGACTCGATTTCATAAGCACTTGTCGAGATAGGTCCTCGAATACCGCAGGGTCTTCGAGAATGTATGCCGTGGCGAGATGGCTGTATTCAATATCATAGTATTTGAGGTTCGCAAGTCGTGAGATCCACAACTCGAAGATCAGGCGTGTGCTCGAGATGCAACGGTACTTATCAGCGGCTTTCGCGATCTCCAGCAACAGCGCGTGGCTCGGAGGTATCATAAGCTCGTCGTGGCGGTTGTGCAGCATTAAGCAGAGATGCTTCATTGTCTTAGAGTCGTCGTCAGGTAGCTTGAGTGTTCCCGGTGCCGTGCTGCTAATGTTGGCGAGCGATTGGCCCTCGAGCCAATGTGGACCTAGCATGACATTGAAAACTGGCGAGTTCGTCTTGAGTGTGAACGAGTGCACGCGCAACTCGAAGCTGTCGGCGATGACTAGAATGAGGTCGCCATCTGCAGTAATGTTGACGCGAGGGGTTTCGTTCTCGTTTGCCGCAGTGTCTGTCATGTTGTCGTAGAGGATTGGGATGTTAACACTTCTTGCAGTGGATGAGGATGCTGTCAAGACTTGTTGCAGTGATCGAAGATGCTGTTGAGGTTTTGTGTATGCCGTTGTCAGTGCTGGCGATGCGTTTCTGAAGTTGAAGGAGAGAAAGTGTAGAGGTTGGTGAACAAATGTATTCCTCGAGCAAGATGGTCGCGCAGCAGTGGAGTCGTTCACCAATGTTCGCTGGAGCGCATCACTGCATTGCTCTTCTTCGTTCACTTCACCACGAGATCGACTCGAAGAATGTTATACACATTCACTGGTGTGTCATTCGGAAAGCGCTGCTACATGTCCCTGTCCTTTGCACATCCGATGCGCGCTTTCGCTGCAAGTATCAGCTTGTTGACATGCAGCTTTCTGATCCAACTTTGGTGCGCCAATTGATCCAACGCCCGGCGTAATGCAGCTTTCCGGTCTGTTGTTCCGGAGTGTGGTATATCGTCGCGAATCTAGCTGTACTTGTGCATGTGAGCTCCGCTGCACTTCGAACCACAGGGTGATTTGTTGACATACTAGTTCTTCTTCTATGTCCTGCATTCTTCCCTCTCTTCGCGTCCTGCTCAGGTTGTCGCAGGCTTCTCTTTCATTTGAGCTAATCTTTGCTCGACGCTTTGTAGCAGCCTAACATTCTCCCGCTTCAACTCTGTGAAGTCGTCGTCGAGTTTGTTGTGCCATGGATAGAGCACGAAGACCTGGAAGCCGAGGGCTGTTGTCGCAATGAAGAAGTTGGTGATAGAGAATCGTTTCGCAAGGAGAGGCATCTTGGCGACGGATAGAACGAACTGATTAGAAATCCGGTAAAATGGAACACAATATGACCAAAGGATGGAGTGAGGGTCTTAATGCAATTTGCAAACCCCAGAGTCTGCAGTCATATATATTTCCACGCTGGCGTGTGACGTGTGCTGGGAAGGAGGTGAAGTCGGAGATGCTCCGAACACACCGAGGTCGGCCATGCCCAACAGCCGGACCAAGACGGATCTTGAAATCTTGCAGGAGAGTCGACACGCACGATTGCAGTGCTAAGAATGGCGGAATCGCAGAGTTCGCGGGTTGGTTCGTGGATCGAGAAACGCTTGGAGTTCATGTGCCGCTCGTGCGCGTTCAAAGTTCTTCCGGGCATCGGTGGGAAGTGCGAGATATGCATATATCGCGCACTAGGGCCCGTCGGTTTCAGCTTTTTTGGGCCTCGGTGTTGCTGACGAAGGAGATCCAGTCCGACAGTTGTAATCTCGAGTGTCTACATGCGTTTGCTGAATGGAATAGAGCCCGCTTTCAGCAGCCATTGTTGGCCTGAGCCTCGCGGCTCAGTGCAGCATCTTAATGGCCTGCTCCAAGCGTTCGTACACGGTGATAGCGTAGGCATCTGCCTCTGCCATCAAGTCCTCGAGAGCTGCTTGCAGGCTTCCCTCTTCACCCATTCCCTTGCGAGCGCGCTTCGGAAGCGACCTCACGATCGAAAGAATCAGTTCCGGAATAGTGTCGTCGTTCTGGAAGTGCTTTCTGACCTGACTGGCCACAACATCGCCCTCTGAACCGACGACAAGGTTGCCGATACGGATAAGAGTGTCCAATGCCTTTCGTTTTGTGGCATTCGAAGTTGCAGTTTCCGCCTGCTCCCGTATCCGTCTGATCCACGCTTCGATCTCTGCTGTCGCGGCAAAGGAGGCCTCGTATTGCCTGCTGCCATTCATATGGGTGTATTTGGAGTGTATTATGTGTTCCACTTCTTCAGAATAAGCTTCGAAAGATTGCGTGGTGGACGGCACATCATTTTCGACGGAGGCATTGCTTTCTGGTTGTTCGTCTTCCACAGGTTTCTCATCTTCACTCTCATCTTGTTCTTCATTCTGACGTTCATCGGCGTCCTCGGTCTGTTGGCCAGGATTCTCGCCTTGAAGCCTTGAGCAGGCTTCGCTCAGGTTGAGACCATCAAAGGGCAGCATGTCCATTGATCGTGCGCTCACCAATCTCATCTTCTCCAAGAGCGTGCCTTTCCCCACTTCAGATACGTTTCGACCTGCAATCATGCGCTCGGACACGGTCATTTTGTCGAGAATGGCCGAGAAAGCATCGTTCAAAGTGCTTGACAGTGAAATATTTTCCCTGACTTCGTAATCAAGGCATCGTTCCTCCTCGGACGACAGCAAGACTATTTTTGCGATCTTCCTGAGCGTTTCCAGAGCATTGATCTTTGTGCCCAGAGAACTTGCCACTGTTACCTGCTCCTTGACACTGTCGAAGCATTTCTCTACTTCGGCCGAGACGTCGAAGATCATTTCATACTGATGGCTAGCGCTCCAATGAGCATACTGTTCGTGAATCAAATGCCGTGCTCTCTTGCTGTAGCCGTCAAAGTTAATGACTCGTGATTGTTGCCTTGCTGCTTCGAGTACGTAGTGGTTGACCAGTGCCGCTTGCGCCATACCACTGGTGTCCTCCTGCGCGAGGCGTAGAAGTATTCGCTTCAGAACTTGCGGGTCGATAGCGTCAACCATGTCCTCACTTCGAGGCACTGCGATGCCATTCGGGATGGGGTCCGGGTGATACTTTGGGCTTGCATGTGGCAGAGGCATGTGGACGGCGGGATACAGATGTGGTGGCGGAGCGTGACCTGCCTGGTGGTAGTAGCCATTGGTCACCGGTGCTGGGATCCCAGGAGCCGCAGGTGCTGGCACGTAGTGGACATGATATGTTTGCCCAGGTGGTCCAGCGATCGTAGGCGGAGCAGACGCGTGAGGCGGACCGTACGCGTATGGTGGTACATACGCGTGTGGTGGGGCCTCGTGCGGATTTCTGCTGAGGTCGTTCGCATGGTCGATCCTCTGCCTCTTCGCTGCTGGGAACATGTCGGAGACGCTGCTGAGCTGTTGAATTTGGGCACAAGATCAGGATCAAAGGAGTAAAAGAGTGGTATAAGGGCAGGAGGTGCTCGCAATTTACTTATCCTTCACGACGCGCTTCGGCGCGGTGGCCCGGAGACGCGTCTGGAGTCACCATGGGACCGCCAGCCTCGGTTCTTCTTGGATATGTCTCTGAGGAACTCCAAAATCAAGAACCTGGCAGTTGCAAAATTGCATTGTACGGCAGCTCGCAGTACATCTTGTTGAGCTGTCTCGAATTCCTTGGCAGGGGCAAGCAGAGGCAAGAGAAGGGAAAGAATGAAGCGGGAGCGGAACGCCGGGCGTCCTGGGAGATTATGTAAGCGAGATGCACTGTTGGCAATCTCCACTCGCTGCTTCTTGCATCGACTTTCCAAACAGACCAAACATCGACATTCTTTCGGACCTGAAAACTCGATCCGCCGAACAGAGCATGCAAAACGAGCGGGAGGCTCCAGGTCAGCGCCGCAAGAAGCGCCAACGTGTCGGCAGTGCTTCAACACAACCGGCTTCCATTTCCTCACACAGCTATGAGCCATATCAAGCTCTTCCTCCGCATCATATACGCGTACTTTGTCTCGAACCCGGACCATGGGACTCACCATTGCGTGCTTCGTTTGACGTGGTATCCTTGGAGCCAAAACTGGCAGCGAAAGATGGCCATGGAGAACACGAAGGCTATGAGGCTATCTCATATGTATGGGGAGAACCAGTCTTCCCGCACGCAATACGCATGAGTGACTCAGACGTGAAATTGCATCTTACTACATCACTATACAATGCTCTCTGGCACTTTCGGCGAACTGACAGTACTCGCAGACTATGGGCAGATGCTTTGTGCATTAATCAAGCTGATGACCTTGAGAAAGGAGTGCAAGTCGCTATGATGGCACAGATCTATCAGCAAGCCAGTAGGACGCTGATTTGGCTAGGACTTGCTTGTGAAGCTGACACGCTAGCATTTGCGGCTGGCAATACTTACTCCGACAACCCGCGCTTCAAAAGATTAGACACAACAACTTCAGAAGGTCTAGACACGACGGTCAAGTTACTGGACGACAAGCTCCGAGAGAACGCTCGCTGCTCTTGCTGCTCTACGCATTTCGCCTGCGAACATCGTTCTATCGCCGTACAAGCGTTGCTTAATGCTGCGGAGATCACCACTCGGTCGTGGTTCACACGCTTATGGGTACTGCAAGAAGTTCAGCTCGTGGTCGATGTAGAAGACAGATCCGAGCGAACGATCCTGTGTTCCGGACTTCACCGAATGTATTTTCAAGACTTTTCCTGGCTTACAGAGGTCTTCCGGGCAGTGGCTAGGTCCGAGGAGAAGCGCCCTTTACTGGGAGTCTCAACAAGACGTACACAAGAACTCTATGCGTCCGCGCTTAGACTGAGCCAGCACAGCTACGAGAGCTTCGTTCTACAGACCTTCTGGCTAGCATACTGCACTTTCTTGGATAGGCACTGTTCGGATGCCCGAGACCGAGTGTTTGCACTTCGAAGTTGCATGGAGATCGACCACCCCAGCCTTCAGCCAGACTATACTTTGGCGTCTGCAGAGGTATTTCGCCGACTGGTCTGCGCCTTTATGGATCTCAAGGACGTTATCGCCAGAACACGCCGTCTGCGTTCTACTGTCGGGAAAGGCGATGACTTTGAGGACTACGAGCACGATATTCTCGATTGGGAGTTCATGCCTTGGGCTCCATTAGCATTCGTCGGAACCGAAAGGAAACATGGCAATCTCAGACACGAGCCAAGCTGGGTGCCCGATCTACACCATTTGACTGAACAAACGACATCGAAAGCACTCCTCTATACAAGAGACACTCGCAAGCATCTCACACAGTTTCGCGCTGCCTATGAAAAGTTCGAATGGAGATTGGCTGATCGTGATGCCAAAATTCTGGAAGTACGCGGCCGGATCTGTGGTCGTGTTAGGGGCATCCTGCCAGAGTCCTTGTGGCCCAGTACGAGCGACATAGAGCAATCCGACTCCGCAAACACGCTGTTGCCATAATAGAGTCTTGGTATGATCGATGTCTCGCTTTTGCAAGACAAGAGGCCAGCTCGCGAGCACTCGATGAGGTTCACGACTTCCATGACCTGCTCTTTTGTCGATTGTACGACAGGAAAATCGACTTGACAGACTCTGCCGCAAAGAAGGCATTATCGAACCCGGATTATGTCTCGTTACAGCAGACATTGGCTCAGCTGTGGCCTGACATCAAAAATGCAAATGAAATGGAGATGTTATCACGAGATTTGTTTTTCTTAATACTCTACATAGAGTCACAACAACTGGACCCAAACATGCGTCCCTTGCAGGAGCTGGACCGCCATCGACTAATGTGTCGTTTCACCAGTGATAATGGGGACGTAGACATTGGCTGGGTGCCGCAGGCGGCCATACCAGGAGATGAGATCTGCATCACTAGCGGCGCTCCATATCCTTTTGTCGTCAGGGGCGCCGGTGAGGGAAGGTACATATTGGTCGGAGATGCTTATACACATAAGCATACTCTCAAAAGAATGTTAGGAGGAGACTGCCACGAATCTAGAGGTTCAACAAATGATTCGGCCAACGTGAGATGGTCTGCTCGGTGTCCAGAGCCGACGGGAATGACGGTCCTCGACCTATGGAACTCGGACGAGAGAATGAGTGAGGTGGGAGACATTGATGCGGAATCCAACTCCGAAGACAACGATTCTAAACAAGCTCTTTCTGCTGACGCTGGCAGTGATGACAGCGGGAATGCGTCGGCAGACGGTGTCGATAGCGAGATGCAGAGTTTGATTGATGGTCTTCGCTGGATCACGCTCATATGACATCAGTTTCCCGTCGGCCGGACAACGACGGTAGTTGGCGGCGTCGATGCAATTCTAACCTCGAATGACTACGGTACTGCACCAAATGCTTGTTCCGTACGCGATAAAGATCGGAATGCCTCGACTGCATAACGATCCCCCAGCGTCTTAGCTATATTTGCAAGTCGATCAAGCACCCATTCAAGTTGCTGACACAACGACTCTGGCATGTCTACGACCGGGTCACTCAGCTGCCTCTGCAGACAGATGCCCGCGATCCATAGTGGTTTGACCGAAGACATCTCGAAAGCTCCACACCCTGGCGCACAGGTTTGGGACAGGCTGTCGGGCTGTCGGAAGGACATCGCTGTCGAACAGATCACGACAATTGTACGCCTCCACAAACTGGAAAATACAGCATGATCTCGAGTAACCAGAGGCTGCAGTCGACGAGAAGCATTCATGATGCACTCTCGATGCATTGGAATCAAGGTTCGGCACGTCTGCCAAGTCATCCGCAGCCAGTGGTCGTTCGACCTCTTCACACTGTCGTCAGAAGTTTCATCCATGGCGGAAGCCCCAGACCAGAGACTACCCAGTGGCAATGTGTGATACGCAGCGCCGAAGGCAGAAGCAGCCCATTCGTCAAGATCATGCTCCAACTGTAGCGCACGATTCGCGAATGCGCTGTGGTCTCCATGTCCCTCAGTGCGAATCGCTTGGAGCATTGAAGCACTGCGGGCTTGCAAGATGGCCAGTTGATCCTCCCTTCTATATGTGTGGTCGTTCAAGCATGCTTGTGTCCATAACATGATGAACGCCGGAGGCTCGATTTGCTTCCGCAGAACATGAGTCAACTGGTACTGTCAGCAGACCGTGGTGGCAACTTCGACATGAGGCTTACAATCCATTCTCTGGCTTCTCGAAATATAGCTCGACCCAATCTGGTCCGAGTCTGGCCAAGACCACGACTGCTTATCAAGTGGATCAGACCCTCGATATGGATATCCCAATCGGTGGTCAGACTCGTGGCAGCAGGGTTCAGCCTCTGTTAGTCGTGTTAGAGGACGATTCCTTGCATAATAGAGAGGCGACTTACCTCGAACAAGCACAACAAGAGTGTTTGCCACAGCAGTCGCGTCTTCCGTGGCCTTCTGTGAATCCCCAAGCGCCGCGCATACCTCCTTCAAGGCTTGAACATATATAATCGCTGCTTCGTCCTTCCGAGACGCGCTGTCACCGGCCAACATCGCGAGGGAGCAGGCTTCCATAAGGTCTCCAATGAGCGTGTGCTCGACGAAGTGGTCAAAGAGCCAGAACTGTCGGGTGCGGAATTGCTGTCTGAAGAACGAAATCCTCGCCTTACGGCTCGCGTCTGACGCTCCATCACGAGGGCTGGTTGCCATCGCTGCCCCACAAGAAGTAGCAATCATCTGCTCGTCTCTGTAACCATAGCACGAAAGAGCCAATCTGGAACATCTCCCACAACTGGGGCGGGCCTGGTCGCAGCCTTTCTTCGCTTGCCTGGGAATGTGCAAATTTGTCAGCGTCGAATCGTGGACGAATAGCCTTGCGCTTGCTACACCAACCTGCAGTTACGGCATCCAGAACTTGGTCTTCCTGTGGCAACCATTGTGGTCTGCGAGACCTTCAAAATATGCGTCGTTCAGGTTCTCCGATCGCTGGGTGTATCTGATTAGGCCTTGCACAATTGCTTAGCGCAGCTGTTGAAGGTCTCGTGGAGAGCCTTTCGAGCGCTTCCTCTTACCGTTCCGAGTACACAGGGACTGCAGCACTCCATCGACATGACATGTGAGCCATTATAATGCCCTCGCAACAACTCCAGCCCGCATCGAATACGACCAGGTGCTACGATTACAGTTCTTGCCAGTGCTCTGCTGTGCCGCAAGGACACACACTGTGGTCGACTAAGCGCTGCAACCAGCGCATAATACAAACTCGTCAAAATATTTTCCCATGAGCACCGAACGCGCATTTTCAGAGAGCGCGCCAGGGCTTGACTTGGGCTGTCCTATGCATGAAATTGTCGGCACCGCGCATTCAATAAGGACGAGTTCTTGACTTGGGGACTCTCCAACGTGAAGTTGAAACGAATTATGGAGATGCCTTGGCTCGCGTCCTTTCCGGATCTGCATACACTTCAACAACCTTTCCGCCAATGATTGCCCCACGTCATTTCAACTCTTCTACCACATTGCCAAGAGTGCCTTTGCGCTGTCGACTCCTTCGCGCCGCTTTTGCTTAAGCTTGACCATCCTCCGGCTGTCCCACGCATATACGAAGGATAACTGGCGCGTGACGGAAAGTCCTACCAATCGCGTCGCACTTTTGACGATACTTCGCCATATCACTGCCTCATTGAGTCTTGTTGGAAAGCAACGCCTTCGGGTAGCTGTGCCGTACCGCCCGGCCTCTTTCCAGAGCTGTGACACACTGCAGTACTATCGTAGCCGCGAACGCACAGCTAGTCCAAGTTGCTGATCTGGACTAAGCGCCAGAAAAGAAGTCAGCTGCCACCGTGTTTTAATTGTTCTGCAGCGACAACCGCTTCTAGCATTTCCCGCCAATCTTGCTGCGTCGTTTACTACAGCTTGAAGTCACTGATCTTTCACCGACTTTGGTACCATCCAGCCTTGCAATCGACCCTCAGCAGCGTTCAGCCCACAGGCGGCAACTTCACAGACTCACCGACATACCAATGCAAATCTGGTGGTATACCTCTGGTCTCTAGCGAAGGACCATACTGCATCGTCCAAAATGGGCAAGTTATCAAGCCACCAGCAAGCTGTCTATGTAACAATTATACTAATGTTCGGGATATGTGAGCAGGGCGAAGAGAATGGCTGCTTGTTGTGCGGAGTCAAACAACGGCAATTCCACGTTCAACCTCAAGCCGGACTGTTACTTGTGGTGCAATGTGATGCTCGAGACTGGTTTCCCAGATCCATTGGCGCGAGCACTCAACAAATTTTCGAGATGTCTGCAGCGAGACCAAGATCCACGATACACGCCTAGCATGCTCTGCTCGGATCCCGCACTGAACGGCCCTGTTGAATCTCAGACCAGTACGCAGATCCCAACGAACACCGCGCCTGCTGTTCCAACTTCGACCTCTTCTGGAGCAGAGCCACAAGGAATCAGTATGGGTACGAAATTGGTGCTGGTACTCCTCACTATCGGAGCTGCCCTACAGGCCGGATCTTGATACAGGTGTTGACAAGAAGAGATAGTTACCATTGAGCTTACAAGCGGCTTGAGGGTCTTCTCGATTGTGATCAAAGCTGGCGAATGAAGGGCGCAAATATTGTGGAAACTCGAAAGCGTGGCGAAGCGAAAGAGCCGTATCTCCATGTTGTGGATCACATGCTTCGTCAGAATCGATGCTTCAACGGTAGACTAGCTGCTACTGAAGCTCTATGCTCCTGCTTTATCCACTTTCCAGCTCTGAGTTCCGCACTCTTTATTCGAGCAACGTCCATTTCTTACCTACGAAGCTTCGATGAATACGATGCACAATCCTTACGACTGTGGGGCAAACGCCAGCAAGCAGCCTTTCCGCGAAACTGAAGGTGCCACGTTTATTGCCAGCTTAATCTTAGCCAACATGGTGCTCCAGAAATCTGTTGAAGACAGTGCGGTCTTTCAGTTAAAGCTATCACAAGACCACATTCTCGTTGTCTTTTGACTCCAAACACAGGTTTCTGTTGGTTGGCTCATCGAACAAGTACAGCTATGTTGTAGACAGCATCCTTGGTCCCTGCACCAGTACATCGTTGCTTGGAAAAAGAAATCGCAATCTTTGTCAAACTTCCTTGCTGGCAAATGACCATGCGTTCGGACGCAGGTTTCGATCAGCATATACCGCGGCATTCTACAGTATATTCTGGCTTTCTGAATAGGCATCGGCTTATCTTGCAGACGATCGTGCGATTCTGCAAGATAGTGGGCATGCAGACTATAGCTAGGGGCGCAAAGGAGTTGCTGGCGCATTGGATGACATCAATACAATACACGAGCTGAGTCGATGCTGGAATGGTCTCCGAGACCTCTATAAAGCAGCATCAGATAGCCTGAATCTGAGACTCAGAGCACACTACAATAGCCAGACTTCCAAAGCAACAACCTTCCGCAAGCATCACAATATTTGACCTCAGCCTACTTCACTATGAACCAATTCAAAGCATCTGCAATCCTCTATGCCTTGCTTCTTGCTCAGTCGGTTGCAGCACAGACTACACCTCCCAGCGATGGATTCATCGGGGCCTGCCGTGGTCAAGGATGTGGCGACTGTGCCGTGGTTACCGACTCCAGCGAAGGTTTTCCCAACTGTCTGATTTACGACTCTGCAGCGACTTTGGGCCAAGACTACGCGACAGCAGATGGGAAGGGCTACGACGTCTGGTGGAACAGCGGAACACCCAATCCTTCGTGCAAAATCGTTGTTCGGACTCCAGCATCCACCGACATACCGCAGTGCGGCTATTTTCTGACTGCTTGGGATCAGGCTGGATGTTACTTCACATCCATCCAGAGATCCTTCATGCTCCAATACTGTTGCGGTCAGGGAGATTGTGATGCAGCTGCTCCAGCTGCGAGTATTGCTGAAGCTCATACCCAAGCTTTGCAAGGAAATACAACTGTCGTTTCTCTCAAATTCGACAATCTTGCCGCACGCGGCGAATCTGGTTCCCACAATATCGAAGGCATTGGCGAAGTCACCTGGAAACGCTCAGATCATGCAACGGCTCGTAGAAGCGAAGTACCCAATCTCCTTCCTCGACAATCGGACTGCAAATTCATCCCAACTTCTGACAGGATCACGGAAGGAGGACGGCAGGTGAAAGCAACTCAAACCCAGATCTGTAACTCGCCTGGCGGATGCTCGCAAACTATCACAGTCACTGTCACTGAAGGCCAGTCGATCAATCCAATGCTCACAGGCAATTTCTTCATGATCATATCCGCAGCAGTTGGCTACACTTTCACTGAGTCAAAATCCTTTGCTGTAGGCACCACCTATACCCAGGAGCAGGGAACTACAGGTTACTTGTCGTTCATTCCCACGTTGAACTGTTGGGATGGGAAGCTCGAGCGCTGCGCTCAGAAGGTCGGAGATGATATCTCTCAGATTGATCCTAATCAGATATTCCATGCCTGCACTCCGGCTCTACTGCCTAATGGCGAACTTGATGGAACGTTCAGCTTCGTCTTTGTCTAGGGCAACGATTCGGATGAGGCTACAGCCATGTCCTTGGCATTCATAAACCCACTGGAACGTACGCCTGGGGCGTGTAAACAGGAAGGAAGCAGAACAGGCGTGATTGGATTGGTGCGACGATTTTGGTGATGCAAATAAGATGATGAAGTGAAGTGGACAAGTCTTCGTAACGGCCGGATGAGCTCTTAGCATATGGTTATCGTTTTTCTTTTTCAGTATATAGTTCTCTATTTTGCTTTCGATCAGGGTGTGTGCAGACGATCTACCATTGGTTTCCTTCCTACACGAGATGTGCTTCAATGCACCCAAGCTCCTTCACTCCTTGCCGCAATATTATCCTCCCCTCCATCTCCAGCAGCAGCAATAACCGCAAACTCGGCCACACTCGCTCCTGTCCCATTATTCTCGTTTGCGGTTCCATCATTCGCATGACTCCCCAAAATCTCCAACGTCGCATACCTTGCGCTCCAGACAGGGGCATCAAGCGTCACATTCGTCGTGTTCGATGAGTAACTTCTGATCACATCTTCAACAGCAGGATCGTAAGGGTTGCTCACTTCCACATTTTCACTGCTCGTGACCTCCAGAGGTGGAACTTCAGAAGTATCAGATAAATTGTGGAAAGTGACGCGGTAGCTCGTCGGAGGTGCTTGTGCCCAATCGAAGCGAATTCCGATGATCGGGACGAAAGGCTGTGGAAGCTCGACTGTGATTGAAGAGGTCGTGTTTGCGAGTGAGGGTTGCCATTTGGTGCTGACTGCTCCGTCAACTGCGCTGAGTGGGAATTGGCCTGGTTCGTAGTCTTGTTCTGATACGGTGGGACGGCATTGAGCGATATTGCCAGCCCAGGTCTTGTTGAGTCCGATTTGGCGATTCTCGACTGTGATGGAGGAGTTCGGCTGGAGTTCGTAAACTTTAGTGCCGGAGATGCTGATGGTGACTGGGATAGGTGCATTTGAGAATGTGCTGTTGGCGGTGGAAACAGGCTTGCCGCTGCGGGTCAATGTGGTGTGAGTTTGGTTGGAGAATGCTTTCACTGGCCAGCCTTGCCAGTAGATCGTCCTGTACGCCAGCTGTGGAATCTGTGGTGGTAGCGAAGGATCGATATTGAGCTTATCGACCATCAGGCGCAGTCCAAGGTACCCAAAGACCGCGACTCGGTTTGCTCCTCCCACGCCCGTCAGGAAGGGAAACGCAGGATGCGTTCCACCATTCAGAGTCCAGTCATCGATGAGCTGCTCGCTAAATTGGAACCAAGGTCCTCGAGTATATGGCTTGGAGCCGTACAGATCATATGTGTACGATGAGCAGCCAGATGGTGACTCCCGATTTGCAACAATGCTGAACACACCGTATGTCATTGCAGGGCCGTCTGGAGACTGAGCAGCGGCATAGTAGTCTAGGTTGCTGAGAGTGTATGGATTTGGCCATTGCAAGAAGTCATCAATCAGAACAATGTCCGCCTGCTTGACCACGATGCTGCCGTTCTGAGATGAATACTCCAGAATAATGTTGGCCTCCTCGTTGACCGGTACAGTGATCAAATCTGAAATGTTCGCCCAGGTGGCATTGGGTTCAATGCCGAATCTCTCACGAATGGCGTTCGTCTCATTGAGGTGGCTTTGCATCAAAACCAGCGTGAATCCCACATTATTCTGGAAGTTGGCGTACTCGTCAGGGTCTGTTGCATTATAGAGCTCGTACAATCCAGTTGTCTCGTTGAATGTTACTAAATCCGCGTAAAGCTGTGCGATAGCTTCGTAGATGGGGAACAATTCGTTCCTGAAGTATTCGGTATCTCCGGTTGTGATCCAGTAGTTCGTGAATTCCAGCCCGATATCGCCATTAAGATGGTACTGGTAGTCGAAACATGGGCCCGTGCCTGTACAATTGCCATACCGGCCACTTGTCCACGGGTACGCAGCACCTTCGGCAGAAAACTTGCCAGTCTCGTTCTGACTAGATTGATAAGCAGTCAAAATGTTTTGATGTGCTTGTGGACCCCTCTCCACTCGATATTGTGCAATCTGCTTCGCAGCATCCGGGAACGCAACAACAAGCCCAGGTTGCATCCAGACCTCAGTATCCCAAAACACAAGTCCGGCGTAGCAAGACGATCCGAGACCGCAGACCGAGATACTGTTGGACACAAGCTTTGTGTTATTTCCTGCAGCCACAAGAGCGTTCGAGCTGACAGTGTTCTGCAGCAATTGGAATGGATTCGTGATTGATGTGATTTGGAGTTCCTGAACATCCTCGTCGTCCGGCAGGTCTCCGTTGGCATCTCGGAAATCCTCTACACTCTCTTTTGTCAAGACATTGTTCCACTCCTCCACATGGGACTTGTAGAGAGTGTCAAATCCGGCCCCAGCGCCCTCCCAAGATGCGTTCAAAGCGATCGATGCTGCATTAGCGAATGCATCGCTAGAAGCTCCACCTACGAACTTTGTAATGACGGAAGGTGTTCCTCGGGAAAGAGACACGTCCACAGACTGTGCAATCGAGGAACTGTTACTACCCAAGATAGCACTGTCAGTAATATTCTTCCTGCTCGAGGCGTTGCATGAGTCATCTCCAACAAGAGTAGAGAAAATCCAGGCGGTGACGTTTTGAACGCCATTTGGGCTGACAGCAGACCAGATGACAGGCCATACAGGATAAGATCCGGTCTCTACAGGCTTAGACCTGACAGCACAGTCGCCCTGCAAGAGGTCTATGACAGTCGCGCTGGTATCTTCTTCGGCGGTAAGTCTAAGCTGCACAGCGGCTTGGTTGACATGCAGCTTGTGTACAAACATCGAGTACTCGACGTCTATCGCTGACCCGGTGCTAGGTGTCCACGTATAGTTCCAGCACATAACTCCATTCTTGACGTCCAAAGTCGAGCTGAAGTTAGAGATCTGCTCAGCTGGCACAGTTGCATCCAATAAGTCATCTCCGACCTTCACGTGGAGACCAGCCCAGTGCGGCACACCCGAAATCACGCTCTCCCCGCCATATTGATTGAGCCATTCAAAGTTCGTTCCATTCGTCGTTGGCTGAGAATCCCAAAATCCAGCAATGGTGGCGAAAGTTTGCCTGCGGTCGAAGAGAGGCCATCCTTGAATGTTGTCTCCATTGACTGGCTCGTCAACATCGAAGAATGGACCAACTGCTGCTAAGTTGATACCCAAGTAGCCATTGGCCAAGGACATGCGCGACTGATAATGGCCTTGGTCCAGATTTGTAGTCGTGATTCTCCAAGCTTCATCATCCCAGGTGGTGCCATTGAATCTAGTCTCATAGATCTTGGCGTCTGTAGAGCCGAGCAGGGCTATCGCAGCTCCAAATGCTGCCCAATTCATGCTGCCTGCAGGCCATTATTGTCAGCACTGCTACTGCATTCTTGAGGTTCGTCGTTGCTGTGCTGTCTGACAGCTGCAGCTCAGGTCTGGACCTCAAACACACTTCACGTTGGAAGGCCAGGCCCTGCTGATGCTTATCTCTTGGACTCTCATAGGCGTGTACCAAGCTTCGGCTACCTTGACGACAAGCTCAGTCAAGCTATGGGCGGCTCACCTAACTGTTTTGCTTTCAATCAAGCGATTAGTGATACCAGCAGTATTTTCAAAACATGCTCATCCAAGAAACTTCGGGGTTCTCTAATATTTGCAGAGCATCATGAACAGGAGAAAGCATAAAGAAAGTGGAAGAAGTGCTCGTAATAATGATCCTTGACGCAGACGCGCCAGCTCGTCAGACGGCGATCAGCCACGCATCCTGCAGGTTGCTTTGACGGCACGGATACTACCTCGCGTACGGGAGAAGCATGTTCCTCCGTTGCCGACTACCACGAGAGGATCAGGCGCCGCCTGGACTTTTCGAGAAGCGTGGGCTGCAAGGCGCGATCGTGAGATGCTCGATGGCTGGGGGATGACGTCTGTCCAGGAAGAGAAGGAATCTCCGATGCCGGTCGTTCCATGCTCCCCGCATCTTGTGAGACCAGAGAGCAAATGCGGTTTAGTCTGAAGTGTTGTCTTGGAGTGAACCTGAATGCGAGATTTCAGCCGAAATTTAACTACCTCTTTACTTAGAAAGAAACTCATCATGCATGCATTTGTGGACAACACACATACAAGCTCTATTTTGATCATGGACTCTGCTCTCTCAGCATCGACTCTTCTGACCAACTCTCAGTCTCTTTTGAGCAAATTTCCACAGACCGAACGCAGCAAAGAGCTTCGGTGACACCCACTAGAAACATAGAGATGTTAGAAGTCACCATCCACCTTGTCTGTCGCTTCCGGGGCCAGGATCAGCAAGGTCCAGTGCTTCTGACATTCCCAAGCTAGCCATCACTCGACAATTGGCGTCGCACTTGACCCTTGCCGCTGTTTAAGTTCCAACACTGCCTCCCTCAACTTCAGGTTGAGGATCTTGCTCGTGGGTCCAATGGGAAAGCTGCGCAAGCCCAGGTCTCCGAGACTGTATACTTCATCGAGAGCATAGTCATCGCCTAGAGACTCCTGGACAATTTGCTTGATACGCTCTGGAGTGTTCGATGGATCAGGGCTCTCAATCACCGCCACGACTGATTCGCCATCGATCTCATGAGGAACTCCGAAAACCGTGGCCTGAAATCTGTTAGTTAGCTCATCACAGTTGACAACACATATGGTGGCTTACCAGAACGCCAGGCTGTTTGTTCAACCTCGAACTGATGATCGCTGGCGAGATCGTCCTTCCGCGCTTCTTGATGATGTCTTTCAGTCTTCCGGTGATGAAGATGAAACCATTCTCGTCCATGAATGCGCGATCGCCAGTCAACATCCAGTTGCCCTCCTGGTCCTCGTAGAATGACTCCGGCTGCACATTCTGCCAATACTGTCGCAACACGTGAGGGCCGCCCAGATGTAATTCTCCGAATTCACCCCTTTCCACGACCTTGCGGTTTTCGTCACAGATCCTAGCCCAAGTGGCTTGTGCTGGGTAGCCTGCGCTGACAATAGTGCCAAAGGTGGGTTGAAGACCTTCTCCATATTTCTTCGAAGTCAAGGCAGCAATGCATTCACTCATACCAGAGCCACCTCGAACGACTGCATCAGGAAAGACTGCGCGCGCTTGCTCTATCATGCCCACTGTGATGACGTCTCCTCCCAACATAACCCTCTTGAAACTGCTCAGATTCCTCTTGCCGGCGATGAATTTGGCGTCTTTGGAGAAGAGATGCACCATAAACGGCATGATAATCGCGCCCTCTACTTGGCAAATCTCGATGACATCCAACATCGCCGCGATATCCACGGCCACTGAAGGGAACACGAGTCTTGTATTCTGGAGGATGCAATGATAAGTCATCCAATTGGCTGCAGCGCGATAATTTGGATAGGGAACGAGCAACGACTGCACCGGCTTGTCGAAGACAGAATCGCCATGAGCGCCAGTGAGGATCTGACGAGATCTTATGGCGCAGCCTTTGGGTTTTCCGGAGGATGTGCCGGAGGTGAAGAGGATCGCAATGATGCGTTCGCGATCATTCTCGATTTCAAGATCTTGCTGGTCGATGAGCTCCAACTCGGCATCGTAATCGCCCTTCGGAAGCGGTAAGGCGGTGAAATGTGTCCATCCCGGTCGAGTGGTGGGCTGGAGAATCAACTGCAATGCTCCCGTGCCTAGGCTTCGCTCTTCCCATGTTGTGGCAGCTTGATCATCGCTCACGATCACAACTTCTGGTGAGACTGTGTCGATGTACTCCTTGAATTGCTCTTCACGACCAGCCTCAAGCAAGGCCGGATCGCATGGCAAGAGCGTAAGCTGGAGAGCGACAGATACCCACAAGCAAAGTTCACGCGCGATGCCGTTGGGCAAGAAAGTCACCATTGTGGAGCCGCGTTTCACACCTCTAGTCAGCATGCCAGCGGCCAAGCTCACTGTGGCATATTCGAGCTCGGCGAACGTCCAGTTGAGGTAGCTCCCTGAAGATGCATATTTTGGGCACCGGAGCTCTCGAAGGTGGTCTGCCGGCTCATAGTAGACGGTGTAGGCAACATCTTGAGGAGTTTTCGATACGGCAGACTTGAAAGATTGCCAGATAGTGTCAGGTATCGGAATAGATGGGTTGCAGATTTCAGCTGGTGCCATGTTGAGCAATAGAATTGGCGATATAGAAGATTCTTCGTAGTGCCTGTGGTTGTCGAGCACGAATTGTCTGATCTTGCTTTGCAGTGGTGCTCTCAAGACCTTTTTGTACAGTAGACTCGACTAGCAGATCTTCTCAACGCTGGCAGGGCTACGCTGGGCATCAGAGTCTTCCGCACCATCCGTGCAGCATTGCTGAAGTGACAAGCCAAAGCCGCGAGCTGTTTGCGTAAGCGGTATTTTCTTCCTAGGTCAGACTTTAGTCATCCTCGGTTTGTATACCGCGGCGGCCTTCGGTGATATTGGAAAGTAATCTGATCACTATTAAGATTGACGATCAAACAGGAACTCAAACTTTCGGTGATATTAGAACGTGGTCTTGGTTGACCAGCAAGACATGCGCCCAACAAAATTTAAACCATCCCTTGTGCTGCAACCCAGACATTTTCCCCTCTTCGCGCGTGGCTCATCCTCCTTTGACTTCCACGTCTTCTACTTCGCGATAGCAGTGGCTCTCGTTCCGATCCCGGTCTCTCACGTGCTGGCCCCGTATCGAAGAAAGCCATGAAGCACAAATATTGTATTGGTATGAGCGGTACGCAAGTCTGTGTTAAGTCAGTCTGCTGGTTACTCGAACGCTGACAAAAGCTTGCTCGAAAAAATGCACAGAGCCAATCGACGTTATGCTTACCAATAATGGCCATGGTTCCTTTGCCCATATTGCATACATAACAATGCAGTAGGTCATGATAGTGCTCAAAAGCCCACAAGAAATATAGACTCCCACATGAAAGCGATTCAAGGGGCTCAAAGCCTCCCGTCTTCGCCTGGCCTCCAGGGCTTTCTATCTTAGGCCATTCGGCCCATCGAGATAATCCGACGGATTGAATCGAACGCTGACATGCTCACAAAAGGGGCACAAGGAAGCCAGAGAGCTATTGTTCTGACAGTTCTTGCCACACTCTGCCAGGACTTTCATGCGAAATTCCATGTGTCTACGTTCTCGCTCGGCTTGTTCGATAGGAGTCAACAGGACATTGCATCTATAGCTTTGTGCCAAGCTCGTCACACGAGTGAGATGCACACTCTCGATAAGTTCGCCCATGCTGTCGAAAGCTTCACCATGTGGTGCGATCTGGAGAGATGAGCGGGCATTCGGAGACGCGGATCCTGGGCCGTCGACTATTTCCATCTCAACAGTGGTAATAGTCGAAGGCCTTGGCTCCCGACGAGGAAAGCTGCAGCGCTTCACGAAGGCGTCGATGTATTCTTGTGGGGGTGAGGATTCCCGATTGGAGCTTTCAGCGATGCTGGGAGTGACGTCCTGTGACCCTTCAGGGCGTGGCTTTGTGGTTGCAGGAAGACTGCACGCTGAGTCCTTCGGCTGCAGTCCTGTCGTTGAGAGTCCACGTGGATATGGATCATCTTGGAACATGCGAGCCCATTCGTCCGAATTGATGTCTTTGATCGGTGCTGGCTGTGCGATAATGCTCGTCAACGACCTCAAGGGCGGAGAAAGGACCCGCGACAATGGAGACTGTGGAGATGATGCGCGCCTTTTTGATTTTGCTGTGCGATCTACTGTGCAGTCTGCTTGGGGTGGTTGCCCTACTCTTGCTCTGGTATTGTGCAACATTGGTCTGTGCTGCCTCTTTGTTGTTCGCGTGAGGTCCAACGGGGATGGTGGCCCTGAACTGCCAGAGTCGGAATCTCTATCGCGAACGTCCTCGAATTCTTCCTTCAACGGTTGCGGGCTCATCCAGTCGCCTGCGCTGTCAAGACGGCCAGATGGCTTGGGACGTCTGGTATGGCGTGGAAAGATGAAAGCTTCATCTTGAGTCTTGGGCGAAACTTCGTGGAGACTGCCTGCACGAGTGCGCGCTCTAGACCAAAGGGATGCTTGATTTTGTGCGGCTTCAGCTTCGCGCTGCTTCTGATTCTCCGACACTTCCATCCTGATTGAATTCTCTATGTGTTCTTATTTGTGTACTTGAGTCAAAACGATCGACAAAAGCAGAACACGAAATATTCCAACAGAAATTTATGGACTGGGTGCGAATCCCACGACTCGGCGACCATGACCAGGACTACCATCATCGGAGCATAAGGTAACAGACATTTCGAGCCCATCCAGACTTTTTCGAGTGAAGGACCAATCTGTGGATCGGGATTACCAGCTCCCAACCAGATGCTGGAGCGGGGGTCGAAGCATGTCTTTAGGATGTCGAAAGCCATATCTTCAGTGAGCCACGTGAGAAGGACCCGGTAGAGTAATACGCACCTTGATTGTGGTTGTAACAGGCAGCTCATCTCTGAAATTGAGCATTCCCTTCCTTGGGTCGTGTAAAGCAAGCGCCAAGACACGCGGTGTTGTCAGGTTCTGGGTCGACGTGAAGCTTTCGGCGTTGACATGTTGCCGGAGTGGTTCTTCTAAGCTGAACCTCTGTTCATGAGGTGTACATGTAGTTTGCCTGAGGATGCACTCTATCGAGCCACAGTCACAGTCACAGTCACAGGGGTCAAAATGCAAGCGCGTACGCCCAAGCGTGAGGAAGGAGAAGCCAGGCCACTTCCAACAAGAGACTGCCTTCCTTACTTGGCCATCATCGAGTCCCGAGCAGCCTTCAATCCAAATGAAGTCAGGAATTGCAAGCACGCCAGGAACATTTGCAACAGATACTTGCTTACGTTAGAAAGGCGCCCATCAGATACACGGGTCCAAGGTACTCACCAGACAATGCTCGTCCCATGGCGCAGGCAGATTGTTCCTAAGACCCCAAGACCATGCCATGCCTCCGAGCGCAGGACCAATTGCTCGACCTGCGGACATTGCAGTCTGCGAGAAGCCAACATACATACCAACCTGCTGAGGTGGTACAATGTCAATGACCTGAATGGCGAGTTCTTTTGTCAGTGAACAGCCCACTTGCTCGCTGTAGTAAGAGCGAGAAGGTAGACAAGCAGCGAAGAAGACTTACCAAGACCGCTATACTCGTATAGCCTATGACCAGCCCTGCGATGCGGACAGAAAGTGCAAGAAGCAAGCACGTCCACTCTAGCCAAGCCGGCGCTGTCTGCGGTCCAGGAACGAAAGGGAAGATGCCATAGATGAACAAGAACATAACTGAAGAAATCCGCCACGAACTCACGTACGAGACTCGTTTGCTCAGCCAAGGATAACAAACGAGCTGTGTAAATATCGCGAACGGACCAAGGACCAGAAGTGAGCGGGCTATCTGCTTCGCAGTGAAACCATATCCGATAGGTGGAGCGGATGCTGCAATGACGGGATACATCTCATCGAAGACAACGGCGTGCAGGGCGAGAATGCTATTGTTTCCGTTCGTCAGCCAAGTAACCCCATACTCCTAGTAGTGTCGACCCACCCTTGTCCCATGATGATGAGAAAGACTGCTGACATATGTGCCTGACTTCGAGAGTTCTCTGATGATGGAAGCAGCGGTTGCTCTTCCGGCGGCTTCGTAGCTTGGACCTTCCGCAGCGGCTTTCGGTGTATATTCGTTTCTGGAAGACAGAAGAATGTCACAAGAGCTGTGAACCAGTTGTACACTGTCAGGACGGCGCACGGTAGAAGGTACGGGTATTCTGCGAAGGCCCCCGCTGGTCCTCTAAAGTCAGGCTGCTCTACAGTATCAGTATTGAACGACGAAAACAATTTCCGCAGTGCAAGAAACATGGACCATACCTTGCTCAAATAACCTCCGATCAACGGGCCGATGATCGAGCCCAGCGAGAAACAAAATCCAAAGATTCCCATAGCCTTGGCCTTGTTCAGTCCCACCTGGTTCGCAAATTCGCCCACGCAGCTTCGAGAGACGGGAGCTGTGCCTGTGGTACAAATATCAGTAACCAGGGGCGGAGCTTAATGTCGAGCAGCAAATTCCAGATCATACCATTGAAGAAGCCAACGCACGCTCTCGAAATCATGGCAGCCATCAAGCTCTGGGCCATTCCAAATCTGAACGTGCATATCGACCCTCCGAGCAGTCCAAATATCAGAATCGGCTTCCGCCCAATCCGATCGCTTATAAGTCCATAAACGGGCGCGAGAAACATTTGCGGTATGAAGTACGATGAAGCTGATAGGGGAGAATCAGCACTCATACTCCTCGATGCATCAAATGCGTGGAACGATACTTACTGATCAATCCACAATACCACCCCACTCTGTCTTCTTCGATATGCGGAAACGACCGGACCATAAAAACGATGAATGGAAATAGGATCGTAGCCGCGAGGCTCTCTCCGAGAACTATGAGGGCTACGATACCAATGACTCGCCGAACCGGTGGATCGTTACGGTCGTAGCTGAAGGCTTGCTCTCCATCTTGCTCTTGCTCATCTTCGCGAAAACGTCGCTCCGGCTCATTGGACGTGGCCATCTTGCTCAGTTGCTCAGCTTGGCTTCTATGATTCTAAAATCTGAATCTCTATTTCTGTCACAACATGGACAGTCGTCTCGTTATTCGGCACACTTTTTCTATATTTTCTATATCGTAGTGAGAAGAACATGCGGTGAAGTGTGAAACCCTACCAATTTGAGAGGATAAAACGGAAACTCTACAGGCATGATCGCAGTCGTGAGGCTTGCTCGGTGACGAAATCTAAATTTCTGCACACTGACGAATTGGTGATCTGTACTGATTGATAAGACATACGGTCCTGGACGATTAATCATCTTTCAAGAAAGATCAACTTGGATGTACCTTCTTGTGCGATGTGGCTCCGCCCTTTTGCGTTCAAAATTTGACACTGCTGGAAACATCTTCTGACCTCGGCAGCGCAATACCCATCTAGCAAATCGCACCACTCTCGAAAAGATGCAAAGTCAAACATCAGCAAAAGGCATGCTCCGTGCAGCTGTCACCTGTCTCTCAAAAATCCGATGAGAACGACAGCAACGACGATGAGCCGAATCGGTGAGCGCTCAGCCAGTCCTGAAGAGCGATCAAACAGATAAAGTTTCGGTTTGAGCTGTCATCCCTACCTTAACGACAAGGACAGTAATCATCTGTCATCTGATCTACCACCTCACTCCTGGTCTCTCATCAAGTCTTCTCTTTCTTCCGTGGAAAGCACGGAGTATCCGAATACCGAGAGCAGAGACCAGAGTCCACCGGATCCTTCTATTGTTCGTTTGGTCCTGCAATGACAACGGTACAGTCTTTGTACGCCTGACCTCCAGTACAACATCTCGCGCCTTTGGCACCAATCACACCGTATGAAGCGCAGAACGCGGCGATGCCAGAGACCGCAGTAGGGTCTATGCCTTGGCACTACAAAAGTACATATGTCAGACAAGATGTTCCACGAATGAAGAATTTTCCAAGTTGGTGCCGTGACATTTCGGACGCCGGAATAGAGGAGAATGTCCTGCAAGGACGTAAGAGTGGCTTGCTCACTTACTTGCGGAAAGCCATCAACATCGAAAAGAATGCCTTGGTAAGCATTGCAGGCCGTTACGGAGACCTCTTTATTAGGATGGTTGTCAGGAATCGCATCATCTGGCTTCGCGGTGCCTGCAGGACGACAAATTTCAGTGTCAACATCTTGATCGAGAAATGAAGAAGAGAAGCTCAGCCTCTCATAAGTCGGCCACGTACCAACACATTGACAGTAGGCCTGCTCAGCAACACTGTCAGGATTCGGAGCAGCAATGGTAAGACGAGCAGCAAGTTGAGCAGCGGCTATGGAGCTCCTGTTTCTGGTAAGTCAGGTCCCAGCAGACTGGTTGTTTTGCACTCACCAAAGTCCAACGGCAAAGGCAAAGTTCGTGAGTTGCATCTTTACTAACTTGAAAGGTCAATGCCAATTGAAGCGTGTCGGATACCAGGCCTTTGCAACGTTCCTGGACTTGACTATATATACGGAAGATCTTCCCTTCCTCATGGGGAATTCTAGAATCCAGAACAGGACCAGAATCAGACCAAAGACCCGGTAAAATCGGTCGACTTTAAGGGCTACAATCATGGGTCAAAGGCTTGGTAGTCGGGCCAAGAAACTTGTGTAAGCTGCTCAGCCTTCTAGTCGCGTGCCTTATTCGATAAAATGAAGCCTTGACGTTCGGAACTGGCAATTTATGCGTGATATCCGAATCTGACTCTCGTATAGTTCTTGACAGACCGACTTGGCACTTCCCCAGAAGTGTCAAATGACCTCCTTACTGTGGTAAAGCTTACTACAATGAGACATAGACTCAACAAGAAAGGTCTTCTCCGAACCGGCATCCAGGCTGCTTATTTTCCATTGATACCCGGAATGATCACATGGCAATCCTTGTATGCTTGGCCTTGGCTACAGCATCGAGCGCCTCGAGCGCCGTTATCTCCGTAGGAGGCGCAGAAGTTGGAGAAGCCGGAGTTGGGAGGGCTTACGCCGAAGCACTACAGTATCAAAGAATGACAGAATCAGCACTATGTCCGACGTGACAACAGGAGGTGTGTGAAGTGGGAAGAAAGATCTTACCTGCGCATATCCATCCACGTCGGTCCTATTTCCTTGGAATGCGTTGCAGACCAATTCAGTGAGAGGTTGGTTGGGAGATTCGTCGGGGAAAGCGAAGGAGCCTGAGCGCAAGAGTGAGTTCAGGTGACTGGCGAAGAGTACGCTTTGTCACTACATACCAACACATTGGCAGTAGTCCGCGCTTGCGATACTGTCTTCACTTGGGGACGTTCCAGCACGGCCAAGTTGAGCGAGAGTCAGAGGGCTACTGTTGTCCAAGCGTTCACGTCAGCGATTATTCTTCTCCTTGGTCCTATCTCAGCGCACATACAAAAGCGCCGCAGCAGCGAAAGCGACAGTGGTGAATTGCATCTTGAAGAAGGTTGTTGGTGATAGGATTCGCAGTCCAATCAGCTCAGAGAGAGAAAGTATAACAGAGGACAGTGAGAACAACGAAACAGGAAAATTATAAAAGAACATTCGTTCCTGCTTTTCCAATTTCTATTTTAAGGATCGTAGTGACGAGGAACGCGCGGAGTTTGTGATCATGTATAGATCCGAAAGCGGCAAAATCGGTCCCATTCTGCCTCCACCTCCACCTTCTGCGTAGTTTCACCAAGAAGTGGTCCCCTTAGTGTCTCTTTCTTTCCCCACAAAACCAGGTACTAAGTCTATACGAGACCGCAGCTGTGGTTGCTTCATCGATCAAATCAATTAGGAGCATTTTCCGCCATTCTCTCCTGGGATCACCATCTGGCATTCGCTCCAAGCTTGTCCCCTCTTACAGCACTTCGCACCCCTCGCACCAGCTTCTGCGTAGGAAGCGCAAGTGTTGCTGAAACCGGAAATCGCGTCAGGACTGACGTTGGTGCACTGTGTGTTGCGATTAGATCAACGTTGTTTTTACTTTCGGGTGTAGTCGATGCAAGGGTATGGAAAGAGTCTTATTGACGATGATGAGAAGAATGTACGGCCACCGGTATGGTAGCGATGCGGACGAGGACGAGGAAGAGGAAGAGGAGGCAGAACTTACCTGTCGGAAGCTACCATTCATAATAGAGACTGCTCCCGCCCAGCCCATGCACACTTTGTCGGTATACTGATTATTTGGAACGTCGTTGGGTGCTCCGGTAAGACCTAAGCAATTCAAAAAGCGCGTTAGAAGATTGGTTTTTTTTTCCTTTTCCTCTTGGCTTTGTGATTGAAGGGATGTTTTGCATACCGACGCATTGGCAGTAATCGTCTTGAGCGATGTCACCTGAATTTGGAACGGCGAAGCTGGAAGCGGGAGCCTGAGCGAGGGCCAGAGGGCTGTTGTTGTTGCAAGGTCAGGAATCAGCATTTGTCGAGGATTCGCACAGTCGGAAGGGTGTGAGGTTCCTTACAGAAGCACAGCGGCGAAGGCGGAGGTTGTGAATTGCATTTTTGCTGTCGTTGTGGGTTTTTCGTTTTTGAGTGGTTGTTGCTAGAGGAAAGGCTGCTGGGTGGTACAGGTGCTGTTGATCGAAGCTGTCTTGGAGATGAATGGCAAGAACGAGCAGCAGCAGCAAGAGAGAGGTCATATATATACAGCTTTTCCTTCTTACCAAACCGGGAACCTAGGCTGTCGCATGCCATAGGGCTCAAGCCAAGGCAAGCGCCCGTAAACGAGCCATTGAACCAAACGGGCTCCGCCCGTTTCGCCAATGTCCAAGAATTAGGATAAAACCTGTGTCCCTCTTGTCCTACCAGGGAAGCAATCCCAAAGCACCACTCAAGATAGCAACAATGATGGCAAAATATCACATCACCACCCTAACGAGCCGCGTGCCAAGGTCCTGGAAATAGACAGTACGAGCAATAAGAGAACTCGGGTGACGAGAGCAATAGTGATAGCCCTAGATTCCGAAGTATAAGCCACGATTGCCCAGCGAATTGTGAGACGAAGGAATCGTGTATTTGTCTCTCGTAGTCAGAGAATCTTTACTCATAGCCTTATTTTCACTGCGGCTGAGTCGCATCATGGCAATGAGACGAATGATAATCCCTATCCTCGCAGTCCCGTCTTGGCCCGCTTCGGAATGCACGACACGAGCATAGCATGCTGGATGATCGAGAGTCGCAGCTCCATAGACAGACCAGAAGAGCAAGATTCCAGGCTTTTCCGAGTCGAGACAAGAAACCTCAGCAGCAGATCGTCCTTGGAAGAAGAAGCCGCAGGCGCGACCTGTTCGCAATGTTCAGCCTCAGTAGTCGGGAACTTTTGATTTTGTCGAGCCATATTCCTGAGAATTCCTCGTTTTGATACTTTGAGACAGCCGCATAGACCCAGACTTCGACTCTCCGATTTCCTGGTTACACGATTGGTCGAACCGGACAGTAATGGTAAAAGCTACCAGCGAATATTCGATCCTAAGGACTTTTTCTTTTTTTTTTTCTTCTTTCACAGATGGTGTGCATATATCACCTACCTGCTGGTCTACTGCAAGTGATTTTCCCGTACCAACGTGAATCGTATTCACCTTACTTGTCTCTGCCTGCCTTTTGTCAGCCAAGGCATTAGATCTCCATCCGCCTCAGAAATGGCAGACTCCAAACCCAAGAGAGCTCGGTCCCAAGCCTCAGGTGCAAGCAACCCACCAAAGAGGAGAAGAAAGACCGCGGCATCCTACCCAATGCCCAACCGCCGCAAAACCAAGAAGACAAAACTCCCCTTCATCGCAGCGCCTCTCTCCCCCTCCGCCGAAGGTCTCCAGCACACCGTTTTCGATACCACGGAATTGCTCGAAAATATCCTCGTCCACTTACCCGTACAAGACATCTACCGCGTGCGGGAAGTAAACAAGTACTGGAAAGAAGTCGTAAATACTTCCCCATCAATCCTCTGCAAACTCTTCGTCAACATACAAGAGCCCAAACGCATCTGGACGAAAAGCTTTTCAGATGAGGAAGGTGAGGTCTCGGTCGCGAAGCCCGGCACAAAGCTCTCGAACCCCGAAAGATTCGGGTTCGCGGATATGCTTTTTCTCGATAAGTCGAGACTGAGAGTCATCGGCGGGGATCATCTGAACAGTTTTTCAGACGGCAGGTTGAATTTACGGCCAGTGAGGTTGAATCCTTTTCTCAAATTGCTGATTCCTCGGAACGTGAAGAACGGGCGACGGAAAGACCACGCATCGCATCGAAGAGTGACGAATGGTCGCGTCGAAGAAGTCAGCATTTCGCTCAGACCAGCGGATGCGCAAAGGATCATAGACTGGATCGGTATGGAAGATCTATTCATGTCAGCGCAACTTACGGATCCTCCGACGCAGGTGGTGACTGTTAGTCAGAGGGTTAAATGCACTGCTGCTCCCTGTCGCGGTAAGTGCACCGCGAATGGGAGGGTCGATTGGGAATTGAAATGCGAGCCGAAAATCACGCGGAGGGGTGGAGGGATTAATATGAAGGATGTCATCTTTCGAATGTTGAATCTGAGGAGAGGTGTCGGGAGGCTGGATTTACCCGATCGGACGAAGTTGACGTCTCCGGAAGCCGTTTATATGGAAGATGTTTTGAAGCAAGCCAGACTGGAAGGTCATGAGATGGGTGGCGAGATTGAGTATGTTATTCGGTTGCATTCAGTCGTTGTTCCGTCTGAGGAGGAGTGGGCGGTTATGGAGAAGGCGGAGGCGGAAGCAGAGACGGAGCAATAGGACTGCCGAGTGCTGGAGTTCGCGTAGAATGGCTTCCGGATCTGGTCATGGACCGGCGGCTGCATGCTGTTCGGGAGGACGAGATGAAGTGTTGTGTAACATGAGGCGCGACGCTCATTCTCAAGGTTGCGATACCATGCGCCGAAGACCTCGTGTATTCATTTTTGCATTCGGGTGCGAGGAGTTCCATAATGGCGTTCGGACGATTGTGGCGATTCGTCTTCAGGCTCTGGTGGGCGTTCGAACTTCGCACGGAGGAACAGTCGACCGGAGGCAGCTGCGAATTGCATTTCTCAAAGGCCGCACTGTACTCAAACTCTTACAGAGTGTCTGGAAGCTGGCTCGTCTAGATTCCGACAGGTTTCAGTAGTCAGTAGTTCGCCAGCGTCAGAGATAGAGAAATGGTTCGCGCCAAGACCAAAATGGCATTTTCGATACAGTCGTGCAGCTCCAAGTTGACGACCTTTGTTCCAGTGGTGCCCGATCGTGGTGATGCCCGATGCCTGTAGCTCTTTAGAGCTTTCTTTTCGGACGCCAGCTGCTTACTCTGTTGCAGGCCATTACGGCGTGGCTTTGTGCGCTCCACAAGCAGGTCTCGGCAGTCATGCACCACGCCGGTTTCGCGACGATGACTGTGCCAACAAGGCGTGCTGAACATGGCATGAAGGACTCAGTCATGGCCAACGACAGACGACGAGCAGTATATGGAGTGGTCGGGATCCGAAAGTGCAGATGCATGGGTGGTGCGCTCGAGCGGCCAGAAGCTCGGCACGGAGATTCTTTTTTGGTGGTTCAGGAGCTATCTGCTGCCACCGATCTTCCGGCCCATGGGGTTGGCTTGACTTCTCTAGCTGAGGCAAACCAGGGGCCGAGAACGTAAGGCAATCTGCGGCAGATTATGCGGTTTGCGTACTTCGGCGCGCGTTCCAGCGTGCCAATTGGAAGAAAGGGAGGCAGGCGCAAGGTTCCCACCAGCTCTGCAGTTCACCGTGGCGTGAGCTGTGCGGTGTGCGAGAAGCTGTGGTGAGTCTGTATGAGGCACAGGCGGTAATTCGACCGCCTGTACCGGATGGCGAGAGAAGCAAAGAAAGGGCACGGTAGGGCAAGGCAGCATCGATACGGTTATGGTTACAGTACAGTTTTGATGACCAGATCTTTAGATGCCACGGCAAGGCAGATACGAAGGCCCATGTCAGGAGAGGCTGAGATGAGGTGCGCAGTGTTGGTGCTGATCAGCGATGTTGTGACCTAAAATTGGAAGGGGCACGAAGGGGAAGCTTCGAGACGCGTGCCTGCTGCGCTGGCCGCAAGTGGTCGTCAATGGACGCTCTTCACGTGACGCTGTCATTCACTTGTCCGCGCCTTCCGCTGTCCAGCACCACCATGGCTGCGACTGCTATTTTGCACTGAGCAACTCGAGCATCTCGTGCATCTCGCCAGGACAGGAGCAGATGCACACAGCACCACGCACGGCGAATTGGGAGTGGTGTGGCAGCACAGCACAGGGGCGACGGACCCGCGGCACTGGAAGTGTTCGAGGGAGCTGACGACCAGGGTTCCACTCGGTGCGCAAGCCACAAAGGTCCCTGGGGGCTTGGCTCGGCCATTCCTTCTTAAGCCTGCCACTCACCCGCGCTTTGTGGGAGGGACAGCTGGCATCAACTTCCATCCTCTAGGCGACCGCTTTCACGTAGCCTTGACAATTCCCACCATGGAGCCCGCCATCACCGCCCTTCATTCCTCTCCACACTCCACCGACACCATGTCCGAACCACAATACCTCAAAATGGAGGACGTCCACCACAGCACATCGGCGTCGCCCGCTCCCTCGGCAGCCACCGACAGCGCCGCCTGGTCAACATCATCACCCGCACCCATCGTCGTGCAATCAAAACCCACCAAAAAGCGAAAGTCATGGGGCCAGGCATTGCCCGAGCCCAAGACGGCGCTACCACCGCGCAAGCGCGCGAAGACCGAGGACGAGAAGGAGCAGCGCCGGATAGAACGCATCAAGCGCAATCGCGCCGCTGCTCACAACTCCCGCGAGCGCAAGCGACAAGAGACCGAGGACCTCGCCGTCAAGCTCGCCAAGGCCAACGCGGAACTCGCTGCCTTCAAGGCTCACTTTGGCGAACTGCCATCACACATCGTCCTCCCTGAAGTCAAGGTGGAAGTCGACGACTCGGGCGTCATCACAGCCTCCGCAGCCACACCAGCACCTTCACTCACAGAATCACATGGTGAGTACCACTGCTGCCTACTACTACGTCTGCACATACTGACTCATCACAGGCTCGCAAAAAGACCCAGCAAGTCCAACTCCACCAGCTGACGACCACGCTTTCCACCACATCAAAATGGAACCCCAAGACATTCCCGTTCAACTCAACGTCCCACAATACGAGGACTCGAAGCTGTCTGCTCTCACGCCGCTCGACCTGACACAACATTCTGCAGCAATGTTGTGCAATGACCTGCAGTGTCGGTCGAGCCGCATGATCAGCAGTACGGCTTCGGCAGTATCGTGGACGCATCTTCTTTTTTCTCTGATGAATTTCAACCTCCAGAACTGCTACAAGACACTTCTAATAGCTTTGTGGACAACTTCGCCTTCGCGGATGGAGCGCATGATGCAAGCATCAGCGGCTCGCTCTTCTCGTTCGATGAGTTCCTCAACGTCAACGAAGATTCGCACTTGGCGGTCGACGCCCAGACGTCTGGCGCGGTCTAGTACTGCGACGGGTCTGCACAGCGCACCGCTTCAGCGCGAATCTTCTACTGACAATGAGAAATCTCAGACTTCGACTAGGGATCAGAGCGCTATGAAGCGAGCAGCTCGTGCTCACCAGAAGGGACAGGCGGCGTTAAAGGATAGGATACCATCAAATGAGGGATTAGCGATTGGGAATGAGGGGTATGAAAGCAATGGCGTTGCGGATGGATGACTATCTCAGCTTGATACGGTGGTATACTTTTGCTACTGCCTTGAGCGATGGACTACGTATGACTTTTACTGTAGCCATGAAAAGCTCTTTACGTTTCATGAACCACATCTTCTCACCTCCTCACCGCGTCTCTTCACCGCAATAGTATTCTACCACTGGGTCTTCGACACTGATGCAACACACCGCTGATGATCTTCAGGAGGAGATCCAGACTTCTGAACAAGAGGCGAAATGGCGCGTGCGTCACGTGTAGCGAAACTCTATCTCATCTGCAGCGCTGCTTCCATCATCCGCGAACCGCTTCTCTAGCATTCTTGGTGAACCTCACGTCTTTCTCGTAACTGTGGTGAGCGACCAGTACGACAGTGAGAAAGAATCGTCAATACGAAATAAGGTTGATCTAGCAACGATCCAAAAAGAATTTTTCCCTTTCCCTCCTCATAATAGCACGCCCAACCAAATTCATAATTCATACAATCCGTGTGAACAGACATCTTGCATCCCTCCCTTCACAACGTCAAAAAAGGTCTCCCACTCATTATAGAATACCTCCCGACTCATACCTCACCCCAGGACTCTGCGAATAAACAGGCGTGTGCGAAGGCGTAACACTCGCCCTTGGTCTGGCCTGTCCCAGCGGATTATTCACCCTCGCAGCAGCTCTACTTCGTCCTTGATCATACGGAATCCCCCTCTGAGCAAGACGATCAATCGCCTTCTTATCCAGTATAACCTTATCCCAATTCCTCGGTAATTTCCTCTCCGCGAGCAGTAGAGTCAATTTCATATTTCGGGCTTTGAATCGAATGTCTTCTGCTGAGCGACGCGAGAGTTTGGCTTCTCCGGATTCTTCGAGGGATTGATCGATGGCTTTGAGGTTGGAGTAACCGATTTTTTCGTCGTCGGCGACGTGGTCGACGATCAGGTCGATGAGAGCGGCTTCTTCTTCGTCGGTCCAGGGGGTTCGTTCGGTTCTGACTGGGGCGGCTGGAGCGAGGACGCGGTTGTATTTGGCATCTAGCTTGGCTTGCTTGTAGAATTCGCTCATTGGAAGTTCACCGTCTTCTGGGGCAGGTGCTGGGCGGGGCGGTGGGATCGCAGAGCCTGGGTTCTTGCGTTGGCGTTTGGATGGGCTGGGAGCGGTGCCTGAGATCCATTCGTGGGTTGAGGAACCGGCATCGGCATCACTCCGACGCTCAATGGTAGGGAACCGTTGCGGTGCTCTTCCTTGGAAGGCAACTTCTGCGCGGCGTTGCGCAGCATTGGTGTGATTGCGGGTATCATTTTCGAAACCATCATCCTGGGTAGGATCGAAGTCCTCAGGCACTTCTTCTTCCATCTGCGCACGACTTCGTTTTCCTGTGGCAGCCGAAGCTTGAGTCTGAGAGTCCATGTACATTTCGCTACTGACTCGCACAGCATTCTCTTGTCGATCAAGCAGTCGTGCTTTGGCTTTCCTCGCATTTTGCTTCTGCGTGGCCGCAAAGCTCGCCAGTGCTTGTTGTGCTGTGGACTGTACCTCAGTCGGACCTTCCAAGCTGTCTTGGTCGACCTCAGATCGCTGACCTGTGGCAAAGTCGTGCGTGATCACATCGCTATCCTGCAGAGTGTCATTCGTGGAATACATGCTTGCAACAGGCGCCGGGGCTCCAGCTGCCGGCACTTGGTCAGAGAGGCGCTTTTCATGGCCCTTCAGTAAAGCGATAGCGCTCTTGCCGCCCAGGCTTTGCCTCGGAGTACCAGGTTTCTTGTATGTGCCTTTCATCTGCTCAGCGATCTTCTCACTGGCGCGACGCTCGACTTCCTGTTCGAGACCAGAGACGATGGTCTGTACGCCGCCGGCAGCTTCGATGCGATTGTTCACTTCTGCAATGCGCGCATCAAAGTAACGCAAGGCATGTGCTCGGAAATCGTCCCAGCGGAATTGCGCTTTGAGATATCCGTTGGCCGCAGTTGCATCCTTTCCGTCGTCCTGGCCAAATGGCTCCTTGAGAACACTGATGCGCTGGTTGACCATTTCCATTGCCCGCGCGAAGTCTTCCTGATTCGCAGAAGCGAGGCCCAGAGTCTTTGCATGTTTAAATTCGCTGTCTGCGTCGTAGAAGACATTGTCAATCTCTTCGTGGGCAGAGAAATTCGGCTCAGATTCGATGGCAGCTTCCAGCCTGTGGATAGTCACATGTGCAGCAAGTTCCAGCCAGAGGTCGAGCGCAGCGAACTTGAATTCGCCGCCCGCAATGCATGCTGGGAATGCCATGTCGAGGCTTTCCAGAGCGCCTGTAGCTTCCTCTGTCCAGTCCGCGGGATCACACTGAACGAGCACGGTGCGGAGCATGAGAGCCATATTGATCTTGTAAAGCACATTGTCAGGTCGCCACACAGCGGGCTGGACCTCAGCCATGGAAGCGACATTCAACAGAGCCCGTAGCACATAGCGTGGCTCGATGTATTCAACGCTGGTCAGACTTGGCTTGTGGATGCGCAACGATTCCCATCGTGTTGTGAAGAGCTTGTTGTGCTTTGAACCAGTCCGCTTGATCTCCTTCCATGTCTCGGGAGGAGTGTTGGCACCGTTCGGCACAAGCAGTTGTGTCAGTCTTTCGGCAGCAGAGAGAATATCTGGCAAGACATCACAGATGACTTCGTGATCAAGTTTGTTGATTTCATCTTGCGAGAAAGACGTCTTTGCGGTTGTGCCAGAGAAGGCAGAGCCAATGGAGTTGCGGCGAGGAGTCCCATTCAACTGCTCGTCGAGGCGTGCATCGACGTCCTCTTCGGCCTCCGCATCGGCATCGGCATCTTCTCCGACAAAGAGGCTGTTCTCGTCGACAGTGGGCAGTTCTGGGGCAGCAGTCAGTGTATATTCGCTTCGGGGTACAACGGCGCTCGGCGGCCGGCTTCCGATCAGCAAAACAACTCGCTACCACAAGCGTACCTTCAACAACATCCTTTGTTTTCGTTTGTCGACCGCCTCTCTTCGCCGATGTGTTGGACGCATCTTCACCATTCTTCGCAGTTCCTGCATTGGTCTTTTCGATTTGTTGGGGTTCTGCGCTCTGACTACGCGTTGTGCGACGCGTCGTTGGAGGGGGAGCTGCCGTGGTTTCGCCTGGCGCCGTTGCAGAGTATGCCTTGGCCATTTTGATGGCAATGCAGCAATTTGCAAGCCAGGCGCACTGCCTCTGACTATGCCGTCCGACAGACTCGTCGTCGACGGCGGCGCGGCGAGTGTTGGTGAGAGTTGTTTGGAGCGAGATTAGGGTGCGTGACCCTAGTCGAATAACAAAGCGGGCGAGCTGCGGCTAAGGCAGCAACGAGCGCTGTTCAGGCAGAAACGTCACGCAGCGTTTCTTCACAGCCCTGCCGAGCTTGCCTTGCCTTTGCCTTTCTCCGCTGCCAAGTACTGTTCTCCTGCTTCACCACTTCCGCTCTTGCTGTCTCTGATGAATTGCCACCCTCCTCCGCGGGGCTCAGTAGGACCGAGCCGAGGCATGGCATTGGAAGTCGCGCATCCTTCCGTATTGGCAATCTTGTAGACGTTGCGCGAGAACGGATGAGGCGGCGGAAGTGCCAAGCAGGATGCGCGATCCCCTGAACGCGGGCGGGTGAGTGACATGGGAGTGATGAACAGACACATGCCTGCCGCAGCTGCTGCGACCTCTCTTTCTCAAACGTCTCGACCACCGCCCAAGTGTCCATCTTTTGTCGTGTCTCCTCCGCTCTCTGTACCACCACCGCCGCCCACTGCGCGCTTTCATTCCTCCTCGCCCGCGGTTCCCGACCACTCTCCTCCGACTTGCCCACGTCAGCGAGACGTGCCACGGGCACTACCGAGTCTGCTGCATCTCTCCTTGGGCACTGCTGGTTCCGTCCTGAGGACTCCTTCCTCCTGACGGCATTTCTCTTCTACATCTCCTTTACATATTCATCACAATGCGGCTCCGGCGAGCGTCGCCACTGTTACTATTGCTTGCGCCATCATTGGCTGCAGCCCAGAATGCCGCTGCAAAAGAGGGCACTGAGGTCCTATCCAACGAGGAGATCCTGTCCCTCAACCGCATAAAAGGTGCAGACTCTATACGAAAAGCCGCCGGCGATGCTGCTGCTGCGAACCCACCCAATGCCAAATCTACCCGGATATACAAGGGGACGGAAGATGCGCCTGTAGATGGCCTGGATGGCAAGCCACACGCAGGTCCCTTTGTGGATCGCCCTGCCGAAGATGGCTCGAAGAAGGCAAAGGGCGATGCTGCTGTTGGTCCCAAGCCAAAGCCTACTTCGCTCAGCAACTTTGGTGGCCAGGACATTCCCGAGAAGAACGATGGAGTCATGAACGATGATACGCGGACACCGCCCAAGAAGGGGACGACAGGGACCGAAGGCGGCATCAGTGAGAAGACGAAGGATCGCAAGGAGAAAGAGGGAGTTGTCTCAGAGCAGAAAACGCCACAGATGCCACAAAAGGCGCCTCCACTTCCACACAGCGAGGAAAAGCACATTGAAAGCGCTGATGCGGAGAAGCGTCCGTCTGGAGAGGCAGTCGATGCTATCACAGGGGAGAAGGTAGCAGGCACGAAGAAGGGAGGCGACTATGGCGATTCAGGATACGGATTGGAGAAGCCTGCGAACCTTCCACCCAAACCTCACAACATCCCCCATCCCGACGCAAAAGTGCCTACAACTGGCACAAGTGACGATTTCGGTCCTCCAGTGAACGCAGGAGGCGGCCGGGACAAATGGCTCGTCGACACCATGCCAGAAACCGAAGGTAAGACCAATCTGAAACCGCCCAAGGCCAACAGCAACACCGGCAGCGGCAGCTCCACTCCTTCAGCATCCACACCCATCTCCAAGTCCACTTCAGACATGGAATGGCACGAATGGTTCCACTCCTTCGGTCTCTCCTTCACCATGATCATCTTCTCCGAGATTGGCGACAAAACCTTCCTCGTCGCCGCCCTCATGGCCATGCGCCATGCCCGACTACTCGTCTTCAGCGCCGCCATCTCCGCTCTGATTGCCATGACCGTCCTCTCCGCTGTCCTCGGCCACGCTTTCCCGGCACTCCTTCCCAAGAAATTCACAACATTCGCCGCGGCCATCTTGTTCTTCGTATTTGGCGCAAAGAGCTTGAAAGAAGGGCTCGAGATGCCCAAGGATGCTGGCATCGGAGAAGAGCTACGTGAAGTCGAGGCGGAATTGGAAGAGAAGGAGCATAGTATGCGAAAGAGGGGCAACAGCAAGAGTGATCACAGCTTGTCCGCATACGAGATTGAGGCCGGGCGAGGGAGAGGCAAAGGCGAGCTCTCACCTCCGCTGTCGAGAAGTCCCTCTCCTCCCAGTAGGCGTGACGGCGGCGCAGGTCTGGAAAACTTGTTCAGTCTGGTGCTGAGTCCCGCGTGGGTGCAGACATTTATCATGACATTCCTCGGTGAGTGGGGTGACAGAAGTCAAATCGCGACAATTGCCATGGCTGCTGGACAAGACTACTGGCTCGTGACGTTGGGCGCTATCGCTGGGCACGCGTGCTGTACTGGCGTGGCTGTTATTGGCGGACGAGCTCTTGCGGGACGAGTTTCCATGAGAGTCGTCACCATCGGAGGCGCGATTGCATTTTTGGTGTTTGGCTGCATTTATCTGTATGAATGCTTGACGGAGTGAGGCAGATATACGACGTTTTCCCTTTCTGCAAACGACACATCACTTGCCTCATGGCTGGGCTAGGCTCACAGCTTTCTTCCATCGAAACAATCGGGAAACAATTCTCTTAGCGACCGGCGCAATCAACGGGTTTGGGCGGCGAGCTGCGGCGACGGCAAACGGCAACGGCAACGGCAATGGCGGATGTTGTGTAACAAAAAGCACGAAGGCGAGCGGAAAGGTCCTGTAATATGTGTGTGGTCCGGATTGAGCGAGCAAACCGCTTTCGAGAGAACAGGCATAAAAAAGAGAAAAGAGAAAGAGTGTCCAGAGACGAGTCCAACAGCTTCTGGGGAGGGAGGAGAGAGAGAGAGAGAGAGGGAATTGAAGAAACAGCGTGAGAGCGTTCTTGTTCTTTGTACCTGTAGGAAGAGAGAGATTATTCTTGTGTGTGTGTGTGTATGTGTGAAAGTATATGACAACGAAAGATATCTCTTTTTGCTTGCATATCTTGATGTCGGGATTCGAGAAGGGCTAGGAGTGTTCTCGCCGCCTACCATGGTCTACTGGACTCTCTAGAACGAGGTGATCAGTCTATTCTACTTGTGCATATCCCTTCAGTCGACCATCTCAACTCCTTTCACTTCAGACTGCCAACCCTGACCAGCAGTCATGAGTCTCTCCGATTGTTGTCTCTTCAACAGTCACATCTGCCGCCTTAGCACAAGCTGCAAGTCGTCAGGTTGCTACTGACGCTTGCTCAAATGGCCGACTGATACTTCGATGTGCGGACTACTCTTGTAGTCCGCTCAGTGGATCTCGATCGCTAAGTAAGAAGGTAGATGTGGTTCGTTTTGCCTTTTTGATCTCTGTTTCTTTTGCTCCTCTTTTGCCATGGGAGCTTCTCGTTTTCGTCAAGTATGCTTTCTGCGCTTTTCTCAGTCCAGACCAGAATGAAGATCAGGAGGCATTATATACGATCTCATTATTGTTGGCGGTAACGATCACATCTGCATAGTTGGCTGAGGCAGTAAGTCGTTGGTTCTCTGATGCCTGTTAATGCTTATAGCTAATGTGTTACAAGCGAACGAGACCTCGTTGTCGTTTGCTTGTGCCGTAGTCGTTGCTAAGCTATAGTGCAGATGTGATTTGTTTTTCTCTCGTTCTTGTCCTTTTTGCTATAGGTCAACGTGCGTCTCTTTTTCTTCAATGGTTCCTTTTGCTCTTAGTGTCAGACCAGCTAGCATCAGCAGGCATCATATACAGGTCCGTCATCGTTGATGCTAACGAGCATATCCGCACGATTGGTCTATGCAGTAAGTCGTCAGAGAAAGTCTAACGCTTGTCGAAATGGCTGTCTCGTTCAACCGGTCCGACAGAATCGATAGTCGCATTCGTCGTTCTCGTGGAGAGATCGGCCGTCAGCTGGGGTGTGGATGTGATATGTTTTTGCTCCTGTTCTTGATCTTTTTGCAGTTCGCATTTGATTTTACTTCGACCGCGTGCTTTGCTCCTTTTGCTGCTTTTAGCCTTGCTACCTAGCTATGTTAGGATGATATTCGGGTTGGTTGGAGGCGCTCTCAACGGCTACATCTGCATAGTTGGTCTAGGCAGTAAGTCGTCAGGGTAATTTTGACGCGTGTTAGAAAATGGCCGGTCATCTGTGATCTGAGACAAGTGTATTACGCTGAGCTTGTCCACGTCACACAAGACTGCTCGCTACCGTGCAGGTGTGATTTGCTTTTGCTCTCGCTCTTGTTCTTTTCGCGGTTTGTCTTTGATTTCTTTCGACAGTAACATACTCTGCTGGTCCCGTTGCTCATTTTTGGTCTTGTTGCCATGTTGGGATGATATACGTTTGAAAGGGGGCTGTTCTTAACGATCACATCTGCATGATTGGTCTAGGCAGTAAGTCGTCAGGGAGATCTTGACGCTTGTTGACTGGATGGGTGGTCACTTGTAACGTGAGACAAGTGCATTGTGCTGGGCTTGTCAAAGTCGCAAATCACACCTCTGGTTCGGTACAGCTGTGATTTTTGTTGTTTTAATGTTCAATAGATCAAAGTCTAACCTTTTTTGCTGATTGACCTTGATGGCGCACTTCGCTGCTTTGCTATCCTCGTACTCCCGTTGTATCACCTGCCCTTGTCCAACCTCGCAAGGGTCATATACGGTTTGGTACCCAAGTCACTCAACAGTTACATCTGCCTCCTTGACTCAAGCAATAAGTTGTTAGCTCATGTTTCTGACGCTTGTTTATATAGCTACAGCATGATCCGACTCGAATGCTAGTCAGCATTTGACGGGAGGAAGCTTCTGTAGAGCCAAGAAGGCAGAGGTGATTTGTTTTGCTTCGTTTTGACTCCTTTTTGCATTCGACGGTCTCCTCTCTTGTTCAATCAAAGTCTGTCCTTCGACCGCTCATCTCTTTATTCATGCCTGCAAAATATGCAAGCTTCATGTACGAGTTATTCTGATGGTGCCCTGAACGATCACATCTCCCTCTTTTACGCAAGCAGCAAGAGAGGGTGGTAGATGGTTGATAGGTACGGCTACGAACGAGCGAGAGGCAGAGACTAAATACACTGCGGGTAGTAGCGGGTACTTCCGGCTTTGTCCTTGCGACAGTGTCCAACCCCCTTCCTCAAGCAGTAAGTCGTCGGTTCGCTGACGTTTGTTAAACAGCTGCCCAGTCGATCTAGTGTATAACGGAAAGTGAAGGCCGTTACCGGCTGCGATCGGAGATAGTATTAGAGTGCAGATATAGTTTTTTTTTTTTTTTGCTTCCCTTCTTTTTGCATTTTGGTAATTACTTTCTCGATTCTGTACGGGACCCCTTTTACTGCAAACCTGCCAGGGCCTGCAGCATTTATAGACGGACTGTCTTCGTGTCGCTTCAACAGTCACATCAGCACTGTTAGCTCAGACAGTAAGTCGTCAGTAACCTTTTCTGATGCCTGTTAGTACGCCGGAAAATTGTATTCGCTACGAAGTACAATTCGTGCTTCCAGCGAGAATACTTGCAGCCGGGGCTTGTCTGCTGATGTGGTTTGTTTTGCTTCGTGTCTTTTTGCATTCGGAAGGCCACTTCTGAGACCTCGTCTCTCGCTTTGCCCCCTTTTGATTACAACTCTCCTCTTGCGCTGCAGACTTCATAGCCGGGTATCTGTTGCTGTTCCATCAACGATGCCATCTGCTTCCTTAGCTCAGACAGTAAGTCGTCAGAGCACTGACGCTTGTTCGTATCTGCTGCTACCTTAGGCTGGAGGACATTAAGTGTCTCTCCAAGCCGAATATATCAGCCAAAGCTTGTATTGCAGGTGTGATTTGTTTTTGTTCTTTTGCAATTAGCGTAGCCCTCTTCTTTGAGCATCGTGGGTTTTCGAGTCGCTACAGGCTGGTCGTTCCAGATTCTATGTTCACTCACCCATCACGATTATCTCAACAGTCATATCTGCCCCTTTAGCTCAAGCACTAAGACGTCAGGATTCTGACGCTTGTGCGATCACGCTTGCTGTCGCCCAATCCCAAGGATACTCATATCCTTGTATGGGAGTTCAGGAAATAGTGTAGGGCTATAGTGCAGATGTGATTTGTTTTTGGCCATTCGCAACTGGTTACGCCTCATCTTTTTTGATCTCATCCCATATCTCCTCGTTCTTGTCACCTACCTCGAGCTCGTCCTTCCAACATTTATATTCACACACTTATCTCTGTCTCCTCAACGGTCACATCTGCTTAAATAGCTCAAGCAGTAAGTCGTTAGGTATCTTAATGCTTGCTTCATATGGTCGACTTGCGCAGAGCTGCATCAACAGTGCTTTCTGTTTGTGCCATTGTTGAGCCAAAGCTCACGACGCAGATGTGGTTTGTTTTTGCTTCTTTTTGCACTTAACACTGCCTTACTACTTCCGATTGTTGCACCCCTTTAGTCCATCTACTCATTCGCAGCCGATCGTACAGTGTTTCATAAGACTTTCGTTTCTCGTACGTTCTCTCATTTTCACTCACCTAAGCTCGTCCTTCCAGCATTCATATCCCACCTCCTATTCACTCTCATTCAACGACCACATCCGCGCCCTTAGCTCAAGCAGTAAGTCGTCAGGATTCTGACGCTTGCTTCTAAAATTTGGCTCGCATTCCACCTTCAATCGTCTCAGAGATTGAATGGCGAATATCGTGAGTAATAGCTCCGGCGCGGGTGTGGTTTGTTTTTGACAAAATTCTTTTGCATTCCATGTAAGACTTTGAGAGTACTCTGAGAAGGCATTCTTTTGGTCTGTCGGCGAGCGTATCTGATCGAATGCTTTGAGTGGTGCCTCTTTTGCACTCGGAGAGGCAGCTTAGGTCGCTGCTGATCCATAATTGTACACTTTTGCAGTGCGTCCAGAATCTTGCATCTTGCTAGTTAGGTCAAGAGGGACTGACATGCGTACAGCCCCCGGTTCTTTTGTTTCCGCATTCCTGACTTCTTCAGTTCCTGCAGATTCCCTAGGTCCTCTTGATTATCGGCAGCCAGGCAGTCGTCATATACCATCAGCATTCAGGCTCCCTCCAACGACCGTACCCGCTCAACTGGCTCAAGCAGTAAATCGTCAGCGATGGGCATGACGTTTGTAAATGACCAACAGGTTGATGATTCCACGAGGCCATTAGGCCTTGAACTCTCCGAACTTCTTGTATAGCCAATTGAGCTGATACGATCGTTGCTTTTTGCTCTCCACGTCCGTTTTTGATCGTTCTCGATATCGTCCCAGAAGAGCGAGAACTGTCAACGAGCATGGCTGGTTGAGAAAGGCAGTTCTGCCATAGCAAGTGCTTCAATCGTGCAAGTTGATTTACACGACTATGGTAGTAAAAAGGTCAACATTGAATGCGCGCTTATGTGTAAATTTCCTACTACCTGTGGGGGTATCGCAACAACAAAGATTGCTCTTCTTGTACATCTCTTTTCCCCCTTCTCAGACTCCCGAAACGAAAACGCCTTGGCTGTTCAAAATCGCATGATCATCGTATCACACATCCTACTTCCTCCAGTCCTCAAATCTTCTTCATGAAGATGGACGTTCTGCTTACAACCTCGCCCTCTCCAACCCAGTCCAACCATGCTGCTGAGCAATCATCTCCGCGCAACGCTCACCAATAGCAAGAACAGTCAACATGGGGTTGATAGATGGCATTTCCGGGAAAACACCCGCATCCGCAATACGCACACCCTGGAGACCTCGGATCTTAAGTTCTGGATCAACGACTGCCATGTGGTTGGTCTTGACATCACCCATCTTTGTCGTTCCAGCAGGGTGGTAAACAGTGTGAGCTACGCGACGACCGTACTCGGACAAGTCTTCATCGGATTGGATCGCAGGTCCAGGGGCGATCTCTCGCTTGATCCAGTCCTTGAAAGGAGCTTGTTCGGCGATTTTACGCGCGGCTTTGAGACCTTCGACGATTGTGGCGGCATCGTAGCCTTCTGGGTCGGAGAAGTAGCGGAAGTCGAGGGCAGGCTTGACTGAGGGGTCGGCGCTGGTGAGGTAGAGCTTTCCTCGGGACCGTGGGCGAGGGATGTTGGGGGTGACGCAGAAGGCTTCCTTTGGAACGTCGTATCCGAGACGTTCGGTGTTGTAGACGAATGGGACTTGGTAGCAGTGGGCCATGATGTCGATGATGTCGCCGTCGTTGCCTGCGGCGTTTGGTCGCTCGCGGCGGAGAAAGATGGCGGCGTCGGAGTCCATGACGGTCATGTTGTGGTCGACTTCTTTGTTGAGTTCCCACATTATGATGGATTCTGGGTGGTCGAGCAAGTTCTCGCCGACACCTGGGAGATCCTTGATTACGTTGATTCCGAGGTTGTTGAGTTGGTCCTTGGGTCCCAGACCAGAAAGCATGAGAAGTCGAGGAGTGTCGACTGCACCTGCACTGAGAATGGTCTCAGACTTCGCTGTCAGGATGTGCTTCTTTCCATCTTGCTGTGTCACGTTCACACCAGTGACTTTGGTGCCTTGAACGTTGACTTTGCTGACCCACGCATTTGTGAGGACAGTCAGGTTTGGCCTCCTCTCATCTCCGCGGAGGATTGGGTGGATGTACGCCACACTGGCGCTGCTTCGGCGGCCATCATCTGGGTTGTATGAGACAGACAAGAAACCAATACCTGGGTGGAGAGCGCCAGTCGATCGAATCTCCTTGTTGTAGTCGTGAACAACTGGGATGTTCAAAGCCTTGGCTCCAGTCTCAATCCAATCCTTGGTCAGCTGGTTTCGGTGCCTCTCGTGCACAGGCTGCACAGTATTCTTGAGGTTGTCAAGAACGCGAGTGAAAGTCTTGAAATCCCATCCCTTGCAGCCCTGGGCAACCCAGCGCTGGCAGTCGTGCTCGAAAGGTCGGAAGCTGATCAGGGTGTTGTGGCTGGAGCAGCCTCCCAAAACCTTGGCGCGGGAGTGCCGAATGTGAGAGTTTCCGTGTGGTTGCTCGGTCGTTGGGTAGTCGTAGTCGAGCTCGCCGCCCAGAAGCTTCAGCCATTCTTTGAGCAGAAGCACGCGATCATCCATGAAATCCGAAGGGCCGGCCTCGATCAACAGGACTTTCTTGTTTGGCAGGTACTCGGACAGACGCGCAGCAACGACACAGCCCGCCGTGCCTCCGCCCACGATGATAAAGTCATAGCTGTTGACATCCTGAGCATTCAGCTCGTTGGTGGTGCCGCTGGCGCTCATATTGATAGTCGATTGTATGCTTTATCGGTGTATGGGAGGATTGTAGATAAGCCTGGTTCTTTGTTCTGAAGCAAAGACCGATACACCCGAGAGACGTACGAGTGGACTACGTACTGAATAATGAGAGAGGGAGGAGCGAGGCTGGTGCAGACTGAGGAAGAAAGAGGCAGAGGGCAAAGGGCCAAGCTCCCGTAGTTTTAATGTAAAATCCTCACGACCCTCTCCCAGCGATACATGAGGGCTCCACCCGCTGACCGCGAGTCTTATGGTTGTCGCGCGGCCTCTCCCGTTGCGCCTCTGCTGCCTCTGGATGCGTCGGGATCATGGATACTCACGCGACGCATCTCGCAACACGGTCGATGTGCAGCACTAGAGCTCTCGGGATGGCTTCCTTCGCTTCCCACGGCCTGCGCCAAACGTGCGAGGGCTGCGGATGGAAGTCGGCGAGACGCTGGCTAGCGGGCAGTGTATACGTCAGATGTCTAGGGTGCCATGGATTTTCTGACCGCACAGATGTCTTGTCCATTGGCCATGACCTCAGCTGGAGCGGTCGTCGTGCCAGATTGAGTGAGTCTCACACCTTTCGCCGCCGCCCATCGCTTTGCCGAAAGTCAATGGCCGACCTCACCTTCTTGTGCCGCGCGGATCCCAGCCTCGCCACACTGCTGCCGCCGTTGCTGCTGCTGCTCGTCGCTGCTGCTGCTGCTGCTGCATCTCGCTGTTCATGTCCAGCCTTCGGTAACCGCCATCCACTCGCATTAAAAATCTTTTCTGCCAGCGACCAGGCCCGCCAATCTGCGCAATCGAGCATTAGTCTCTGCATCCAAGCTTTTTGCACGAACGCGAACCCGGTCCCACCTCTCCAGGTGATCGGGAGCCCTTGCTGCATTCGAGCTAGTCTCCCATCTGTCGTATCTTCACTTGCTAGCAATCGTATCGCATCACTACTCTTGTGCATTCGATCCCTCAGTGTGCAGAGGCCAAAACATTCAACCAAAGCATCCCCGGGAGCACCGCTGTAACCTCACACCATGGCGTCGATCCAGTACGAGCAACAGTCCCTCTACTATGGAGGCAAGCGACAGACCACCAGCGAGACTTTCCAATCAATAGATCCTTCAACTGGAAAGCCGATAGCGAATATTTGCAAAGCAGACAAAGCATCAGTGGATGCGGCGATCAAGTCTGCGCAAAATGCCTTCCCAAAATGGTCGGCAATGTCCCCGATGGAGCGCTCTCGTATTCTCCTCCGAGCAGTAGCACTTTTGAGGCAACGAAACGATGAGCTGGCCAAAATCGAGACACACGATACTGGAAAAGCATTCTCGGAGACCAGCGTTGTAGATGTGGTGACGGGCGCTGATGTGCTGGAATACTACGCAAATTTGATCGCCTCTGGAGGTCTGAACGGAGAGACCACAACTCTTCGACCAGATGCCTGGATCTACACAACGAAAGCACCACTGGGAGTATGTGCTGGAATTGGCGCATGGAATTATCCTATTCAGATCGCCCTCTGGAAATCTGCACCATGTCTGGCAGCAGGAAACTGCATGGTCTACAAGCCTTCGGAGTTCACTCCATTGCACGCCTTGCAGCTCGCAGAGATTTACACGGAAGCCGGTGTTCCTCCTGGAGTGTTCAATGTAGTGCAAGGAGCCGGCGATGTCGGCGCTATGCTTTCCGGCCATCCTGCGATCAAGAAGGTCTCTTTCACTGGACAGGTCAGCACGGGTATGAAGGTGGCGGGTTCTGCCTCGGGCGGCATGAAATATGTGACAATGGAGCTTGGAGGCAAGTCACCTTGCATCATTCTCCCAGATGCAGACGTCGAAGATGCTGTCAACGGTGCCATGATGGCAAACTTCTTCTCGACCGGCCAAGTCTGCACAAACGGCACAAGAGTCTTCGTCCCTAAATCCATGAAGAGCAAATTCGAGAAAGTCCTGCTTGAACAAATGGGCAACATCAGAGCAGGAGACCTCTTCAGCGAGAACACCAACTTCGGCCCTCTTGTCAGCGAAACACACTACAAGAAAGTCAACCAATATATCAAGCACGGCATCGAAAGCGACAAGGCAAAGCTCCTCTACGGCGGCCTCGGCAAACCCGAAAACGCCTCTCCAAATGGCTTCTGGGTCAAACCTACAGTTTTCACAGACTGCACAGACGACATGCTCATCACAACAGACGAAATCTTCGGTCCTGTCATGTGTATCCTTCCATACGATGACTCTTCAAACGAATGGCTTTCCAATCTCATCTCACGAGCGAACAACACCAAAATGGGTCTTGCCGCTGGTGTTTTTAGCAAGAATATTGATCTCGCTCATAAGGTTGTTGGACAAATTGAAGCTGGTATTACATGGATCAATACATGGGGCGAGTCACCGGCGGAGATGCCTGTGGGAGGCTGGAAATTGAGTGGTTTGGGCGTGGAGAATGGGAGGAGAGGGTTGGATAATTGGGTGCAGAATAAGAGTACGCTTGTGGAGATGGGTGGGAAGGTGCCGACTGCTTTTCCGAAGTTGTAGATATACGCAATATACCAGTGCAGAGAATGGGAATGAAAGATATGATTCAAGAATGCACTCTGATGAATAGTGGTACTGTCTCTTAATGCAGCACAAACTGGTTTTGCTAGAGTTCTGTTGCCTCGGACACGATAGACTACTTGCTAAAAAGCGTGCATGTCCACGACATGCTCTGTGTAAGAGAAGTATCTGTCGTGAGGCAAAAGTACTCGCTTTCCATATACGGTGGCGACGCAAAAACAAAAAGATCGCATTCAAGGGTATTTAGCCCAAGGAATTGAGGTTTTGGTATGGACCTTTTCACAACGTTAGACTTCATTCGCAATGAAGCATTTGATTGAGGCAGACGTACCAGTAGGGGATCGAACCCTAGACCTCACGCAGAACTGTCGACCTTACGGTCATGCAAAGCGTGCGCGCTACCACTGTGCTACAAGCCCGTTGTTGTTGCATTGTTGGCCAAAATAAAATATATATGCTGTTTTTCGAGGATGAGATCAACCATAATGCGAGACCACGTCATTCTGTGCCCCTCGCTCGCTTACCACCATCTCTCTCCGCTTTTAGAGCTCTCTCAGTGGCCGGTGCAGTCCCCTGTATCTTGTAGCATACTGCGTTGTAGCATTTGGTGTGGTGTGAGCTTGGGCCAAGTCTGGGCGAGGTGAAGTTTGCCCCACCAATTCTGTCATCAAATTTTGATTGTCTTACTTCAAATGCTTCCGACCGATATCACCGGCTCTTCCTTGCCCCGGGGCACATTGAATGGCACGTCACTGAGACTACACCTGAGCTTTTTCGCCGTTCGTGCTATTACAGCACTCAATGCAGCATCATACTTTCCGGGTCGCAGCTTTGCGACTGCATTCCTGTCGCGGACGTCAGTCTCGCCGGATGCGGAGGGCGGCGGTCAGCAGCAGACTCCTCTCGCACTGTGTTCAGTATGGTGCAACGAGAGAGCGATGAAGAGACTCACGCGCATTGCATCGACATTCTGAGGCCCTCACAGGCGGACTGAGAAACTGTGCAGGAAGCGCAAAACTTACGGAAATTGACTGGAAGCACTTGGTTCGCGTGTCTTAGTGACAGTGTCCGGAAATGGGAGTAAAGGTAGGCACGAACAAAGGACTGACTGAAACACAGGCAAACCACCTTCATGACTATGTTTACCATGGCATTCTTCTGCTTTCATGTAATCCAGACAGGTCACAAAGGTGCTTGTCTAGCGGCATTCTGAAAATATGGCAGCGGAGTACGCTCAGCAGACGCAGCTACGGAAGCGATACAAGACATACGGCTGGTTCGATCACGGAAACTTCGACCATGGAGAAAGCTCGCATGCACCCAAACACATACGCTTTGCAGATCGCCCGCACCAGTCTGTGGCCAGAAGAGGGTCCATCTTGAATGCCCTAGAGAGTCTTAATCCGCCATCAAAACTTGCACTTGGTGTCGTAGGCTTCATTCTGCTTTCTGCACCGGCGCTGGTCATTCTCAGCAAGATGAGCTTGTTTGGCGTGCGGTCCCTGTGCGAAAAGCACATTCTGCCGCCGGGATCTGGAATTTGCAATCATGCCTGGACGAAGCTCTCTACATCAGTCCTGCCTTCCATCGCAGTGGGCAAGACTCCTTTGACGACCACATTCGACGAACCATTGGAATTGAACAAGATTTCTCCTTCGCTCGCGTTTGTTAGCATGCCTCTTTTCATGATCAAGACGAACCTTTCTACCATCCTTCCAGCGATCCAGAGCGACCTTCCGGGGACGAACGTCGACGCTCTGAGGAAAATTAGCTCAAAAGCCGTTCGACTAGTGGAGCAATTCAGCGAAAAAGACGACGAATATCGACAGTCGAGTTTGATATGGAATGTACATGGCATAGCAGACTTCAGCTCCTCAATCGAGGAACTACGGACTACAATATCGACGCAATCTGGTTTCAATACTTGGTTCACAGAACTTCTCAACACCAACACACCCTTCCGATCCGATGAGACTTTCAACTACCAACTCTTGTCGAATTATGATAATTTTATCATGCACCAACTTCCATACATCGAGGATCTCGTCTTCTCCGCCGGAGAGACGAAGCTCGCGATTCAAGAACTCCTCGGGCGTATCGGACAGCTTGAAAGCGAAATGATCAAAACGTCCAACCCGTCCTACGCTGAGCTCCTCGGTACCATGCGCAGTTCCGCACACTGGACCCTCCAAGTCGTCACGCGCGCGGAAGATCACTATAGAAATCTCTCCTCTTCTCTCTTCTCTCTATTCAAGCGTCTTGGACCAGAAATGGAGAGCTACGAGAATTGGTGGGGGTTGTTCGCATCGAGAAATGCCGTGTCAGTCTTGCGCCTGAGAGAAATTGTGGTGGCTGAGAGCGGACAGCTTGAGGAGTTGTTTGCGGAAGCCATGCCTGTGCAGGATACGGTACAACGAGTGGTGGAGGAATTTATGGAGGATAAGGACGATGCACAGAAGAAGATCCTATGGAAATTGGAAGAGGCTGCGAGGACGGGAACAATCGAGGATATAGATTTCATGTAGGTATTGCATTGCATAACATCTCGATAATTTTCCATCCTGCTGTCAGTCGATATGGATCGTAGCAGTGGCTATTTCGAGCAACAAAGTATGCATTTGGCTGATGATATAAACCAAATTCTCCTTTCATGTCTTCTCGATCCTAACTTACCTGCAAAGGCATCTGCATCTGCTTTATATCAAGAAATCCAACCACTTCCCTCCACATGTAAAGTGTGAAGCGTACACATAACATGTCCACTTTAGCCGATCTTATGAAGGAACCAAAATCACGCAATTGCCGCTCTGACCAATGAAAATTTGCCCTGCCAATCTTCTAGAAAAGCTAGAAGCCAGATGCACCGGAAGTGGACTGCGATAACCCGGCCCGAATCTAGATTTTGATCCTTGCTGTGGAGACTCGTCATAGAAGTTGCAGCTGCAGATTTGCAGATTTGTTGCAGCTCGTGCAGATTGCAGCTTGTGCAGAGTCGCAGAAGAAAGCGGTAGCGAAGAACTTCGACAGCGTGTCGTCGGTTCGACATTCCTGTATCTTTTCTTGTTCGCGCCTATGATAAATAGAGTAGAGAAAGGTGCACGGTACGTGCTACGCGGATGTTGAGCTTTCGTTCCTTCCGAGAGCTATAGCAGCAGCACGTTTTCTGCTCTCGCTCTTCTTCCGCACGTAGAAGTGGCAGAACCGGTCGTATTATCTTGCCGAAGAACAAGCTACGCTGGAACTGACTAATGCTCTTGCAGCCTGGCGGGGGGATAAGGATGAGGAGAGGCTGAATCGGACGATTTTGTCGTTCTCGGACTTTAGAATTGGTTGACCCCCGGCGCAAGCACGTTTTTGGCTTCGATGACTTCAAGATTGTTGTTGTTGATCTTGGAGCTGAATTTAGGATTTGCATTACTACAACGAGCACTACTATTCCGGTATTGCGTGACTGATTAGCCGAACATGTTTGACGTGGCTCTTCTTCTCTTCTGTCAGAGTATTCTGACTATGCAATGAGATTCATTGTTGCGATTTGAAAGAGGAAGGTGGTTTTCACTTGCCTTGGTCTTCTCCTCCATTGGCACGCAGCGCGCAAGTACCGCGTATCATCACCGTTCGAGACGCCAGTTTCTCTCTAGTTACCGAGCTAGAACAACTCCATTCTCGCGACGGGCGTAAAACGCCGCGCGATCGCGCGCATACACATTTACTCAAAGAAAGTGCCCGGCCCTCCTTGCCTCTCTTCCCAACTTTGCCCCTCCGCTCCGCCGACGGACGCGACCACAAAAATGACCACCCTCCAAATCTCATCGCCGCAAAGGCAACAACGCCTCTCCGACGTCCTCCCCCCACTCATCTTCGGCACTGCGACATTCAACTACCAATACAACCCCGACCCCTACGAACTCGACACCACAGGACTCGTCCACAAAGCACTCGAATACGGCATCCGCGCCTTCGACACCTCGCCCTACTACGGCCCATCCGAAGAAATTCTCGGCTCCGCACTCGACTCGTCCTTCGTCCGCGAGAATTTCCCTCGTCAAGACTTCTTCCTCATCACCAAAGTCGGACGGATCGCGAGCGATGAGTTTGATTATTCGAAAGAATGGGTTTATCAGAGTATACAACGAAGTTTGAAACGACTAAAGAGCGAGTATTTGGATTTGGTATATTGTCACGATGTGGAATTTGTGAGTGAAGATGATGCGATGGAGGCGATTAGAGAGTTGAGGAGGATAAGAGATGAGGAAGGGACGATTAAATTTATTGGGATTTCGGGATATCCGCTCCCTGTGCTTTGTGGGATTGCGAAGAGGGTACTTAGAGAGACTGGGGAGCCGTTGGATGCGGTGATGTCGTATGCGAATTTTACGTTGCAGAATCAGTTGTTGGCTACGCAGGGGATGAAGGAGTTGAGGGAGGCGGGGGTGGATGTTGTGCCGAATGCGTCGCCGCTGGGGATGGGGTTGTTGAGGAGGGAGGGGGTGCCGTTGGGGAGCATGGGGGATTGGCATCCGGCGAGTGATGGGATGAGAGCAGCAGTGAAGAGGGCGAGTGATTTTTGTGATCGATATGATGAGAGGATGGAGGTTGTTGCTATTCGGTATGCGTTGGAGAGTTGGTTGAAGATTGGGGCGGAGGTGGGATCGAGAGGTGATCCTGCTTCGGGAGTGCCGTGGCAGCGTGAGTCGAATGAGCAGGTTGGAGGGAATCGATTGGGAGTGTCGGTCATGGGCGTCAGTAAGGCAAGCGAGCTCGACAAAACGATGCGCGTGTGGCGTAGTATCTTGGATGGGCTCGAGAACGGCGCCGAAACTGCTCGTCTCGCGGGACGATGGAGTCGCGACCACGAATGGAGCATCAATCGACGACGAGCAGTGCAGATTCTGGCAGATGGCATCCAAGAGCATCTCGACGAGTATCTGGACTTTTGCTGGGACAGTCCGGGCCCAGGCTTCGTGAACAAGCGGGCAAGAAAGCAAGAAGATGGACGACTTTTGCAGCCCGAAGTTGCCGCGGATGCCCCGTTCACCCCTGCTGCGTCTCCGCCGCCAGATGAGATACCCTATCCCAATGATGCAACTCTGGCACTTCGCTAGCGAGAGCTGCGGCGACGCGAGACACGTCGATGTCATCGCTTGTTCGTATGGGAGGCAGATGTTGATGATGGAATGATTTCTGGTGCATTTTGGCGCGTTGAAAATTTTAAACCCCCGATCTATTAGGGCCGGGTATAGCATGGAGTCCATACATGGAGGTGGGGAGAGTTTGCATTGTCATATAGACGGACGGCTCACGCTGACATGGAGCGTGGTGGCTATCGATGATTTGTGTTAGAGATGAAGAAACGAAACGCTCGTTGCTCGCGCGGGTGCCGCGATGCGCGCTCTGCAGCTGTATTGGGCATTTCTATACTGTCTGATGAAGTGTTTGCCGTCCCGACAATCGCAGCGCTGTGAAACAGGATGGGGACAGTAGCATTTTCACGTGCAGCTGTCGAGCTTGTCGCTGACGAAGCTCTGGTTTAGCGGAGGTCGACGCTGCATGCATGACGCCAGAGGTGATCGTCAGCACAGACGCTCCTTCGTGCCTATGCGGCTGCTGTGCTGCTGTTGCTGCTGGCCTGCTGCTGCTGCGACTCCGACGTGTCCGGCGGCTTATGAGATCTTCGCGGCCCAACAACCACGACGACGACATCGAATACACTTCTGCCAACTTCGCATGGTTATGGACCATTCTTTCCCCCACTCCCACCACCCTTGGCCGACAACTTAGTGCGCCGTGTATCGCTCTCTCTCACTGAAACACCGCCGGCCGGCATCGCCCCTCATATACCACAACGAAACACCATTCACCGCGTCGTGCTGCCTACCTCACGTGCTCCAACCTTCGACCGACAGGGAAGTACCAAACCGCTGCCTTGGCCACCGCCGTGCTACTCTGCTTGCCCGGACGAGCTATTCACTACGACCACAACCATCCCGGCGACAGCCCAATGCGCCCCGCGAATATCAACTGGAGGCTGCGCTGAGAACGGCAAGCGCGGAGTTCCGGTCACTTCATCATGGGTAACAGCTCATCCAAAGACGAGCGCAAGGCTGGGAGACCGGCTGGCGACAGACAGAATGCCAGCGCCACGGCAGCACCATCACAGCAAGCTTCGACAGAACGATCTGCCGGCCGAGTATATGTTCGAAGTAATGGCAACACGAGCGCGCGGGGCAGCAGCAACAATCTGTCCCTCCTCCGGATAGTGCGGGGAGATCGAGATGAGGCCGACTCTGCACAGGCTGACCGGCCTCGGGAGACGAAGCAAGAGCGAGAAGCACGACGGGCGGAACGCGAACGGCAGGCGCGAATCAAAGAGCGGGAACGCAGCATGCGGGAAGAGCATGTTGATGGTGGGTATCTGGTGACATTGGGCGTGTACGTCGGCGTGGAGGACTTCAACAAGCAGGTCGTGAGACAGCTGCAGATTGAGCGGAGACTGGCTCCGTTCTGGATGGGACTCGATGATCACTCCGACTCATGGACAGAAGCACAGCTGGTGGCAGCTGCACGAGGACTGCCGATCCCTGCTGCAGATGAAGTGCCGTCAGAGATGGCGAGGAGCACTTCGCAGGCTTCCAATGATGCGCGCTCGTCAGAAGTCAACGTCAACAGCTTGACAGTTCCCATCACAGGCCGATCACAGTCGTACCAGTCGGATAGATCGACATCCTTATCAGCGTCACATCCGGCATTCTCGACGAATTCTGGTCCCTCCTCGCCCACTGGCCAAGGCACATCACTGCTCCGAGGGCGTGCTAAGACGCTCGCATCTCTCGCGAGCGGGAACAAAAGTCAATCACCAGATTCGACTCCTCAAGAAGTGAAGCTGCCGAACGATCCCAACGTTAATGGCCAACCGCTTGAAGCCTACCTCTACAAGGATGTTCTCGAATGTCCCATTTGCTTCATGTACTATCCTCCCTACCTGAACCACACTCGATGTTGCGATCAGCCCATTTGCTCGGAATGCTTCGTGCAGATCAAGCGACCAGATCCACACCCACCGGAGCACGAGCAGCCTGGTCAGCAGCGGCCGCCAGAGGAAGAAGCAGAGCAACTTGTGTCCGAGGAAGCAGCATGTCCATTCTGCGTGACACCGCAGTTTGGTGTGACTTACGAGCCACCGCCTTTCCGAAGAGGTCTGGCTTACGCCAATCAACCGAACGGGAGCTTGAAGCCGCTCGCTTCAGCTATGTCATCATCTACATCACTGCAAGCGCAGACAGGGCGTCGTAGAGCTACATCTCTGTCCGCGAATGCGCCAAATGTGGTCACAACGGACAGAGTCCGGCCGGACTGGGCCAAGAAGCTTGCAGATGCAAGAGCAAACTTGCTGAGGAGATCTGCTGCTGCTACTGCGCTACATAATGCAGCCTATGTGCTGAACAATCAAGGAGATGCAGCTGGTAGAGTTGGATTCGCCGTTGGGAGACGGCGACGAACACTGTTCGGTGACAGTCCGAGCGCTAGTGGAAGTGGGACCCCACGAGAAGGTGACAGCAGCGACATTGCTGGAGGCAGAACCAGCTCGCGGAGAGCTCGTGTCGAAGATCTTGAAGATCTCATGATGATGGAAGCAATTCGGCTGTCTCTGCAAGCGGAAGAGGAGCGAAAAGCGAGAGAGGAGAAACAGGCTGCAAAGGATGCTAAGAAAAAGGCCAAGGCAGACAAGAAGGATGAGAAGAAGGCGGAAAAAGCTGCTAAGAGGAGTGGCCGAAGTGGCTCGTTGTACCAAGTCGGTACGAACGACAGCTCGAGCAGTTGGGCTGGAACGAGTGCCATGGCTCGCTCAACGAGTAATCTGGGCGCACAACCAACGATACCTGAAGAAGAGATCCAAGGAAAGGGGAAACAGCCCGCCCAGGACTTTGCTGGATTCAATCCTTTGACGGAACCCACCTCCACATTAAATCAACCTGCGTCGGCACCTTCAGCGCCGGAGAGCGCACAACAACATCTCGAAGCACAGCGAGCGCGATTCGAGTCGGAATCTAGCCCCGTCCCTGCGCCAATGCGTCCTACGCACCATTTTCGAGACTTGTCAGGCGTCTCCGGAGTATCGTCCGCTGCTTCCTCTTTCGTTGACTCTGGAGCCAACTCCAACTTCTCTTCACACAATGCGAGTGGCTTGGACGTCAGTACCGGCGGTGCCCAGATGGATGGGACCAGTTCACGATCTGGAGCTACCGCAGCAGGTGGCGAGCCCATGCTCAATTTCCAGTCTCTCACTGCCATGATCGAATCGGATGACAAGGCTCACTCTCAGCATCTCGAGCATGCTGGGTCTTCCAGCCCGGCGGCTGAGCACCTGAAGGAGCCTTCGCCCACTGGATCTCCGCTGCCATCACCCGGTCTACTGCCTGGGGAAGGTAACAGATCACGAGGCGATAGTGGAGAATCGTCGAGTTCTGCTCCGCCTCCCGTGTATGTGGAGCCTGCACATGAGAGTGAGAAGCAGGCAGATACGGATGCCATTACGCCTGCTCCCGAGGCTATCACTGTGCATAATTCAGATCATAAGGAGCCTTGTAGTGTGCAATTGATGGACCACGGGCACGGGCATGGGCATGTGGGGACCATATGAGAGCGGCCCGTGTGTCCTGCTCACTCACTTACTCGATGGGGTCGGGATCCGGAGATTGCTCGACCGGACAGAGCCTGAAATTTGTATTCGTGTGTATTGTGTAAGACCTCCGAGAGAGCGGGCTCGAGAGGAGACCCGGAGGCGAGCTTTCTCTTTCTACTTTTTGTGTTGTTGTTTTTTAAGTCTGTCGTGTGAACATTTAGATGAATGGTCCGGGAAATCGGATTGCATGGCGTTTTTGACAGAGTCGTTTTTGAGGATGAGCATCGGCATTCATGAATTTGAGGAGCGAAAAGGAAGGAAGTGTAGTTGATATGGAAAAAGGAGAGATTGTATCAATTGAAGTGAACGAGTTGTCTACACAATGTGAAGGACTGCAGGGAAGGAAGTAGAGAGGCATGGAAAGCGAATGAAAGTTGAAGAAACTTTCTTTTGCTGATCGAGATCGTCGCAATGATTACTACCTCGACTTCTCATATGTGATCTCGATGAAGTTCGAGATTGTGGTGTCTTGTGCTATTGATGAGACAGTATCTGGATTCTGGATGATGCTTTGGGTGGAGGGTTAGGGTTACATCGGAAGAAAGTGGTGGGACGACGGGAAGATCGTGGGATGCAGGCGGAGAGAGCTATGGTTTGGGTAGTCGGGCTTGAAGGTGATTTGAATTATTCTTGTGAGATCTGGAGGCGATTGGCTGTGTTTTGGTTAAGTTGTCGGCGATTTGTTGAATTATTGGATTTTCGAAAAAATGCTGATTTGCGAGAGTACATACCTGTACCAATTTCGATGTGACACATCAAACTCGCGCAATGTGGAATTTGGCAACAAAGTTGGGACGGCAGCGAGGTCCAACTGTGCAGCCTGCACCTCTAAAGACGAAAAGTGGAATGTAAAGACTTTGTAGGTTGACAAGAAGAACGCTTTAATAATTTTATCGCTTTCGCTCAGAACGCTATCAAATAACAATCCGCCGCCACAAGAACCTACTTCTCTTCGTTCTTTGACGGGGAGGAAAAGTACCATCCACCACACCACAACCCAATAGGGATCGCACTGACTCCACCCAACAATCCCAAAGCCCAAGTCATCGTCTTCCATCCCGCATGATCCATAATCATCCCCGCCATCAACGGTCCGGCGAAATTCCCGAATGACCACGCGATGTTGAACCAAGCGTATGCGGAGCCGTAATAACCTGGCGAAGTCTCTGAATCTCCAGCTTTGTCATCACTCGCTGCCTTCGCAACAACCCCATCTTCCCTCTCCAACCTCTCCGCCCTCTCCGTAACCTCCTTAAACAGCGGCTCCAGAATCAAAGCCATACAACTCCCCACACAACACAGCAGCGCACAAAGCATAATTTTATGCCCCATCGTATTGTCCTCCACAAATCTCAAACAAATCAAACTCCCGCAAAAAGTCATGTATCCCGCTACAGCGAACCATCTCGAAGAATTTGCGTGTCGATCGCAGAGAGAGCCGATGTAAGGGCCGAATAAGGAGGGGAGGGATAAGGGGATGAAAATTAGACCGGAGCCGATGGAGGTCCAGGAGAATGTTGTGTGGACGAAGAGGGGGAGGGTTGCTTGGAAGCCGGAGAAGACTGTCGCGAGGACGAAGATTCCCCAGAGGGAGGTGAGGAAGCGCATTGAGGCGAGCAGGCGGAAGATTGGGGGGATGGAGGAGGTCTTATTTGGTGTTGTTGTTGCGTTGGCTTGTGGGTGGGGGACGAGAGTTAATTGGGAGCAGAGGCTGAGTTGGTCGATGGCGATTTGGGCGGATTTCTTCTCGCTAGGGAGTTGGCCAGAGTGGCCGAGTTCGAGGGTAATGTCGCAGGGTGTCGTTGACATTGAGGACGCTGTATCGGGGCGGAATCTCTTCTCGATCATGACGACTCGCAAGAGAATGTCGAGGACGACGATGGAGATGATCAAGCCAAAGACGGCGTGGTATCCGCATTTGGCAAAGACGATTCCGCCAAGGAAGGGTGCGATCAGACTTCCAGCGTTCAATCCGATGCCGATGTATCCCACGTATTCGCCGATGTGTTCTTTTCCTACGGTATCCACCATTATAGCCAAACCTGAGGTCCAGACCACGACAGATGCGAGACCTTGTAGAGCTCGGCCCACGACGTGTCCAGCAACAGTACGAGCGAACCAGAGTATCAACGTCGAACCAAGCAGAACCAGAAGTCCGACCATGAATGGCACGCGGCGAGATTTTGTTCGATCAGTGTACCAGCCCCATGGTAACGATGTGACAACGCTGGCGAGCCCGAACACGCCTAGCAGAATGGCTACCCAGAATTGTACTTGGTCTTTTGAAACTCCGACGCGTTCTTCGAGACTGTAAGGATAGACGGGGATGATTGCCGCGAAGAGGAATTGGTCTGTAAAGATTGCCTGAAGAGGGAACAAGGTCAGTGTATGTTCGAGCTCAGGCAACTGAGCTGGCGGACTCTGAACTTACATATGAGATCGCGAATGTAATGAATGCTGTTGATGCTCGAAACGATCTGACTGCATTCCGTGTGGACTCCATCGTGAAGGTGAGGAGATGAAGTGCTGTAGCGCACCGAAGTCGCCAAGGCTCGTGATCGGTTGAGGAAGTGAGAGTGTATGCTATGAGATGATGAAGGGAAAGGATCAACAAAGGCGTGCAGGATCAGTGTTATATCACTGCACGAAAGCCTCGACCACTTACCAGGACGCCATCATGCCATGTGGCGGAAGCATCACGGCCATGCCGGTTGCGCACAGCTCATTGAACTCTGGAGACTAGAGATGCAGAGCATCAACACTGCCCCGGATCCAAGACTCCTTACACGTAGGAAAAGGCGGTAGCTGGTGCATGTACTACGACAACATGGCTTGCACGTGGCGCGGTAGTATGGCCAAGTGAGGCAAGGTGTGGGCTATAGGGCTGAGCTGGAATTTGGTTATAGCGGGGGATGATGTTGTCCTTTTGCCAGATCGGATCTGGTATCGTAGATGTGGTGTGTGAGGCTTGCAGTGTAAAGGCGACTCCGCAAGCCACGTTGGTTGTGATTTGTCTGGAACTGGCTCCGGATGCATTTAGTGTTTGTGGCGCTGGATTGTGGAGAGCTGGAGACTGCACTTGACGACTCAGCCTTACCGCTGTACCATGTTTTGAGGCGTGCTGGCAGTGCTGTGCGTTTGCATGTATAATGCTCGGAGTCATGATTGTTTTCGGTGCAGGAGCCGGTTGACTTCGAAAGTGCGTTGCGCAACGCAGACAGAGCCACGTGGGATGCGGGCCAGAAAGCATACGCCAGATTTGTTTTCGAATGGAACGCCTGCGTCACGCCTCGTCAACAATCAGATCTACCACACCTCTCTGCCCACGGCGAACTTCGACCCAGCCATTCTTCTCAACTCGAATGATCTTGCCATCAATGCATACTCGTCTCCAACGACCATCGTCTTCGTTGAATTCGACTCGCAAAGCCTCGATCTCTTCGTACCCGACACGCTCGTCATGCACATGCTGGCCGCCTTGATATGCCTTGCCCATGATTGCCATTGCATCTTCGCCGCTCGTAGGGCCGAAGTGGACGAGTCGCAGCTTGCCATCTAGCGGTGCAGAAGCCGGACTGATCGTGAAGCCCTTTTCAAGCTGATTGCATAAGGTAGCAAGGACGTACGCGTGCTCACCGCTACGAACAGGGTGCCATTCGGGTTGGCCAGGACGCTGTATGGAGACATTGGCTCGGTATATGTGAGGCGGAGATCCGTCGCTGGGCGCTAGGGCTTCTTTTGCGGCCATCTTAAAGCGCTCGACACCAAACTTGCGAAACTCGGTCGTATCACTATCGGCAACGAGGCCGGCGTGCAGACCCCACGAGGCGACTACGGATCCATAAGCCACTGCGGTGCCGTCTTCCACATGGAGTGGACGCTCCTGGCGAGCTTCATCGAACAACAGTCGGGAGCCAGGTGAGAAGCTTGCGCGGAACAAAGGTAGCTCTTTCATGCCGCCACGGAACCATGCCTTGATTCCCAGCGTGTTATCTCGCACGAGACCAGCACTGTTCGCCAGCGCATTTCCAGTGCCAAGAGGTAGAAGTGAAATGTTGGGCTTCTTGTACTTCTCGCTTCGCTGACCTGAAAGCAACGTATTGACAATGTCAACGACGCCGCCGTCTCCGCTCAGGAGTAAGACCCCCTGACTGACCCCAAGGTTCGCGTTAGGTAGGAGCACATCTCGGGTCAGGTCGGACACACTGTTCTCAGAGGTTGTATGATGCAGCAGGTAGTCTTTGCCTTCTACCACGCTCAATAGGTCGACAGCTGGCTTTACAAGCTGCTTCCAGACGTCCGGAGCCAAACCAGTGCCTGACCCCGTAGACACAATGATGTGAAGATGGGGCTGCACGTCACCGCGGTCTTGTCGGAACTCCCAGCAATTGGCGCCATTGGCAGGGGCAACGAAGTCTTTCACGAGCGGCTGAGGCGGATTGTTGAGCGTCGCATATCTGAAAAGGACCGGCGACGCCTTGGGATCTTGCGCTGTGCCTGGATTCTGTTCCACGTAGATGAAATGGTGATCGCCATCAGCTCCGCCTTGCTTCGGAACGCAGGCGATGATGTCCTTGGATGAGATTCTAGTCCATTGAGAGGTAGGATCTGGCGGGCGATGACTGTGTGAGAACCATGATCGTCAGGCACTTCCATCTGTACAGCAATACGTACAGACTTTGTAGCCTTCAACGTAACCGAGTCCACCCTCTTCGTCGCTGTCTTCGGATTTGTAGAAGAAGTTCGCTGGTCGTCCATCGAATTGACCTTCAGTCTGGGCGGTGGAAGACTCCGACGCGCCCATGATCCTGATAGTGAGAATAGGTCGTCGAAAGTGTGGCCATAGTTGCGTGTCTGCTGGAGCTTTGTTGAGAGTTGACGGGCGAGATCAACAGCACGTCAGCTCGCTTGCACTTGCCGTTCGGCGGATCGACAACAACCAACGACCTGCGCCTTCAATACGAATGCGCCTGCGCCTTACTCATGCCCGCTCACTCAGCGTCGCACCCTGATCTCCTCGTTGCACTTTTGAATCCTGATGCGTATACAACAAGTGCATATTAATATTCCCAATACCGCGACAGATCCGCCGGCGCAATCGTGACCCGGAACCGACGAGGACCTTTCCGACCAACTTCAGGCAGCGCCAGCAGAGCGCATTGGTGCATGGGAAGGACATAGGCAATGGCGATATCAGGCTGGGGAGTGTTCCTCATCATCCTCGTGCTCCTAGTGATCGGAGGTGCTGGAGGCTATATTGGGTAAGGCTGCAAGCAGATGGCATCATGGCGGCAGTGCTAATTGTATCCTCCTAGCTACACGAGATGGCGAGCGAATCGCCTAGGTCTACCACCACCACCGCTGAATCCATTCGCGAAGAGGCGAGACGATGCGACGTATAGAGCGCCCGCGCCCCGTGCAGGAGGAGTCGTGGGATGGGTGACTGATAAGTGGAATGCGGTGCGAAATAAGCGCACGGCAGGAGGCGCCTACGAGAGCACCGGATATGGTGGTGAATCAACACGCGGAGGACGGAGAGGCTTCGGACCTCTCGACCCAGACGAGGCATGGGATGCGCGCGTGGACCACGAAGCGTCAGGATACTACGAAGAGCAAGAACTCGGCCTACAAGATCCTGCTCAAGGACCATACGGCGGCCACGGCTACGCTGAGCACAACAACATTGGAGTCGGCGGCATTGAAGCTGGGAGAGGGCGGAGCAAGTCGAGACAACGAGAGCTGGACGACCGATACGACGAGGAGGTACACGGTGGCAGTTCGCGCCTCAACCCATTCGGCGACAACGCGGAAGCGAGCAACATCAGCATGCGCAGCATGAGTCCTCGGCCTGATGCTGATACATCGTATCATGGAGGCGGGAAAGGCGCGGCATCCCACAAGAAGAAAGGCAGCACAGACGACAGTCCGACAGAGCGACGCAGCATGTTCAAGGAAGATGTGTGAATGGACTTCGAGAGACGGCAGACCATTGCGAGCAAGCGTGTGCAAGTCATGCTCGAGAGTGAAAGAGCGAAAAGCCTGTTGTAATGGCAGAGGATCTGGACTTGCCTTGTCCTTCCAGTGTTTCCTGTTTCTTGTATACATAATGCACATGAACGACAGTAACGGCCTGCTGAGATTGACAATGTCTCATACTGTATTTCTTCCTGTTCCTTAGACAGGCTTCTCGACTGCGGCATGCTATATTCTTGAGCAGCTTCGTCCAGCTCCTCCACACTCTCCATGTTCTCGAACCCTACAAGTGTGTACGCAGGGCGGCTCCAGCCACCGGCGGCCCGCCGCCCCTTCTGAAATCCTTCGAAACACTTCGCCTTTGCACAACGTGCAACTGCAACACAATGACATTGTCTTGCCGGACCTCGAAGAGCGAAGACCTCGACACTACGATGAATTCAGAGTCTGCAGCGAACAAAAGCGCATCATACAACCTTCACAGTTCAAGATGTGTTCGCTGCATCCTCAGCTCGCTTCTCGGGCGGCTGAATTGCTGCATCTTAGAGCGCGCCACACAGTTGGAAGTGGGCGTACAAGCACATCACAAGAGGCCGCTTCACAGCTAGTGCAGTGATCCTGCAGATCACCAACAGTAGGTATACATGCTTCTGCTTCTCCCACTTCCTTCCCACCCATTTTCCTCTAGACCTGGCGTGCACGCGATGGCGCCCTTCTCCGGCGCGTCCGCCGCCACACCGATCACTCCCATTGATCGCAATAACAAACTGGCCATGCTGTCCGAAGAGGACGATTTGGACACCGTATGGGCAGACATTATTTCACGATGCAGCAAGATCACAAAGTGGGACCTGAACGACCGACGGTCGTTGACAGTTGACCAAGTCATCAGCAAGATCGTCCCGCCCAAAGACAAGAAGGCGGCAGAGAGCACCGGCAAAGCGAAGGAGGTATTCAAAAACGCATTGGTATGCGTGCAACGATTTGGCGAGATTGCTGCAAACGCTGCCAGCATGGTATTTGGCCCGAGTCAGCAGTGCTTCAATGCTATCAGCTTTGTCATATCCGCAGTGCAGGAGTACGACGACGTGTTCAATAACATTACTGTGCTCATGGAGCGCGTTTCTGTGTTTCTCGAAAGACTTCGCATCTACTTGGATGACACAGATGCGAAGACGAAACTGGACAAACGATTGCGCCTGACAGTATATCGAGTGCTCGAGCACTTTTTGATGATCATGGGTCTGGCCCACAAACTCACACGAGGATGGAAAGCGAAATTCAAGCTTGCAGCGAAGATTGGCGCGTTTGGCGAGGACGATGGCGTGAAAGAGGCATTGGCTACGTTGGAGAGGTTGATCTCATATCAAACCCAAACAGAAATTACCGTCATTGTCAAAGACATGAGCGAAGCTGCCAAGAACATCCGCTTTTTAAACAGCAAATTGGATAGTATCGCAGATGCTCAAGAGAAGGCCGCCTCATCACTTGGCTTTTTGCAGACTGCTGAAGAGCGAAGAAAGGCAGAGGACGAGGATCGCAAGCGTCTGGAGACTTTACGCGAGGCACTCAATATCGAAAGTACCAAAAGGCCGTGGAGCGAGAAGCAAGATGAGCTGTGGGGCAAGCACATCGAAGGAACTGGCAAGTGGCTGCTAGAATACAAAGCGCCCTCCATGTCGTTCGCACGCTGGGCCGATTCCAAGCAGCCTGATGTCAATGTGTTCAGCGTGAAGGCAGACGAAGGATTTGGAAAGAGCTTCCTGTGCAGCATCGTGGTCAAGCACCTGCAAGACAAGCATCGTGAAAACTCACGCATATGTGTTGCGTACTACTACTTCGCCCGGGACAATCAGGACAAGAGTCCGATCAACAAAGCCATGAAGGCCATCATCTGGCAACTCGCTTCCTCCACCACCACAGTGAGCAGAGACTATCTCAAGCTTGCGGCCAAGGCCTGCGGGAATAACAAGGACTTTGGAAGAACAGCAGACCTTTGGCAGAAACTGGTAGGCGAGGCAGCGAAGCATCTGGACGCAACATTTTACATTGTGTTAGATGGCATCGACGAGGCTGAGTCTGAAGCTGGAAAGCCTTTGGCATCCATCATCACGCAGATCATGAATCCGGACAAGGACGCACAATTGCGCGTGCGGTTGTTCTTCACCGGTCGTGCTTCCGGATTGGATGCGTTGGGTGACGATGTGGAAAGTCATATCCCACAGCTTAGAATCGCCGGTCCTGCTGATGTCAGGTCACTGAATGAGGATGATATCCTTCTGTACGCAGAGTCCAGACTGGACGACATGGACATCTTTGCGAGCAAAAGTGAGCGAAATGCGGACAAGATCACTGAGCTCAAGGAGAGAGCTCGCATAGATCTCGGAACTGGTGTCAAGGGTGACTATTTCGCTCTGGACTACAAACTCGACAGTTTGAGCAAAAGCCGGAACTTTCGTGAGGTGGAAGAAGTTCTCAGTCTTGCCCGAGAGACCAGAAGCCAGGCTATAGCTCGCGAGATCAACCACCTGAATGACACGCTGCGGAAAGATGAGATACGCGAATTGAATGACTTGCTCATGTGGGTCATCACGGCTTTTTCAGATCTCTCTGTCGAGCAATGCGAGTCCGTGTTGCGACTAAAGGCCGATACGTTCACCCTCATCGCGCTGGAGAAGCAGATCAGAGAAAAGTATTATGCCCTGTTCGACGTGGACGACGAGAAGATGGTCAGCATGAGATCTGACGACATTAGAGAGTATCTCGACAAGGAAGACAAGGATGCACCGAATTATAATAGTAGTGCTCATCACCAACCGCATGCCTCTGAGCACGTCGCACTCGAAGAGGGAGAGATCGCATTGGTAAAACGCTTACTCAAGACTCACTTCAACAACATATTCGGAGGCGAGGATCTGTACGATCGCTTTGGCTTCGAAGCATTTTTCGAATCAAAGCTTGGAGACCAGGCAGTCCGCATCCACCTGGAAACATTCAACGTCAGTCACGTTCGACTAGCTCAAGCATGTCTTGTGGCCATATGCGACAAATTTGACGACGAAGAATATGCCTCGTTCCGCACATATGCTTATGAATGGTTCGCGGACCATCTGCGAGCGATCACGAACAACGACGACATCGATATAGCGACCAAGCAAGATGTTGGCCGCAAATTGGTCAGAGTCTTGCGCGAACCAGAATTCATCGAAGCGTGGTGGGAGAAGGAGAGAATGTTCTTGCGAAGCTACTGGGTGTATGGCACGAGCTGCCTCGATCCTGTGTTCAAATGGCTCAGCGACCCCGTCGTACAGCGTGGCCTCCTCGACATGCCTTCCGAACGACAGTGGGTAATATCTGCCACCAGCGACGATACTAGTCCCATTCAGCTCTTGGTCAACGTGGCAAGATACATGGCCCAAAAGTGGTATGAGCAGAGCGGCTTGAGCTTAGACGCGTTCTGGTGGCTGTATGGCTATCATAACCAGGTGAGATTGCGAGCATGCAACTGTGTAGAAGCAGGGATCACTAAGTCATTGGAACAGAAAGGTGAACAGCCGCCAGATATGTATGATGATGTTACTCCAGCCGACGTCGAGGTGAGCTGCGAACTGTCTTTCAATTCACATTATGGTGGTGCTAACTGAAGCCAGCTCATCGAAAACTGGGCTAGAGAAACGATCAGTGAAATTGAAGACCCAGCTCAGTGGCACAAATGCATGGCAGAAACACTGATAGACACTGGCAACTTCCTTGCAGCCATCCCACGAACGCGCAAGGCCATCGAACTCCGAGCCGATGATTGGCGACTCAAATTTAGTCTCGTAGAATCCCAATTTCTCGCAAAGGACCCAAAAAGTGCTCTGGACACGATCGAGAATCTCTTCAAAGACCATGGAGCGCTTCTGGACAATAGCGCTGACGAATATTACGAGTTTTATCATCGCACGCTGCTACCTTACTACGGTAAGCTTCAGCGTGAGCTAAAAGACTATGCAGCAGCGCAACAAACCTACTCGGATTTGCTAAGAGAGGCCATGAAGAGGCCTGACATCGATGGCTTGTTCCAGGAGTCACTGGTGCACATGATCAACATCCTACGGTTGCAGCATAAACATGAGGATGTGCTGCAGTTTCTCCGAGATCTGGATGCTCAAGCACACACCCGAGAAGGAGGATCGTGGCTAACGGCAGCCATGTACTTCTACTCACCGCACGGCGAACTCCACGAACCTATATGGGATTCCGCAAGACGTCTTGGACAGCTTGAATTCCTGGAGGAGCGTTACAGAAAAGCACTTGAAGTGCATGTCAGCGAGCCTGAGGGAGATGTCGAGTGGGTCATTCACCTCTATCTTGGCTTCTGCCATTCTTGCGTTCTACGCGCCACTGCTACCCCAGAGAACAGACTTCGTGCTCTGGAAGAGCTGGAGGAGAACCTTTACAGACCTTTATCTGAAGAGCTCAAGGACAACTACAATGTTGAGGAGGTCATGGCTCTGCACACCGTTAGGCTCGCTGTCGATCTTCTGGATATGGCCAAGGAAACTGGATTGAGCTTACCACTGTCTCCTGAAGCAGCACAATATGCTGCTCGTTTGGAGAAGCTAACGCAATTAAGGTCGCAACAGGATTATCAGGATCCCCATTTGACATTAGCGAGGTTTTGGCACTTGGCTGGTGATGAGATACAAGCAAAAGACGCCGTCCGCGAATATTTGCGGCATGGAATGGAGTGGATGAGGACGATGGATAATTTCAAGAATGGAGTGTACAGGCTTGCGGTCACTTTGCAGGCTGTGGACGATGATGTCAATGCTATTGCAGCTTGGTCTCTGTTTTGGCCGACACGCATGAATGACGATGGCGAGATTGTGCTCAATTATGTGGATGATGAGAAGGCCATGAAAGAGCTTGCAGAGGTGGAGGCCCAGAATGAAGGCACAACAGCGGCATCTCAAGATCCTGCTCCCGAAGGAGCGGAAGAACAAGCAGTAGCTGGAGCAGAACGCGAAAGCACCGACGAGCAAAGCCTCGATGAACACAAAGCATCTGCACCAGAGAACCCAGCTGACGAACCCAAGGCCGAGGAGCCCATCGCCCCAAAGCCCCAAAAACTCGAAGGCTTCCTCACCAGTTCCTGCGACGGCGACTGCGACATCAAATGGACCTACATTGACCGCACAATCTACTCCTGCAAAGACTGTCTGGACGTACAATTCGAAGAAGGCTGCTACAAAAAACTTCTCGCCGGCGAACTAAACACCAGCGTCTGTTCTCCCAAACATACACATCTCGTCATACCGGCTTTCGATCTTGAGAAATGGAAACAATTGCCTGATCCGAGCAAGCAGTGTTGGGTCGGAGGGGAGATTCGAGGTGATAAGGAATGGAGCGAGGGAATTAAAGTTGCTTGGGGAATTGATGAGGAGAGTTTGAAGAAGAAGAGGAGGTTTGTGGAGGGGGTGAGGAAGGTGCAGAGGTTGTGGAGGGTTAGGAGGAAAGTTGCTGGGGAGGGAGAGGGAAAGACGGGTGCCGGAAGTGGGATGTTGGTGAGGAGGGGGACTTCGTTTCAGAATTATCTTGCGGGGGGTGCTAGTGGGGTGGTTTCGCCTGCTTGAGGGACGAGGGTTGAGGATATGCAATTCTTTCCAATGGCACTTGGTATACATGGCATCTTTGCTGATGACGGATATAGGCAATTCCCCACCCAGATCACCCAGTCTGTGCAATCGATCTTCGATTTGATCTGATATGTGGCCAGAGCATAGCTCGAAAACAAGCAGGAAGTGAACAGGAAGCACGACGTAGAATCAATCTACGATCATCTTCACCCAATTGACATTACCCTCGTTACCGTTCATGCAACTATCCGACACCACCTCAACGAACCAAGGCAAAAGTTGCCTTTGCTCAGCTGGATGTTTGCTAGTCAAACGCATCCTGCCGGCTTGTGCTCAAACGCCCTCTCACCGCCACGGCCTGCTTTGAATATTTATCTGTGTTGACGAGCTCTTCTCTTCTCAAGATTATCAACCTCAATGACTTTCTCCATTTTTCTATATACGCAATACCACAACTTTTATATATTCTACGATACTTTCATCTCAATTGGGAGATGGTAAGCTTAATTACAGAGATTCTGGATCCCATGGAGATTGCCATTTCAGCTCTGACCTTCCTCGCAGATCCCGAATTGCGTTGCTTGTCGCTCGATGAGATGAGCCTTCCGTCTACAGAACCTCACTTTCCGTCGAGGAGGATGGAAGCATGTTGGTCCCGGAGAGCGGCGGTACGAACGCCGCTGTGTCGAGCAAGTCGCGCCGGGTATCCGAATCGGCTGCAACCTCGACACTTTCCAGCGTCACTGTTTTCCGTCAACACCGATATATCAACCTACGCCTCGCCTCTGGAGATCCATTGATCAAGGTCTTCATGGTTGTGCCTCGTTTTCGTGGGCACTCTCTTCTGATTTCGGGCAAGGCAGGAGGGGTGTTCAACTGGGACGATAGCACTATTTTGTACGCGAATGAGCGAAGAGACGAGGAGCTTTCCTCAAGAATTTCTCCTCGGCGAGCATTGCACAGCGTCAGAGGCTCGCGGATCATTCATCATGCAAGTCGAGAAATATGGCATGCTTTTGGCTCTGAGCGTTGGCAGCAAATGAAGCTCGCTGTGCTGGATGATCGAGCGCATAGAATCATGTGTGCTCTCATCAGAGATTAGGATGAAGGCTACAAACAAGACGGAGAAGCCGTCCTGCTATCACAAGACAGCGATCATTTCCACCAACCTTGATGGAAGACATTGACTTCGACCTCCATTCTGCACGAATACAAGAATCTCGAGGACTGCAGCAGCACATACGACGACAGCGCCATCATATCCAAAGTGCTGGGAAGTCTGCCTGAACACTTCAGCGAATTCCGACGCGTCTGGAACATGTTGGCCGGCAAAACTGATGCAGTGCCTCGGAGTATCGCAAGCCACTTGTTTCTGACAAAAATGCGAACCGGCACTGATATCAGATGTGGAATGGTATTTGTGGCTTCATTTTCAACTAAGGCCATGTCCGTTACAGACAGTGGAGCTCAGTCAAGCAAAGAAGCTTGCTCCTCAGAAAACTCCAAAGGACCAACACACGAACATCGGAAGCCGCACGAACGCATCCTCAAAGAACCAACCTTCGAACCAGACCAACTTCAGTGCTGGTACGCATCAACCTTGTTTGAACAAGTGTCTCGCTTTGGCGTATGAACTTTACCAGGTGACTCTTCGACGAAATACGCGGCTGTTCACCGCGACCATTCACTTCTGGTCCGAGCTCGACGCTAGCTGCGCTCTTGACCTCCCTTCTGGTTCCCTATATCCAACACGATGCGCCCATGCAATCCTTCTTCAGAGATCTGCGCATTGAACACAAAAGCACACAAATTGTATAAATCTTCGATCGCCCAACGCCACGATGCCTCGCTGCGCGCTGCATCACGGCGCCCCGGCGGAGAACTTTCGTGGCATTCTCTGCCCTATTCACAATCGCGAAGTCTGCAACGACTGTTGGAAGAAGCACATCAGTATGAAGATTGAGGATCGCGGAATGGATCAAGTGCTTCTGTGGAAGAGTCTTGGGGGCCGACGAGATTCGGATAAGAGCTGGCGAGGAACTCTGGTTGAGGTAAGCAGGCTTCGAGTCAGATCCGAGTGTTTTTCGAGGGTTGCTAACACCGAGACAGGTACCTGGAAGTCAAGGAGAAGAAGGAGAACAATATACAGGATGCCGTATTGGCTGCATTCAAGTTTGAAACGGTCGGCGACCAGAAATGTGAGGTAGACAAGGCTACAAAGATGACCGTGGAGGATGCTGAAAATGAGAGAGAGAAGGAAGCAGACGAAGATGCTGGTTTCATCTTTGTGGAGAAGCAGAATGTCGAGGCTGACGAGGAGTGGACGTTGGTCGATAGCGAGGAGACGGAGGTTGGATTCGCTGGACTACTGAGTTGAGGATCTTGGATCTGTTCGGTCGCTTTGTTCGCGCATCGAGCTTGTGGCCGGGTTAGGAGAAGAGCTCTCGAGCAGGCGTAGAAGATTGCTATTACTGGTTGCGCCGATACGGAGTCTTACTCTACCTATACTCAGTGCTGCGTTGCAATAATACTGCCGTTTTGCATGGTTTTCGAACCCCTCCTTCTGCATTAGAAGATTTCTTCCCGAGCGTATGAGCTTCGACTCGAGCTGCACATTGATCCAATGATTATAGACATCCGACTGCAGGATTCAGCTTTCGTGCTTTTCATACCGGGACGACTCAACTTCCGGGAGCATTCGTTCGCATATGGAAGCCTTGTGGATTGGCTTCATCGTGTACGATGAGAGCTAAATTTTGGTCTGTTACTAGGACCATGCTTGAGCAACGATTGTACATCGCAATATCCTAAGGCTGGACATCTGTAGCCCTCTGTCCTATTGTCCCAGCCGGAATACACAAGTTGTACGGCATCTGCAATTCTCCGGCGAGTCCATACTGTGGAGACTCGACTAAGGTCAAATGCAGGGATTGCGGATAATCTCGTGGATTATGGCCAAGATCTGCTTGTCAAAATTGCGCGCAAAGCGGTATTACTCCACGTGTAGCAGACAACAATCGAGTGGCAAAGATGTCGAGCCTACATAGCGCAAAGGTGGCTGATGAAAGAAGCGTAAACCTGGTGGCTTGGCTGCTGGATGGTCGTTGGAGTCGGACGAGGTGGAGAGACACCGGCCCGGGAGTCGTCTTAGTAAGAGCGACCACGACCTCACTTCCCACGAGACTCTATCTCATCTTTTCCCTATGACCTCATTACAGCACTATGAGCGGGCGACCGCAACAGCAACACAGAAAAAGTGCAACGTGCGAAGACAGGATCAGGAACAGCGGTTCATCCAGCGTTCGCCCACAAGTTAGCAACCTAGCAGAACAGCGCGACCCTCAGCACAACCGGTTCACCCGCGAATTCGCCGGACAATGGCATCTTTGTAACTGCTCTGGCCTGTACACGTTTGCGCAGACAATCAAGTCGTTGTACAGGCGCCAAGAGTGGGTCGGAGAATCTCTGCAATCCAAAGTATGCGGTCAAAGATTTGAAGGTACGACGTCAAGACAAGCATAGATTCGTTGCGGTAGGAGCGAAAAGCCACGCCAAGTCAAGCCAAGGAAATTGTTTGGAAGTCGGTCATTTGCTGTGTTGCGTGCTGGTATTTTCGAAACTCCGAAACATTGTCCGGTTCCAGCTTCAGACGAATTGTATTCGCACAGAGGCTCAAGATGTGTCCCCAGTCCGGACCTCAGACCACCGAACAGGCTCCAGGTGCCCGGATGCAGTACGTCTGGTGCTCCATGACTAACAACGTAGTCGGCACAAAGCTATGGTAGCGCCGCGCCCAATGGCCGAAAACATCGATGATCGCTACGCACTTTCCTGGAGCCTTGTGGCAACGGTACATGATCACTAAACTCTACAGGCATTCAATAGCCCGACTGGCCTGTACTAGCACCCATTGAGGCGGTCTCCATGCTTCTGCATGTACAATATCAAGTCTTGAATCGAACTAAACCAACAAGAAGTTAGCCATCCTTCTCACCTCTAAGGAACAAGAGATCGACAATATACGAGACCCGCTTTGGCCCCAGTGGGACAAGGTCTTGCTACGTTGACCCGCTGTGCTGAGTGCCACGGCAGTTTCTATGGAATAGCCTTGGCAATTGCTAAATCCTACTCTTTGCACCGCCGAACCATGTCTCATCATGCGAACTTAGTACTAGGCCATGCACAGCGCCACCGTTCCCTGTTCTACCGACACTGCATATCCGTTTTGGGCCGAGATGCCTGGTTCAAGACATAGCCATGGCCCGAAGTGGCACTCGCATTTGACAAGCATGAATTGACCGCATGTGTTAGATGCTGACTCGTCCACGAGTCTTGTTTTCCGAAGACGGGCCACGAGCATCTTGGATCTCCAGCATATAATGCGCTGGCAGCCACCGCATGTTCGGTCAGATTTCCATTACAAGATCAACAACTCAATCAACAAAAAGCCTAGAGCAGGACTCGGCCAACACCAAATCTTTTCATTTCTACTCGTCCCTCCAATTCCACCAACACAGTAAACATGCGCGTCGCACTTTGTTTCCTCACAGTTCTCGCCCTCTTCTGGCAGAGTGTTTTCGCTTTTCCGGTTGAAGGAAACCCTGTAAGCCCGCATGCATATCATCAGATACAACAAGCAGCTGACATGAACAGTACAATGTCGACAATTCGATCCGCATCCCTGTCGCCGGACTCCCAGCTTTAGGCGATCACTACGCGGATCTGACACTCAGACCTAATCTCTCGCTCCAGCAGCGCAGCATCTTTAGCGCCGTTGCCAAGGGCGCCAAAGCCATTGTGAACAAGATCAAGGGCAAGCCTAAGGTCCCAGCCGACGAGGCAAAGTTCATGAAGGCAGCGAAGGCCGATATCGCCAAGTGGAGACCTCATGTTGAGGCCCAGAAGCTCAAGAACCAAGCCGCAGGTGCAGGTGCATAGAGTCTTGCGGGCAAACGCAAACGGGTTATGACTGGACAATACGGGTGCACGCGATTCGCATGGCGTCATGGATCATGTGGTGTGAGTCGGAGTTCCAAGAAATGGACATGTTGTAAGACGCAGGACGTCAGCCTGTACGGCAACACTAGCTCCATGCTTGAATAAAGCCTTCAACTTTCTCACACCGATCTCCAGTCTTGCACACGCAAACAACAAGGCAGCTTTGTTGCATTGGAGTTGTTGCATTGGAGCTACCACTTTCCGCATGCCACTACCATTGAAGTCGTGACCTTTGGGATGTCTATGGAACTTGTGGCTAGTTGCAAAGCCAGCGACCATCCTGTGCCTACTATTGTCGCAAGCAATCGAACTCTGCTTAACCAGGATATGATATCGTTGGATCTTGCTGGGTTTGCTGGCTTCGATGGGAGTTTGCAAGGTGGCAAGCAGTGAAACTTCAAAAGCATGTTCCATATATGTATGTCTTTCTCACATAGCGGAGACACCACTCATGCCCGTCTTTCCCTATACTATGCAGAATATTGCACTAGTCTACCTTGTTGGTAGCTCTTCACGCTTGTCAATGCCTCATGCACACTAATTTTGTCTCCTTTCGCGATTAGAGGGTTGCCATCGAAGCTTGGCAGCAGTAAGCTTGACATCAGGTGGTGAGATATATGCAATGCAAAGACTCCCGCAAAATATATGCAGCATTTTGCAGGCGTAGCATACTGGACAAACAGTTGGACAATCCTCGAGTCTGCTGTGAAGACTGTTAGTTCGCCCAGCTGGCGTGTGCTTACGCTAACACCGACTCAGCGCATCATTCACTTTCTCCTTGGCTACAAAAGCGTCTTCTTTACGAAGCCACGATTGTATCAACAACATACTCCTTATCACAAACGCACCGCATAAATTTCGCAAATATGATATGCAAGGCGTGCTTCAAGAACCCACTACCGCACAACTTCCGTGGCGGCTGCCCGACACACTATAACGAGGTGTGTAGCCACTGCTGGACAAAGTTGCATTGAGAATCATGTACCTGAGTCGAATCGAGAAAATTGAATGCATCCAATGTGGTGAAACAATCGACGAAACTGAATTCGAGGACCGGCTTTCCACTCGGGTGTGCTATAAGTAAGTCAACTTGACAACTTTTGTTCGCTTCTGTCGCTAAACATATGACAGATACACAGTTGCAAGGCACATGGTGGCCCTGGCACAAATGAAAGCACATGAGGTCGCAGAGAAGGCTGTGGAGGGCGAGGACGAAGAAAACTTCACCGATTTTGTAATGGTAGAGAAGGATGATGTGCCAACGGCGAGGGCTCAGCACGCGCAGGGCGGACAAGTCGGGGTGAAGGGAAAAGCTTGCGTAGTGACGTGAGAGGTATCGAAAGACGTGGAGTGGTGAGCGCTTGATAGCAGCAAACGAAACATTCGATAAGGATGGGCACACAATAGCAAAACTCTTGAAAAGAGGTACCACAAACATTCAATAAACATCTGGCAGCTCGACGGCGTACAGTGACAGAGCTCGCAATTCCTGGACAACCAACGCTCTATTAGGCAGAGAAAACCTCGAGTCTGCAGAAATCGTCTATTCACTTCGCTGGCACGTGTCTTTGCTAGTTCGGACTTTGTCCTTCCTTTCACTTCCTCCTTAGCCCCAGCAAACTTCTCCACCGGCCGGCAGCTCAACAAACGCCTTCCAAGTACAGCAAAGATTTCGCAAATATGCCCTTCTGTCAGGGTTGCTACCAATTCTCAGCACCGCACTGCTTCCGTGGCAGCTGCCCGACACATAAGAACGATGTCTGCGATACCTGCTGGGACAAAATCGCCTCGAACAGATTGAGTCAACGTGGACATGCCCCGAAGGTATACTGTTCGCAGTGTGGCAACCACATCAACGAGATTGAGCTCGAGAAACGTCTGTCGAGCAAGTATTTGCTAGAGTTAGTCCAAAACATGAAGAATAACGCTCGAGTCTGAAGCTAACTTTGTCGCAGGTACATCGGCGCGAAATACGAAATGGCTGTGGCACGAATCAGGGGTCAGGATGTTGCTCGAACACACGGCGATGGTGATGGTGATGGCGAAAGCACAGGCAGGTTCGTCCTGGTGAAGAAGAGCGATGTTTCGACGGAGAAAGCTTGCAATGGAGAGACTGGAAAGAAGTGGACTATGGGTCAGGCCTGCGCGATGATGTGAACAGCCCGGAATTCAAGCCACGCAATGTTGACGCTTTGCCGCCATGCTTTTCAAGAGTTCTAGATGATGGTGGGAGAGTATGACCTGGTGGACTTTGGTATCGAAGCCAGTGGCTACACAATCAGTCTTGCATTGCCGGAAACAAATTTGTTTGCTCGAACCGATCGACCCAAACGATATAGCAAGCGGCGAAGAATACAAAGATGCCTTCACAGCGTCTACCCAATACTGTTTGATACTGTAGCGTGTATACGTCAGCCATAATGCTATATCCAAAGTATGATACCTCTTTATCAGGGTTTACAAACACTCCTCTACAGTATTCACTTTTGGTCCGTGCATCACGCTAGTCCAAATTTTCGCTGTCCGCACTTCCTAGCTACAAGGCTGCGCAACTTCTTATCTTCTTCATCACAACGAGCCTGCTGATTGAACTCAGCCCCGTTCATTGTCGTCACCCGCAGATCTTTTGCAACACCATGGCCATTTGCAAAGAGTGCAACACTTTCGCGCCCCCACACTGCTTCCGTGGTCGCTGTCGAACCCACCAAAACGAGGTTTGCAGCAAGTGCTGGGACAAGTTGGCACTTGAGAGAATGGGCAAGCCTGGAGTTCCTTATGTTAGCTGCAAGCAATGCGGCGAAGCGCTCAACGAGTATCAGTTTGGGCTTCGCATGTCGGCCAAGATCTCCAACGAGTAAGTCGAGTCGACTTTCGTAGTCCGAATCGGCAACTGACATACCGATAGATATGTGTTGTCGAAGTACTGGTTGTCCGTGGAACTACACAAGCAGCAGAGAAAGCGGGAGATGGAGCAGAAAAAGTCGATCCAGGAAGCTATCGCGCAGGATGAGGAGCTTGAGGATTTCGTGGTTGTGGACAGGAGTGATATTGCGGATGCGGGCTATTGTGAGGCAAATGGCGGGATCAAGGGCAGAGACGATCAAGCTTGTGTGCTGATGTGAAAGAAATTGGGGAGTATGGCGAAGTCTGGTAGCGCCAGACAAAGACAGATCATTCTGGGACAAAGGGCGAGGTCAATCCCATGTCATGGGTGATGCGGTGCTGCTGCGTAGTATCGTTTCTCAGCAGTACCCTAGAATGTCTGTCAGCGCAGTGATCGAATTCAATGAAGGGAGAGAGTCTGCTGCTCATCTCTCAGCGTTCATGATTCCGGAGTTCAAGTACAATTCACTGTCTCCGTGTGCTTACGACATGCTATGGGTTGAGAAGCGTCCACACAAAGAGCAAAATCTACATTATTCCACAGAAATCAACGCAGCATTGTGACAGATTGATCGACCTCACTGGAAACATCGTTGTTTGCTAAGTTCTAGGAGTCAAACGATACAGCAAGCGGCGAAGGTAGAGAAATACATCTTCACAGTGATCGAAGATGAGAGCTGTACTGCAAACACTATGCTCACACCTGCAATTCTATACTCAAATGTCTCCTCCTCACCGGGGGCACGTGCGTTGCCCAAGTGAAAATTTCCATCACTCCTGTTAACCCTTCTCCGCAACTTTATTCTCCTTGGTTACAACGGCACCACAACCTTGGTCACAAACTTAACATCGGCTTCGTCAACTTTATCAGCTTCATCAACTGCATCCACTTCATCGTATTCACCAGCACATTGCATCAATGGACACGCTCGCAGTCAAGAATTTGTGCAAAGTCTGCCGCCAATGCCCTACACGTATAGTGTACATCGGGCCCTGTGCACAGCACGCCAGCGAAATCTGCCACAGCTGCTTCGATAAGCATGTGCTGGAGACAGTCGAGCGAACTGGAGCAACTTTAATTATATGCAAATGTGGCAGCACCCTCAGTGAAACAGAGATCGTGTACGGAATGTCACATGGGGCCTACCGAAAGTAAGTCGAGTCGAATCGAGTGATATTTCCAGGTCTGTCACAACTGCCAACAAGATTTCAGGTACTGGGATCTGAAACAGAGCAATCTGCAGCAAGCTGCTGAGCGAGCTGAGAAGGAAGTGACTGCTACCAAGAGGGAGGAGACTGTGGAGGAGTCTGACAAGGAGGAATTCGTGATGGTTGAGAAGGAAAATCCACCTATGCATATGAACGACGGCATCCTGGGTGGCAAGGAGCACAGCAAGGCATGATGCATGATGTGAGAGGAAACTCAGTTTGAGACGCATGGTCGGGGTGCTGCTGGGTGCTTTCATACCAAAAACTTGCCTTCGGATGAGCAGTACGGCCTTTGTCCTAAGGTATAAAACATAAGAAAGCACGACAGTATGCATGGCCGTATCATGGTCCCATATGGACACTTCTAGCAGGGTTTGATAGGAGAGAACTCTGTAGCAGGTCAAAACGCTTTGGACATGAGCGTACGAGCATAGTGCAAACCACCAATTGCCATAAGTAGAGACGTGTATCGGGCTGTAGCAATGCGATCGAATCTCATCGAGTTGGAGATACCGCTGACACGGTATTAGGTATGAAGAGCCTGCTGCGAGAGGCTCACGACTCAGCCAACGAAGAAGTGACCGGCACCTGGAATGGAAAATACCCTGGAGGATCTGACGAGGAGGACTTTGTCGTGGTGAAGAAGGAATACGCACTGTGGGAGATGGACGGCGGCGACCACAGCGAGAAGGAGCGGAGGAAGACATGCTGCGCGATGTAACAGATATCCAATGCAAAGGAGGCATAGTTGGTTCATGGCTTGGTCATCAGGCTTGGTATATTGTTTCGGGCAGGCAGCTCGGCATTTGCCTTAAGCATTCAGGCATGCGGTATGAAGACACTAAGCATGGCAGCAGGTGGACTCTGCCCGAGAGACAGGAGGGATCTAATGCCACAAGGCATGTGGTATTGTTTCGGGCGACCAACTCAGCCTTCTCCTTGAGCACTGAGGCATGCGAAATGAAGACACTAAGCGAGGCCGCAGGTGGACTCTGCCAGAGAGACAAAGGGGATGCGAAGCCGTAGCGCGTTAAGAGTCTATTTAAATGAGGAAGGGAGGTGATCCATCGCTGGAACACAAGCCATGATTTATCGTTTCTGGCGGGCAACTCGGCCTTCGCCTTGAGCACTGAGGTATGCGAAATGGAAACACTGAGTATGGCCGCAACTGGTATCTTTCAGAGAGATAAAAGGGAATTAAGACCTGTAGCGTGTCAGGAGCTCATTCAAGATTGTCAATCACGATCTTTCTTTGACCACCATGATTTCTGTGTTTGCTGACATCCAACTGCATAAGAAATGCTACAAGCAGGGAAGAGAGAAGCCCATCTTGCAACCAATATATCATATCTCTCACCTGTATATCGTCAAATTGGCACAGTATACAACCCTCCACTCAAATTTCACAGCACATGCCGAAGTCACCTCCATTCACTCCAGGTCCGTGCGTCACGCTAGTCTGAATTTCCCTCCACTCCTTCACCTCCTTCTTTGCTACAAAAGGACACTCCTCTTCACGAACAACCGAGTTACACCTGACCTTCCAAATACACAACCGAGAACCGAAACAAGCATCCGCAAACATGGCAATCTGCAAGCAATGCAACACTTTCGCTCCACCTCACCACTTCCGCGGCGGATGTGCCGACCACAGCAACGAGGTCTGCGCCACGTGCTTCGATAAGCATGTCCTCGACACTCTATCGAAGACTCGAGTTTTCAAAGTCGATTGCATGGAGTGTGGAGAAGTCCTGAGAGAGTCTGAGATTGACCAGCGTCTCTCGCGAGCTGGGCGGAGAGAGTAAGTTTTGTCTTGTCTGATTCATCTGTTGCATTGTATAGCTGACTCGACCGGAAACAGGTTGAACATAATGAAATACTACGTCTCTCTCGCCGAAACCAAGGAGGAAGATCCTTTGGAGGAGTCGGAAGATGAGGATTACGTGATGGTTGAGAAGAAGGGCGCTCTGACTGAGATGAATGGCGGGTGGAAGGGCGGGAAGCAAAAGAAGAGCGCCAAGAAGGGCGAGTCGTGCGTGGTGATGTGAGAGGTCCGGAGCGCTTTTGGTGCATCAGGGAGATGACGCTGTGCAGTGGAGCACGAGCGACCAAGGACACGGGCCACGGCCGCCTGTCGTGGTAAAAGGCCAGTGGAAGGCAAGCTGCTCGCGACGTTCGACGTTGGCATTCGCAGGCCAGTCACGAATTGAGTCTGCAAAAGTTCTTGCTCTGTATTCTTTCATAGCTCGCAGCATTCGTTTCCGCGTGCGAGAAAAAGTACCATCTCTTACTTTTGGCAGTGCCTATTGCACTTTGATCCTCTTACATTCGTACATCGTGTATGCCGCTCGGCCCCTGGTCATTATAATCTGTCCTAGTCATGTAGCCCTTGCTCGACCCTCCATCAACAATGAACAGCAGCTTGCCCGCCACTTGTGCCCCGAGGAAACTCGCCTCCTCATACCCCACCTCTTTCCACTCAGGGAAGTACTCCGGGATTTTAGCGAGTTTGATGCTCGTCGGCGTCTGCCCATGCCCGCTTGAGTGCATGCCATGCGGTACAGGAGATTGGCCCATAGACTGCGATGGATGGAGCTGGGGATTTTGCGCTGTCAGGGCAGCGTGCAGGAGAGGGTTGACACCACCATGATGCTGGGGCTGTTGGCCAGGTTGAGGTGTGTTTGCGCCTGTAGCAATGGGCGTTGAAAAATTTGAGGGCAGCTCTGATGTGAAGATCGTCGCTGACGAAGGCGAAATGATGTACTTGGCTTGCAGCGTTGCGACCAAGGCTTCCTTAAAACCTCGTACCTTCGCTCCATTGCCAAGGATGATCAGAGAGTCCCACAATTCGCTGCGCTTCCCAATCTCGCCGCATGACAGTATTGTGCGATGGATAGCGTCAGCGAGTCGCTCGAGGATACCGCCTGTCGCTGCTTGGAAGCGCTCAGCACCGACCTCAATCTCTCGTCGAAGTCCTCCAGTCGGCGCATTTTCCGTCGTACCGTCTTGCTGTTCGAATGAGGCGTCTGCTGGCTTGTCCGACGTTGCAGATTGCGGCTCTGGTGTCTTTTGCTTCCTGCTTGAGCCGTCAAGTGCAGTCTGCATATCTGCCAGTTCCTGTGCACTCTTGCCTGCCTTCTTCATCGCATCGTGTAGCGCGAAGTCTTCATAGACGAAAGTATTTCGCGCTCGCTTAGAGTTGACTAACCTCGCAGGCTTATTCTGTTGCTGTTGTGTTTGGCCTTCGCTCGGTTTTCGCTGCTTGGCTGCCGCTTTCTCCTGCTTCTCACGTTCTTTTTGTGCCAAGTATTCTGCCATATTGCCACTCGTGACGATGCTTGCGACGTCCAACACACCCTCTTCATCCTCGAGCTTCTTCTCCTCGCCGACTTGAGTTCCCGGTCCAGGTCCCAATGGAAGTTCGCCCGCTATTGATTGTTTCCGCTGCCCAGGCGCAGCACCGCCAGCACCTGTTGACGCTGCAGCTGCAGGATTCTCTGCTCCACCTTCAGCATCCGGCAGTTCGACATCTGCTCCCAGAATCTCGCAAATCGGACTTCGCTTCAATTGCTCGCAAACATCTCGATTGAAGCCTTTCCTCCCTGCCAGAAGCTCCACCAAGCGATCCGTCATGGCATTTCCTCCGCAATCTGGCACAGCAATCCCACGCCCGACGTCCTGGAGCATGAAATCGACTACACACGAAACATCTGCCTTGTTCAGACCCACGTCCACCACAGTCGCAGTCGGAATTCCATAGGCATATGTAGTGGCCACTGCAGAGTCCATCATAGCCAGTGCAGGTGTCTTGAACTTCTCGAAGATGAACTGCGCGACCTTTTCGTACTCCTTGTGTGTCCAGCACGGTTCTGCAATCAGAAGAATGGGCGTATGGAAAGGTGGGTTGACGGTGTTGTAGACATGCTCCAGCAGTGCATAAAAGCAGGGCCAGTCTACTATGCTGCCATTTTGTATGGGCCAAATCGCGCCTTCCTCTGATATGCGGTCCTCTTCCCACTCGGCCTCGTCTGTTTTCGTTTCGCCATTTGTGGTGCCATTCTCGGTGCCATTCTCAGTCGTTGGCGCAACCTTCTCTTTTTTCCGTATTTTGATCGGCTCGTATTCTCCCTTTTGCTCGCCAGGAAACATTCGCGATCGAAGTCGGTATCGTGCTGGTGTGAAGGATTCGGGCAGGCCTAATTGCGCCAGCGTGGTTTGCGAGCCCGGCGCAATGATCTGAGACGCAGTGTCAGTGTCATTGCAACAGACCGTGGCTGCTCAACAACATACAAAGATCTGATCATCGCGAAAAGGCGGCATGCTGGGCGATGCCTAATCGCGGTCGCGGGTGCTGTGGTTTTGCTGTATGGTGGATAGTTGCAGCCTCACGGCGTCTAAGCGGAGTTGTCAGTGCACGTCCAGATCGCCGTCCGTACGCGACGCCGAAACGGTATTCAGATGGGTCCAAAGGGCAGGTGGCTAATGGTCACTCAAGGGCAAGTTGCTGGAAGTCCAGAGGTACGCGACAAGCTGGAGTCCAACGCGCTCTCCAACAACCCGACAGATGCAACTTTTATCCGTCTTGGCACTGCGAACAACCGGGGGAGCCACTTATGCAGGTCCAAGGCCAGGCGTCGTCATGTGGAAAAACGAACAGTTTCAAGAAGACCTTTAAGCGCCTTGCATAGATCGGCCTCAGGCTCTTGACACGAGTGAACCACTCGTTGTCGACTCGCAATTTGGTAACGTTGCTTAGCTGCCCGTCCCAGCCACCTGTCAATTTGTGGCTGAATTTACGACTGCTGCCCAACCTGATCATCGTTCCGGGGAAAAAAATCAATACATCGCGACCCGACGCAAGACTGTAGCAGACACTTGTGCATCGTAAGACAGCCATACCATGCGACGAGACAACAACCGCAACTGGAGCTTGATCGTGGCGTTAGCTGGCCAACTTATCGAGACCGTCGGCGGTTGAGCCAATGGCGAGTGAGCAGCGGCGAAGCAACTCCCGCGCATTAAGTCGCGTGCGCGATATTCAACCAGGGAAGAGGATTGTATTATGCGAAGACGGTCGGTCGAAGAATTTGGATCCGAGGTGACACAAGGACTCGAAGGAAGCTGACGAGCATGCTGCAGGGACATGGTTGAACTCTAGTAGCGACAGCCTCAAGAACAGTCTCGCTATTCCCAGCAACATCACCCGCATCTCCAGAGCTATCAAACCCGTCAGCTCGGATGGTATACAGCAGATTGTATATTACCATTGGGGGGTCGGAGCAGGTGGCGGCATCACCAACAAACTTCTTGGCATTTCTGGTGAAGGTCTAGCACAGATTGTCCGGGAAGGATATACTTTCATCGCCAATAACTACCAGCCCGGAGATGAAATTTTTATCTTTGGGTTTTCTCGAGGCGCATTCAGTGCGCGCAGCATAGCAGGACTTATTGGCGATGTGGGAGTGCTGACCAAGGATGGTCTGCCCTATCTTGCTGAGATTTTCCGCGATACCCAGCACCAACATGATCCGGATTACGTCCCGAAGCATCCAGATCTGCCATTCCCCAACAAGCCGCCTGCTTCAAGTCCGGAGTACAGGGAGGAATTGGCCCGGCGGCGCTTGACGAATCCCGAAGTCCCCGTTCGAGTAGTAGGCGTGTGGGATACTGTAGGAAGCCTTGGAACGCCGAAGATAGGATGGCTCACTCGGTTGGGTCTGCAGTCTGCTACGATGAAGGAGTTGTCGTTCTACGATACCTCGCTCGGGAATCATATCGAATATGCTTTTCAGGCCTTGGCACTGGACGAACGACGATTCGCTTTTCCGCCGACGCTGTGGGAGAAATTCGAGGACAACACCACTGTGTTACGTCAAGTATGGTTTCCGGGAGCGCATAGCAACGTCGGCGGAGGCTATGATGATCAACAAATCGCCACCATCAGCTTAGCCTGGATGATGGCACAATGCCAACCTTTCCTGGACTTCGATCTCGATTACGTACACGAACAGTATGAAGATGTGGAGGATTACTACGAGAAGACAGATCAGAAATCACGAAGATGGAGTTTTGGAAAGATTTTCAGCGGAATGGAAGGAGTCTATGCGCTTGGCGGAAGCAAAATCAGAACGCCTGGACGCTACACTGCAGTAGATCCCACAAATGGTCGCCAAACTGATGATCCGCTCATGGAGACCCATGAGTACATCCATCCTTCAGTGCGAGCGAGATATAAGTTGCGAGGACCCGGACTGAACGACAGAGGAGACTATGATTGTAGAGCAATGCAGGACTGGAAGCTCGTGATTGAGACGCCCGAGGATGGCGCCGCGAAACGACCCAACATCTTCTGGAAAGCACGAGATCGGCCTGCAGATGGCTTTGTGAAAGTTCTGCCCGAAGCACCGCTTTGGCAATTGGAGACAGAAATTCTTGGATATGATCGAGAGACGGAGGAGTATGTCATGCGGCCGAGCGCGGTGAAGCAGGGTAGGAGGAAGAGTTCGAGAAGGACGGGCAGTCGCGTGATATCACCTGCGAGGAGTCCGGTCGGGGGAGGCAGTCGGGCGATTTCGCCTGTGAGGAGTCCGAGGGAGAGGGTGGTGTTTGAGGAGAGAGTTGAGGAACGCGAGAGAGATGGGAGTCGTATGCCTTCTATGTCGAGAGGGAGGCGAGAGCGGGATCTGGAAGAGGTCAGTTCGCCTGGAAGGAGAAGCTCGAGGTACAGGTAGAGCGACAGATGCTGGATGGGAATCCTGTCGTCATTCAGATCGGAGGCTCTGCGCGGCGCGTCTTCACGTGTTTGTTTGCTCGAAGTGACGCGCGCACAGACCGCTGGGGCACGCAACGGTTTGAGCTCAAGTGCTTGTCAAAGCTTCAACGAATTGGAGTAAGCTACACAGCACATCGACCGCGACCAACAGCGACACCGCGGTCATGGAATCCGAAGATGGCGACGTTCAGATCGTGCCGGACAGTCAATTTGTACTCTTTTGCAAGAATGGACTCACCGGCCACAGGTGTGCGAAACAAAACTTTCAGGAGGTTAGCAGCTAAACATTTTCAGCATTCGAGTCTGCATTTGCCCCATTGTCATGGCACTGGCATTTCCGATCTTCCAAAAGACGTTACAGAAGTGCATGACAGCCAGTTCTTCCAACGAGGCCATTCAGGAGAGCAACCGCTACTCCCGATTGCTGCCATATCCATGCAACTTCGTCGAGCTGCGCGCAGAATTGCAGAACTCACCACGTTGCGTCGAAGAGCTGAAGTTGAGCGTTGCGACATCCCAACCGGCAGTATGGATAAATCTGCTGTGGGCTATCCACGGCAATCTCTATTGGCGTGAAGACATCTCTGTGACGATGATGTCGGCCATGCTGGACGTTCTTGACTCCCATGAGATTTCTAGACCGGCAGTTGTCAAGGTTTGCGATCAAATGTGCTGGCACCTGAAGGAGGCCACAGCCGCTGCACTGAGTCAGTCTTACAACGATGTCGGGACGAAAGACCTGCTTCACCTCGCCTCTCGCCTGTGCGAGAATGGAGCAAATTTGACGCGCCTCAGCGAGAGCTGCGTCCGGCCCATCTTGAAACCATGCCACCCACAACTCCTCGAGCATCTCTGCTCAGCCAGGTGGTTCTAACAAATGATTGTGGTCAGTAAAAGCTCAAGAAGCATTATTTGCGACCCTTCTGACGAGAAGTAGGCGATCTTCTCTCTCATCGCGCGAGGATCATGAACAAGATCGCACGGACGATCAAAGAGAAAGTGCATTGTGAGACGCAAACCATCAGAATTTGCCAGAACAGCTGCTCCTATGTCAGTAATCGAGGACCTGCATTCGTCCGCCATCTATTCGAGCTTAAGCTTTGGCCAATAGAGGTGCTGGCGCAAGAACCTTTCCGTGAGCTTGCATCCAAACTTCAGCACTTCTGCCTCGAGCACCTGCGCCATTTCAAGGCCTGTTCAGGGCCAAAGCGCGCTGAATGCACAGCCATGGATATGTCGAGCACGTTCAAGCTGGTCAAGGAGATCCGCTAGTTGGCCAAGCACATTGACGAACGGTGTCAGATTCCCTGCCTCGCATGCCTATGTGGCGTCAAGGTCAGACCGCACACATGCTGGGACGACAGAGGCCAGCCAATTGAGTGTGATCACGATAGGACGATATTCGGGAGCGAAGAAGAAGAGGCACGACACATAAAGCTGGACTAGAGATATATCCAGCACGTACGAACAACGAGCTATCGAACTCTATCGACAGAAGTCGTCATCGACACCTGCAAACATGTCGTGAGACAAATTACACCCCACCAACTGCATCGCTTCATCACCTATTCGGGTTCCACTAAGTTAAGCCGCAACTTCACAATTACTTGCTCCAAAGTTGATTTCATTACCAGGCCCATTGGGCCGTGGCTCACAGCAAGCTGCCCTCACTATGCCGTCCCTGTCTGTCACTGCGCCCAATCTACACCTCACGTTCTGGTTCCAGCACATGCTCCTCTGCACAAATGATTAGAAGGAATTCGTGTCAAAGCTTTTCTCCAGCATATGCTCACCGAGGCGCATGTCTGGACGGTGGAGCCAGACCTGCAAACACCATTTTGAGTGGCTCGCCAGTCGTTGGGATCATTGACGCCTTCGCAGGTCTGCGGACGATCAGTCTTGTGTACGCTTTCGATCACAGGAAGGCTCTCTGTGTGTGGGACTTACTTGTGCTGATGTGTAGATAGCGAGGAATAGAGTGAGGCAGACAGACTTCAACATGTTGTGTATTGATTCTGATTTATCGGTGCTGGGCGCGGCTGTGAAAATGAAACAGAGAAAAGAGCTCGTCTGTCGTTGCCACTGCATTGGAAACACGTTCTACTGGACTTATATACACACATAGCTATCTTCTAGCACGACGGAAAATGACGGAGAATCTGCTTGGGCGCTAGTAGAGCGTGTGCTTGGTAGCAGGGAACCAGACAGAATTTGCAGCCTTCGACTTAGCACCGTCTACTCTCTCGGTACAAGTTGGCCTCTTCGGTGGCCAAGTCCGGATACGCAGACGGCTGATGGCAAGTTCAGAGACTGATGCGTTCTGGGCGGCAAATGAGAAGAGCTAGTAGGGAGCCAAGCGCGGTGAACAGGCAGAACCCCTTGGTGCGTCGTCTCTTCATCTGCCAAACCCGGTATTGGTTTAGGAGTACCGAAATACGACTAACGCCAAGATACACCGCTGGTCTGGAGCAGAGCTATGTCAACATTCTAGAGTCGGCTATGCTCTCGGGGTCATCCGCATAACTGTGGAGCATCTTCGTAGCTCTCACGTAGGAGAAGCCGTACGATGCTTTGGGCTTAATCGACCAGCTTGCCAAGGCTGAATTGTCCTCAGATGCCTGTAAATTGGTACGAGCATCAGTAATCATTCAATGCCTCCGACCACATGGACCGAAGATCTTTGGTATACCGGTGAGCATATCCGCGGATAGACTAGATCTAACATCATTCGAACACACCTTGAAGCGACAGAAAGGGCACACACAACGCATGCAAAGTCAAGTACTTACGCTAGCACGATGAAGTAGGAACGTTGTGTACACGACAAGGGCTGTACGGCCGAAGGGCCCCTCACGATTGAGGATGACCAAAGACCAGAGACCATATACTTGGAGCTGCTCATCACTGTTCTAACATGTAGGGTCGCCCAATCCTGTCTGTGTCCCGCTCGAGAAACCTGGCCTACAACAGGCTGCCCTCACTATGCCGTCTGTATCTGGAATTGCACCAAATAGACAGTCCTCACCCTCGTTCTTGCACGGGCGGGTCTGTTCAAACGTTCAGTGAAATGACCCATGAGCCGAAAGCTATCATATCAGCTTACCGAAGCGCATGCCTGGGAACGACGACCTTGCTCAACACACGAATTGGTGCCTTTGGCACATTTCCCCTGATAAATATGAAAGTTGGTCAGAATTTCTTTCAGATCGTGTCTATAGGGCACACAATAGTGAGGACATACTTGTCCGGATACATAGCTGGCGAAGAAGAGTGCAAGGTAAAAAGCCTTCAACAGCATGATGACCGATTTGCTGGTGGCTGTCACGATAGGTGAGCTTGTCTGGTGCGCTGAAGAAACAGGAAAACAGGCAACGGCGAGCGATGCCTATATACGCGGCGAGTGCTGTTCCGAGCCAGAAGCTTTCAGCAGAAAGGATGACTAGGCATGAAAATCGCACGACCCAACTTCCCGTTGTGGGTTCATAACGACCAATACGAGCTTTCAAACTACTTGAGACGGGTATCCGGACGATCCGATCTGAGACTTCGAACGCAAATACAGACATAGCGGCTCGCAATTATCGTCCACAAGTTGTAGAGCACGCTAGCGGTGGTCGAAGCAGAGGCTTGTCAGCTGTATGTAGCAACAACCATTGAAAAGATGCGAACACTGTTCCAGAGTCTAATCTGATGGCGAAACTTCAGCCGGAAAATTGTCGAAGTTGGTCACAGACGTCGAAGAGCCGCTGTGAAAACGCAAGACAGTTTGCGGGGGTTTGAACAAGTTCCTGGAGATCCGAGACATATATCAGTAATCGAATTCGTCGCTTCTTATCCAAGACTCCACGCCATCGATCGATTTTGTTCTATTAATGTCTGCGCTGCTGAAGATTGATGTGTTCTCTTCCTGCTTACACAAGGCACAAAGCTGAAACGAGAGAAATGCTCAGCACACGGAGTTACTGCATTAGCACACTAGGACAACGAGACTGAATCGTTGTATCGCTGAGAAAGACAACAAGAATTAATACGAAGTCCTCAATATCAATCCTTTGCGGAACAATCCGGAAAGCCTCCATAATTCTTGTCGATTGGAGACCGCTTGCATACACTATGCAACTACCCAGCGACCACTTGCGCACTCAGAAACATGTGCGCCATCACCGAAGCAGCATGGGGCACAGCAAGCCATTCTCGTGACACCATCTAGAGCCAGCCGCAACCTCGTAACCAACATGCAGATACCCTCTATCCCGCCCTAATCCTACGCATCCGTACAAGTCGGCGGAGTCGCTCCAACTTCAGACGGATCCTCAGGCCGGGGAATACAGCAAGCGGCCTCTAACCTGCCGTCGCTACCTGTAAAGACTCCGAATGTACACCTTTCGCCCGGATTAGCACATCGGCAATCCTATAAAGACCTTTAGTGAGAGTACTCTCTTGATAACAAGCTGCGGACTTCGGCTTACTGCATTGCAATTCTGAAGAATGCCGCCGGGAGCTTCGCATGTGTTGCGGAAAGGATCGCATACGCCCTGAGAGTTTTGGTTGGTTTAGCTGGGATACGCTTCAGGCGTGAAGGTGTCAACCTACCTGGCTGGATACGAGGCTGGCGAAAAAGGAAGTAAGGAGGAATGATTTGCACAGCATCATCGTCAAATTTGGTGGTGGTCGTTTTGAGAGATGTCTAAGCTTCTTCTCAACTTCCAGCAGGTATGATCGTGTACCTCGCTACATCATGGCATATACACAGCCTCCTAACAGTCAGGCTAGGAGAATCTCTACGTGTGATGCCGGTATAGCCTGTTTTGCCTAATCCTTGGTATATCCTCGGAGGCTGCAATAAGTCGACGCTTTGGGCTGTTTGGAGTCTAGATCTACTTGCCAAGCTTCCAACGTCTGAAATTCCCAATGGATCAGGTCAGCAGACAGTCCGTGTGAACGAAGCAGACGACAATCGATCTTTGAATGGCGAGGCGACCATGATCTTTTCGTGAGCACTGCGAAACGTCCTGCAAGATCCCATGGTGGCTAGAACACTGTCGATTTTCCACAGATATGTATGTGAGGGAGAAAAGGTAATATGTAGTCCTAAGTAAATATCGGTGGAAGGTACCGACAAAGTGGAAAAGTTGTGACCTGGAAGTCTCGCGCCGAGACATAGTCGACATTGCATCTTTCCATACAACTGTACTATACATCAGCAGAGTTTGAATCGCCGTCGAACACTCATGCAGTGGTATACCTGCTTTTACAGACATTAGGCGAAGCCTGGAAAGGGGACCTTCAATTGAGCCAGCTTCTGAGCTGCGGGTGAGTTGTCCTGCTGTTATTTGTGTTCTTGGGTTCAGATGAGTCTGGCGCAACCCACTCGTTCGTCTGGATGTGCATAGTTGGGTTGGGTTGAGTGGCGGAAGAAAGAGCTATGAGAAGTGAAGCGTCTGAAGAGTCTCTTTCCATTCGTGCTTTGCCTTTCATCTGAGCTAACTGGGTGGATTGAGAATGGAGACCTAGTTGCAAAACACTCTATGCAGCGGCAGCAATTGCGCCAATGATCATGATGGTCCCCAGAGCGGATATACCTCTTCGGCTAGCAGCAGAGATGGTCGTGGTTGTTGAGCTGGAACTGTTTCCGGGTCCACCAGCTGTACCAGGAGGGCTAGCGTCAGAAGACTCTCTGCCATTTGTGGTATCACTCGCGTTCGAGGCGCCCGAAGCAGGCGATTCGCCACCAGACGATTCTGTCTCTGGGTTGGTCACGGGTGACCCAGGACCCGAACCAGGTGAGCCAAAGCTTGCAGCATCGTTGTGTCCAGAAGACGCCAAAGACTGGTCAGCGTCACTCGGAGGAAGCGATGACGACGAATAGCGATCAATACCGCTAACACTGTGGAGGTCTTGCCCAGATGATACTGGTGGAATGTCGCCTGACCCGCTCGAAGCGGTATTCGTGTTGCCTGATGTTGTAAGAAGAACGTTTCCACCAGGTGAGCCTTCCTGTGCAACTTGTGAGTTCTCTATCCTTCCGGATGGAGAATTTATGGAAGATGAAGATACATCAGATTCGTGATCAGTCCCAGTGCCTCCTGATGAAGCAGGTCTGTTGCTTCCGGAACCTCCTGATGAGAGAGGGTTGTCGCTTGCCGAGCCTCCTAACCTGAGTGATCCGGTGCCTCCTGACTTATGAGATTCGCTACCTTCTGATTTGGGAGATTGGCCGCCTCCTGGCGCAGTGATTATACCTTCTCTCCCCGGAGAATGTGATGCGCTGCCGCTGACTTCTTCCAATGGAGGCGACGTGCTTCCAGACGAGGAGGCGCCACCATTGACATTGGAAAGCTGACCATCCGGAGAAACCTTGCTGCTAGAGCTCTCAGGATTCGCCTCAGAATTCGGACTGACAGGCGGTTGACTGCCTGCTTGGTGCTGATCGGAGTGTTCCGATTGCGCGCTGCTGCTTCCATTTCCATTGTGATTGTCGCCTTCTCGGTTGTTGTTTTCTGTGTTTGGCAAATGAACAGCTTCGACCTTGGGCGCTGTTGTATCTGGAGCCGTGTAGGGCGTGAACTTGACCGGTCCAGCTGTGCGCCTCAATACTACCGCAGGAATTTTTTGTATCGCTGGAGGACCTGGTGCCCCTAGGAGGGGACCTAAGTTCTCGGGAGGTGGCGCTGTTGCTGAGATGTTGCCAGGGACCGTGAAATTCTGCATAGAGGGCCGTGGAGTTTTACACGCGGATGGAGCGCTTGTTCTCGTTGACGAGCAGGTTCCTGGCCTGTTGCCCCCAAGCTGTTGGACGACTGTCGACAGGCTATCAAGATACGCAAGCAGTGGAGTCGGCAGGTGGCCGTAGCGGAGCTCTTTGATTGCATTCGTGCCAGCCGTTGGAGTGTATACCAATGATGCTGGGTCGGTGGTAGCTGGTAAGAATATAGGATGAACATCTTTTGCCTGAGCGCATGCTGTCGGTGCTGGAGTTGGCGCGGCAACGCCGCTGAAGTTCTCAAAAGAAGCGTAAGTTGTTGGATACGTCCTTTCCTCAAGTCAGTTACAAGAGCGAGGCTTTACCCATGAATCTGGACTTGCAGTGTCGCGCCGTCAGTGACCCAGATCGTGGTTGAGTTGTCTTCAAATACCGTTGGCATGCCGAAATTAGTTGGCATGCCCGGTGGAGTGATTGTCTCATAGCCATACGTGACATTAGTGCCATTGGGAAGGCCTGTCACGCATGGTATGATCGTGACATCGACTGTCTGTGTGATGTTATATGGAAAAGTTAAGGTTTTGGTGGAAGCCCCAAGTAGACACGAAGCGCACGTCACTGCGGGCCGCGAGCAACTGAAGTTACTCGGAGGGAGGAGCGGGGCGTGCATGATTGCTCTTGCAAAGTGCTAACGTTGCTCGCATCCAGAACCAAGCTTGGAAGCAGTCGGTGGTAGGCTGGATGATTGATATTCTGCTCGTACCGTAAGCCCACAGTGAGGCAACAAGACCGCTCGCGCTCCACGGCAGAAGAACGAACGAAGATCGCAGAAACGTGACTAAAAGCAAAAGAAGCAGAACTGAGCGCATTCTTAAGTGTAGGGTTGAGAGCTGAGACCAGCCTCGCTCGGTGGACGACAGCCCTTCCTGACACCAGGATTGACCGAAAGGTTCACCACACATGTGCAGCACCTATCGTTATTTTGGGGAAGCCCTAACCGAATCTGCTAACGTGTTTCTCGCTTCAGTGAATTATTATAGTTGACGCCTGGACGCACAAAGACACCTGCGAAGACAAATCGTGCATCACCTCTCTGATGAGCAGAATATCGCCATTGAATTCCCAGAGATGTGAAAGCATAGAGAGTTCTGCTTCGAAGGTGTCAGATGGCGCGATGGAGATGCCCGCAAGAGTTTGTCGATTAGGGCCACATGTATCGCGAACATGGGGATGCTGGAAACTCACGGATTGGAGACATGGTATGCCCAGTCCGCCCTTCGCACCGCAAACCGAAGAAGCAAGTGTTCCAACGCAGGCCCCACGCACCGAAACGGTATAAGGGACATAAGCTCTGCAAGGTCCTCGCGCTCGACACGGTTACGGCTCTCCTGAGCACGAAAACGAAAACCACACTGGCGTCAAGTCTGATTTGACCATGTCTCTCACGTCCAAATCGTCTTTTCCAATGTTGAGGAGATCTTGAAGTGGAAGCCCCAGTCCATAGGCTGGCTCTTTATGGAACCCAGAACCATGCCGCACTCTCCTTCACCTCTGATTCTGCAATCCTCGGGCTGGGGAGGTAATGATGGCAACTGGTCCACCTTTCAACTGAACGTTGGCACACCGTCGCAGGGCTTCAGCGTCATTTGCTCGACGACTAGTAGTGAGATCTGGATACCGCTTCCAGAAGGCTGTAATACCTCGATTACAGGATGTGCGAGCTCTAGAGGAGTGCAAAGCTTCAATGGCGTACAAAGCAGTGGTTTCCAGATCAATCAATCGAGTAGCTGGAAACAGATTGGAGTTTATGCACTCAGTGGATACGACAATCTGTTTCCTGATTCTGGCGACGCGGCATTGTACGGACTGGACAATATCTCACTGAGCTCACCTTCCAACACTTCGACATTTAGTGGTCAAACTGTGGGTGGTATATCTAGCTACAATTTCTGGCTCGGCATGTTTGGTCTTGGAGTACAGCCTGGAACTTTCTCTAATCTACCAAATAATGCGACGACACTTTTAGAGTCAGCTACAGAAATCGGCCTCTCTCCTTCGGCGTCGTATGGATTCTACGCCGGTGCAGCTTACCGCAAGTCAGACAACACAAATCGCAGTATTGAGCACGAAAGCTAACGATTTGCATAGGCAGTATGCCGGGCAGCGTCATTCTAGGAGGCTATGATCAGGCAGCTTTCGAGTCTAGCAACATTACCTTTCCAACTATTTTTGCGGGACCGAGGTCCCTTACCGTACTACTCAAGAGCCTAGTAGTCGCCAATACTCCTCAAGGAACTCTATCACCAACTATTGACACCTCTGGGCTGAATGTCTCGATAGACTCTACAGTCGCACAAATCTGGCTTCCTGGTACAATATGTGACGCCCTTTCGGACGCGCTTGGCTTGCAGTACGATAACGGCACGGAAATGTACTTTGTAAACGCTACCATGCACGAAACTTTGCTTAACTATGCACCAGAATTCACCTTCATAATAGCAGCACCATCGATGATCAACAAAACTACCGCTATCGTCCTTCCATATGCGGCTTTTGATCAGCAGATAGGCCAGCCGTGGTCGACCACGAACACAACGTATTTTCCTATTAGGAGAGCAGCGAATGACAGCCAATTTGTGCTTGGTCGCACGTTTCTCCAAGAAGCGTACCTCATCGTCGATTGGGAGCGGGAGAACTTTACACTGGGACAATCCTTACACAGACCTGGAGTCTCCAGTGATATCGTGACGATTCATCCGGTCTCGTCACAGAAGGACAGATCAAGCGAACTCACCGCAGGCGCGACCTCCGGTATCGTAGTCGGTGTGGTGCTGCTGCTCTTGTTGCTGTTCGGCGGAGGCTACTTTCTTCGACGACACAGAAGGCGTAGGAAGCAGCAAGATGAGGCGAGCCGTACTCAAATTGCAGAATTGGACGGCAAGGCCGAATCACCAGGCCAAACTAGTAATGTTGGCGTGGAGTTGATGTCCAACAATGTACACGAGATGTCATCCCCACCTGCACTGGCCGAGAAGGAGGCCAGTTTTGGAGGAAAACTCGAGCTCGAAGGCTGTGACGGCGCCCATTTGGTAGAGACTGGCGAAATCTATGAGCTCCCAGGACATGAGGCTGGCCATGAGATTGGTAGTGGGATTGTGAAGACCTCCTCTGAGCAGTGAGTCTCCCCTGCTTTGTCGTTCATCAAATGTGGACTAAAATTTCCTCGTAGCGGCGCAGCAGATGTCGATGAGAAGGCCTAACCAAGTTTATCAAGTCCCAGCGAAAGTAAAGGATACTGGAAGACCAAAAGCCGAGACGCAGTGCGTGTAAGTCGTGGGTCGTTGCGGCTAGAAATATGGATGAACAGATTGAGCAGACCCCGCTAAATCTTTCCGCGCTTCATCACCGTTCGACGCTGCGCCTTCCACGACTGCACTTCACATCAGCGAAGCTTGCATTAGCGCCGGGCACTAGTTCAGTAGCGCACCTGCTTTTACAAAGGTCGACCATGCACTTCATCATCGACCTCACTCACACTCGGCCACTGTATTCATCACGTTCGGACTTCCGCCTGCCACCATGACCGACGTCGAGGTGGTGAAGGTCGCATCTGACGGCGATGTCGCCCTGGTTTGCGGAGGTCAGAAGGAAGGCAGCAAGCAGTACGTCCATATACGTCCACATTCCCCAAGTATTTTCGACACGGAAGAACTGATGCGCAACAGACTCAAGATCATCGTCTCGTCTGCAATTCTCAGTCTCGGCTCCACCGTGTTCAAAGCCATGCTGAGACCAAGTTTCAAGGCGAGCAGCCGTCGAGGATGCTCCTATTACATTCTGCTGACTGTTTGCAGGAGGGAAGTACGCTCGCAAGCTCTTCGCATGTGGAGATCCCACTCCCAGAAGATGATCCAGCTGCGCTGTTGACGCTCTGCAAACTGCTTCACTTGCACGACATAGCCCAGGAGAAGCAAGCACCTGGACACACGCTCCAGCTCGCAGTCCTGGCCGACAAGTACGACTGCTGCGGTGCACTCAGAGTGTTCTACCGTGTATGGGTGCAGAAAGCATTCGATACATACGATGAGCCCGAGCACTTCGAAACCTGCGTGAAGTACTTCGTCGCTTGCTTTTACATGAAGCTGTTCGACCTCTTTGAAAAGTTCGCCCACCGATTGGTCCTACTTGCGAAGGGCGACATCACTCTCACTGAAGCCAGTGACTACGCTGGCCCCCTCGAGTGTGTGGCAGGTATGTCTATCTGTAGCAGATTCACAGGGGCGCCTACTAATGTTGATGGAAGAGTCCTTGAACACACAAAGAACGGCATGGGTCGCGAAAATTACCGACTTTCTGGAGTATCTCATCAAACAAGAGCTGGGGATGGGATACACACCCAGTGCCACCCACAATTGTCGTAATAACTGCACGTACTGTGTCGATCGCACAAGAGCCTTTGCCAAATGGCTCTTCAACTCACCCTTCTGGCCACTGAGCCTGATATCCAAGCAAGACATTCGCTTCTTGGTGAAGTCGCTCAAGACGCTGGGATCGGACTGGCTTGGATCGGCGTCTCTCTGCAACGGCTGGGGAGGAAAACTGTGCTGTGGACAGATGATGTACGAGCCAAAGTCTATCGATTCAGAGCTCAAAGATCTTGCCAGGGGCATTCGATTCGCAGACTTCAAACTGTGCCTTGAATGTGTCGCAGGTGGCGATGGGCAAGTCTTGGGTCGTTGCAAGAAAGGTCACTAGCGTATGGTGCCGAGCGGCAGCTCGCTCCTCGTGCTGTTTTCGCATGGGCAGCTGCAGGACTGTTGGCAAGAGTGTTTTAAGATGGATGACTCAATGGCTGGGGGACATGGCGACCAGTGTGCATTCGGCGAAGGCACTTAAAGTGGTCGTCAGCGAAGACCGATCGAAGTGAAGCTGAACAAGAGCGTTGGAGACTTCACATGCAAGCCAAGCCAACAGGGGCGCTTAGCGTGTTTTCGTACTGATCAGTGCTCAAGCCGCCAATACAAACAACTCGATCTTTCCACACCTCTCTAATTTCTGCCTCGCCACAATCTATTCCACCACAACGTCGCAGAGATGGCGACCCTCCACGAGATCTCGGCAGAAGGCGACGTAAAGCTCATCTGCGGCAGCGAGAAAGAAGGCGATGCGTACGTACAATGCAGGGCGACTCGGCACTTGTGACTGACAATATTCCAGGATGCACATCATTGTCTCCTCGGTGGTTCTACGTCACGGCTCTCCAGTCTTCAAGGCGATGCTGGGCAGCAAGTTCAAGGTACTCTTCTCCAGCACCTCAGTGCAGGATTGTTGCTGACCTTCAGACAGGAGGGCCACACTTTGGCGACCGGCGCGCGACTCGACCTACCACTGCCCGATGACGACGCAGCCAGCATGTTGACCATTTGTCAAATCATGCACATGCGCCCCGTGGCACCTGGAGTGCAGACGTCTGAAGAGTTCCTGAAGGTCGCAATCTTGATCAACAAATACGATTGCAAAGTCGCGCTCGCATATCAAACCACGGTCTGGCTGCAAGGTCAGCAGCTTCGCAGATCTGACTCTGACCGCTTGAACCTCTTCATCGCAGCCTATGTGCTAGACTCGCCCGAGGATTTCACCCGACTTGGACACGATGTTGTGTTGAAGAACAACTCGATCTCTCTGCCCTTGCGCCCTCTGGGCATCGATACCAATCTCAAATCCACCATACGTACGTTTACCCACTTGAAGCTCATTGTTTACACAGACTTTGCTGACAGTTCCCTGCTAGTTGGACTCCAAACACACGTCACCATTGCGAAGAAGCACGCCGCGTCCCGATTCGACACCATCATGAAGAATGAATGCACCGGTGTCGCGCATACCAACACCGGCTATAAGAGTTGTGCCCTCAGTGGCTGCTCCTACGTCCCAAAGCGCAGTTACAACTTCATGGAAAAACTGATAGAGAGTGGACTGTGGCCAATTACTGCCTTCCACACACGAACACTGCAATCCACTTGCGAGGCATTGCTCAGCTTCCCAGGCGGTTGGTCTGAAGGTCTCACAATGTGCAACCCATTCTGCAGAAAAGCCCAAATGAAGAAAGACCAGGATGTCGTGACGGACATGAAGGAAATTGCGGAAACGATCAAGCGTCAGGCAATCAGACCCTGCCTGGCTTGTATCAAAGAGACGCATATGCAGATCCAAGGCTACTGTGACAGGGGACACCGAGTTTGAAAACATACCTCAATCCTCTTTTTCAGTGCAGAACAGCGGCGCCAACCATAGCTCCGGCTACCAGGAGCGAACCCACGTCCAAGGTCCCAACTGCAGACCAGCGACATCAATCTGGCATCGAGCTCATTGCCCAGTCAACGAGCAGAACAGCGCAACATACCGTGCAGAGACGCTCAGAGGACAGAGGAGAAACGATTTCAGACGCAGCGAAGACATGTATCGCACAAGTAGATGAAGCTGTGTACAAATGCAAATTCTTCGACTCTGTAAAGCGTCCAGCAACCTCCTCTTCTTTGTCCACTATCAAATGTCGCTTCTAGTACGTGACGAAGTACAATGCTCCCGCGACCCCGTGCTGAAACAATGGCGAGAGAATCCATGGTAGCTCTGGCAGAGTAAGAAGTTCACTACTTCAGAAGCATACGCAACACAGGTCAAGGATAGCCGGAAGTCACGAATGCAACACATACCAAGACCAAGAAAATGTCTATTTCGACCGCAGGCTCATCGCTTTCCATATTCGCATATACGGTTGTCTCATTGCCTAAAACTGACGTATTTGCGCCTCACAGATCACCGGTGCGATTCAAGCGAAAGAGTAAAACCAGTAAGACTAGACGTGAAAGTTGAAGCCTTCACATGCAAGCCAAGGCGAACTAATTCTTAGCGCGGAATTCGGAAGCACTGACGCACGGGCAGCCACACAAACTAATGAGGAAGTAGGATTCCCCACTCGCCTCTCTCTCTCTTCCTTCGACATCAACACAGCGAAAATGGCGGAGATCCACGAAGTCGCCCCTGGCGGCCATGTCAGGCTCATCTTTGGCAGCGAAGGGAATGGGAACTGGTATGCGACGGAATACTGACGAAATTGCCGGTGGCTAAACCTCATCTCACAGCACTCATATTCTCGTCTCTTCCGTCGTCCTCAGCTTTGGATCGCCGGTGTTCAAGGCAATGCTTGGGCCGCATTTCAAAGTAAGAGAAATATGAGCTTTCAGACCGATGTCGACACCTCGCTAAACTCCAGGCAGGAGGGCGCTACGCTGGCTACTGGCGCACGACTCGATCTACCCCTTCCAGAAGATTGTCCTCAAGCAATGCTGTCCATCTGTGAAGTCATGCACATGAAAAAACCCACCTGTCCTACTCCCGAAGTCGGTTCGTTGCTGAAGATGGCCCGGTTGGTGGACAAGTACGACTGCCGTGCGGCCATGTTCTTTGCCATGAAAGAATGGATCCGACTTGCAAGTGGCAAGTCCACTGATCGCAGCGGCCTAGACCTGTTCATCATCGCGTACCTCATGGAGTCCCCGACCGATTTCAAGAAGTACGGACGTCTCGTCATATCGAGGACGCCTCCCTTCATCAGCATTACTGCACCAGAAGGCATCGACGACAATCTGCGACGTATGATAGGTATGTCATCTGGTATCTTTGCATACGAAAGAACTCGCTAAAGTACAAAAAAAGAAGCGCTCAGCAAGCGGCGTGATGAATTGATGGGCGGAGTCGTAACCCAAGTACAGGGCATGATCGACGAAGAGTGCGCTCGAGATGATACACGCCCTGGTCGCTGTCTTCCAGGCTGCACATACATCCCCACGAGGCTTTTCAACTTCACGAAGAGCCTTACCAAGTCGGACATCTGGCCAGTCATGCACTTCAAAGACAAGTCTCTGCATGCCATGCATACGGCACTTCTCAGTTTGCCAAGCGATTGGACTGATTCCCTGGAGCATTGCGATAGCGACAGCGTCTGCGAGGGATTCTTCATGGATTCCAGTGAAGACATTCGGTGCATTCTGCACCAAGTTGCTAGTGTCCTGGAACTAGAAATCCCAGATGTTTGTCTGATGTGTGTCAAAGGAGGCGTTGTGAAGACTCAACGAGTATGCTGTAAGAAGCCAGGGCACTGAATGCACAAGAAAACGTCGTCAGCCTGGTCGAGATCCAGTCGCACAGGAAACACGACTAAATCACAAGTCAACTCGTACAGAAGATTAGCGAAGACAGCGCACGTCGGAAATATTGCATCGAGGAAGTCGTGAGCAGCGTTAAGAAGCAGACGAATGATGGATAGAGACGCTGCTGTGGTAGATACGCTACCCACGTGCAGTGTAACGAAGCCAATGCTCGTGGCATGAGAAAATAGAAACGCACAACAGAGTCCAAAAGACTCGCTTCACATACGCAGTCCTTTCCCCTGCTCACGCTCATTCTTACCATTTACAAAGATTCCAGGACCAATGGCCTACTCCCACATCACCAACAAAGCAAGTTTCAGAACAAGACGCGCGCGCAACACCATATCAAAATAGTGGCACAAAAGCTCGTACAGAGAATGCCAGAGGCAGACGATCGTCAACCCGGAGATCGTGCTGGGCATTGCTGAAGTAATGAAACACAACAGGGCGACACAGTACAGAACCAAAAGCTATCATCTTAATCCAAACAAATAACGTTTCAATACCTCATCTACTCTCATTGTTGTTTCTCTATGCTGACCACACAATGTATCTACGCAAGTACATCTGATTTCTGCTCAAAGGACGATTATACAACCTCCCATCCCGACGCTCCAAATTGCGCTGTGCCGCGATCCAATGTATGTGTATGTGTATCTAGAACGAGACGACGATCTCCTTTCCAATGCGAAAGAATGCATATGCGTAGCAAACAATGATAAAACGCTCGATGCCAACCTCCCACTGTCAATACCAGCCTCCAATGCATCTCAACGACTGCTCTCACTCATGAGATCCAGATCATCCGCCCTGCAACGACCGCTCGTGAAACAATAATAGCCTCTCCAATGCAACGCAATGCAACTGCAACATGATCCGCCTCAGCCTCAAAAAGCCAGCCTGCGCAAACATACCACCCACCTCACATCGGCCAGCAACACTTCAAACAATCCAAACACATCGCAGGACAACAAGCACAATAACAGCACTGATCCTCATCGCAAGGCGTTGTTCTGGTCACATTGCCGGAGGTATACACCTGATGACTAGCACTTTCACGCACATATGGCGGTGGACGATCCTCCTCAGCAGCTTCGATACCCGAATTAGCTGCAGGTTGTCCAGGAGCTGGAGAGTCTTGTTCTCCTTCCGGAATGGCAGGTAGATATCGCCGACCACCGTAGTGAATGTCGTGGGACATGCCGCGGGGCCGACGGGTTCTTTGAGGCCACTGAGGCCTTCTGGGTGCCGACGGGTAGCGACGCAGGGGAGTCATTGGGTCCGGGTCTTCGATGTCACGAGGCTCGTCGTTGATTCCATCGGATACGACCGGGCGATCTGGCATATCATTGATCTCGATCTCGTCCTAATGAGCCGGAGTCATGAAGCTCAGTGCATCAGGTGCAGTCTGCTGTTGCTGCGCCTCTGTCTCACCGAACTCTTCTGCAGGCGTCACGAATTGCTCCTCTGCCCCGCCAAGATCCTGACCAGCATCACTGGGTACGGTGTCATTCGTGACCATATCGGTCGGCGAAGTCAGTAAGCCAGCACCATTTACAGCACCCTTGGAGAACGCTTGCGGGTGACGCTCTGACAGGTTGACAGCTGTAAAACTCTTCGGCAACTTGACGGTATCGAACTTCTCTCTGAGGGTCTCCAGTACGGTGCGCCATTCGCCATGATTAGTAAGGGAGCGACGAGGCGCGCATCCTATACAGTGCTTGCTATCCAGCTGCACGTCCAGAGGATCGAAAGTATGGCAACCTGGAGATATGGTAATGCGGATGCTGTAATTGAAAGGATTCTGTTGAGGTTCATCGGGATTGGCGGCATTGTGTGCGCACGCATCAGGATTCTCCGATTCGTACAACTCGAAGCAGATTTGGCTCAGATAGTCAAGCTCCGGTATGGCGTTCCGCGCGATTTTGGTCTGCACACCGCCTTCGAGGATGCAATTCAGCAAGGTGTAGATGTGCGACTCTTTAGTGAAGTAGATGAAGGACTTGCAATCGTCGGAAGCCTGCACCTCCTCCAGATCCTTGACGATTTCTTTAAGGAGTGGCAACGATGTGAGAAGACCAATCTCCAACTTCTCACTATCTGTGATGCCATACTCTTGAGGACCAATAAAGTCGAAGAGAATCTTCGAAAGCTTGTACATCTCATTGAGTTTCTCCAGGCGGACATCATGCTTGACCTTTGACTGATTTCCTGGCATGCCTCCCGTGAAAAGATTGAAGTACGACGCGGAAGGATCATCTGCGTGTGCAGCATGCGTCTGGACCGAAGGTGCTGCGAGACTCTTGGCCACGGTTTGGAGGTCAGCACTCCTACGTCTGAAGCCGAGTCGCTGGGAAAGGCTTGGCCTGGGCTCATCCTTCACCTCACCATCTTTGCCCTGCCGCGATAGACTTTGCACGCTGCCCTCCATGTTGGAGGCGTTTGTACTTGCGGTGTCGCTCCTCTTTGGTGGTGGCAATTGCAAGTTATCCATGGCGGGCAGATCACTACTGGTTCCACTGGGCCCATTTGACGCAGATGGAGCTTGCCCCTCATGTGTATGCTCGAACTCATCTCGGGCTTGATCGCTCTCGGTCCTCTTGAGCGTGGGTGATCCAATTTCGATTGCCTCAGCGAGCATGGCCTTGCTTGGGGTGAAGACCCATTCCAGAAATTGACGATTGTGCAACGCATCGAATTTCATGGTGTCGTAAAGTTCGCTGACCTTGCTAGGATCAACCTTTTCGGCGTCCGTGAATTCGTTGAACAGCTTCTCCCATCGCTCTTTGAAGAGTTCTGCATCTTCGCCTGTACACCATCTGGTCTGGATTGTGGAAGCCTTCGCATCTGTCGCATTCTCCCATGGCACTTTCGAGGCAGCTGTCTCGGTGATCGGACTCGTGAGCTCTCTGCCTTGATTGGCGTGCGCCGGGCTTTTTTGAATCTTCTCCAGACTGGAGACAGCTTCCGAGTTCTGTAGCTTGGCAAAGTTGCTCCTCATCACTCTGCGATGGAACTTCATGAGATCAACCACTTGACGCACGACAACATAAGGCTCGGGTGTCCCATCCTTGGGCCATGCGAACTGCTCAGGTGCCTTTTCGCCCTTTCGCAACAGACCTTTGAGCTTCTTCTTGACCCTGTCCATTTCATCTTTGGCTGCATTGGAGTCGTCCAGCAAATCCTTGCGAACATGAATCTGGTCCTCGTCAACATCTTCCTGGCCCAAGAAAGCTCTGGCGAATATCGATGCACTGGTAGTGACGCGTCTCTCAGATGATGTGAAGATTGAAACGTCCTCCAAAACTCGGCGATTCATGAGAGTCAGGTCGGCGCGCATGTTCTCTCCTAGATCAGTCGCCTGATAGCGTGCCGAATGTGTCGGCTCACCACCCCATTTCATGACCAGCTGCAATTTGTCCAACACGAGATTTTGATCGGCGGCTGCCGCTCTGGACATTGTAATCTCACCCACCGAGTCGCTTCGATGCTGCGCGCGAAGCCCAGCAGGTCCAGCCGGATCGTCCCAATTAGGCATCTCTCTGGACTTGGTCCGGGTGACAGTCTGGTCTGTCTGGGCAGGGTCCTCGACCATCGGAATGCTTTGCCGCAATGGCTCTTTCTCTTTCTTGGCCGCCTTGTCTTCTTTGCCCTCCTTGGGCTTCTTGAACATCGGCTTGATCTGAACCTTGGTGCCTGGCCAGGCACCTTTCTTGGCTAAAGCGTTGGCCAAAGTGCGAAGCTTGTTCATATCCTCCACACCTTCGGCCATTGCTTGGCGAACAGCTTGCTGGACACTGTGTAGAGCTGCCTCGCCCACGAGCAGAACTTCTTCCTGGTGTCCTTTGAGAAGATCAACGAATGGCTTGGTGTGGAATGTAAACTTGAACTTTTGCTTTGGTGTCCGATCTGCATGCCGAATGACGGCGACCATGCCCTTGAGCTTCCACTGACTTTTGATGGCAGGTGCCGGTGCATGCGAAGGAGCCTCAGAGTGCGCGATGGAATCCAAGCCAGCAGACGTGGGCCGCTCAGGTGGAATATCCTTTGGCAAATCCAGCGAACCCACGGCTGGTGGAGGTAGCATCTCTGTATTAGCGATAGGCACAGTCGGATTGCGCTTGTGGAAAGATCCCTGACGCTCCAAAGTCGGTGGAGAGGTGATCGGACTGGACTTCCCACTTGGGCTCTTAGCCGCATGGGGGTGACCAACGTGCTGTGCGGCATGATGCACACTCTCTCGAAGCTGAGAAATACTACGGCTCCGCAAGACATGGCTGAGTACTCCACGATGACCGGCGCTGTTCGGCAAGTCTTTGTTACTCGCGATGTTAGGCTTGCGCGACATGTAGTCCGGCATTGATGTGGGAACGTGACCGTCTTTCTGCTCGCCTTCATCGATGTCGCTTGGAGTCGCTCTTCCTTGCCACTTGATCTTCTCGCGAATGAACATGTCCTTCAAGATCTTGGCGCACTTGTCGTAGTAGTCGTTATTGTCCTTGACAAAGCTCCAACCGTTGACATCGATAACGTAGCTCTTGTCGTCGACGCGTAGCAGATCAAACCCACACACTCTTTGCCCAAAGCCTGAAGCGATCTTTGCAGCCATGATCTGCTCCTCCTTGTTGAGCTTGGTCACATAGCGAATCTCCTTTCCATTCGGATTTCGCTTGACCACGCCGTCAACCACAGGGGACTTGCGAGTTTCAGCGTGGCAGAATTCGGTACCGACCGTGTAGGCCTTGACATCTTCGGCATTTTCCACCTTAAGGAATTGTTCGTAGATGTAAGAAGATTCTGGTTCGGTCACGGCGCGTGGAATCGTGAGCGAGTCGTCCTTCTCACTCGACTTGTTGTTGACTTTTCTGAACAATCGTCGACCTCCGCCACCCTGCGACTTGGGGTAGTAGATGTTGATGTTGTGATCTTCTCCGCTGGTTGGCTTCTCAACAAAGGGCTTCTTCAGCCTGTGCCCATCTACAACCAAAGTGTCGTCGTCATCCTCCATGTGAACATCGCTCGGCGGTGGTTGCCCACCACCTCTGCCATCGTCGGACCCTATGAGCTCAACTCCCGTGAGGTGCTTCATCCGTGCCGCGATATCAGCTGTCAATGCAACAGGACCTCCGTCTCGGTTCACCTCAATACGCTCTGGTGTTGGCACACCCAATTTGTCCAATATGCGCAAACACATTCGGCGGTCCCAGAGCACTGTTTGCATTGGAAGGTCGTTCACACAGAACGGTCGTCGTAGCTTTGCATAAGCAATCGCCTTTTCCAACGGGAACCCATCACTGAAGAAGGATATCAAAAAGTCGCACACAGGCCAATTCTCAACGTTTTCGTCCAATATGACTTTGTCTCCGAAGATGATGACCTCAAAGTCAGTGTCCTTGCCAACCAATCGGTTGAGAATGTTTCTAGAAGGCTTGCTTCTTGCTTTCGAGTCCAATGCGCAGATACCAATCGTGCCGATCTTCGGCGCCTCGTTTGGTCGTTCTGTTGAATGTGAAACGCTCGGCGGTGCGCTGCCATTGATGCTGCCCGACACTCTACGAGAAGCAGCAGGCGTTCGCCCTCGATTCGGTGCGATGGTTCTACCTTGGCGCGACGTCTGGGTAGGAGCGGGAGAGGAAGGAGGGTTGACGGGCGAGCCAGAGGAGTTGCCCGAGGGAGCGGAGCTGGTGTTCTGTGGTGGCTCACGCAATGAGCCATTGAGACTGGGCGACAGTGCTCCGTTCTGACTCTGAGTAGTGACCGAGAGATTCTGTGTGGCCGTTGTAGCGGCGTCTTGCCTTGCTGCAGCATCACCGTCATCGTCAGCATCTACAATGGCTTCGAGCACATTGGAGAGGTGTCTACCATCTTGATCCGAGCCTCCTCCCAACGAGCTCGGACCGCTCGTGACAGCACTTCTCCCTGGCCCGTAGAGGGAGGAGAAAGACATCCTATTGCTCTCTAGATCGGGCTCGGTTCGGCGAATGGCACTGGGAATGCCGGAGTCGGACTGGGTTGCCTTGCGAAGGGCGTCGAGCGTCGCGTGGACGTCCTCGGGGGCGGGAGCAGCTCCGTCCTGCTGAGAAGACATGGCGTCGGCGGGGTGCACATATGTCGTGGGCGTGGCCAAGGTTGGTGCGTCCTGGCGGGACGAGCGTCGACTGGCAGCTTGGTACCGAAGAGTATTAGGCTTTGGGGTAGCGGGCGGTGGCATAGAAATACTGGCGCGGTTCGAGTGATCGGCGGCGATATCTAGATCTGCATGTCGACCTTTGCGATTGGCGTTAGAAGCGTGCGATGCAGATAAGATATGGCCCGAAGAATGCGACTTGGTGCTCTCGCGAGATGTCGTGCGGGAGAGAGAGGAAGACGGAGGCTGAGATGGCTGCTGCTGCTGGTCTCCAGCAAACGACGAGGAAGGCATTGGCGGCTTCCTACTGGCTGGCGACTGCCAACCCAATTGCCAGAGACAGCGGCACTAGCGACGCACCGAGCAGGGAAGAACGATGGGCGAGACAGAGCTGGTGCGAACGCGTACATCTGCCTTGCTTTTCACTCGTTCATGAACGCACTCCCGCAATTGCGCCTGCCCCACCACCGAAAAATGCAGCGTCATCCTGCAGCCACAGCATTGACACGGGCCATGCGGCTCAATTAAGCTTTGGCTGGCGTGGTCCGAGCTTGCTTCCATGTGAAATTTTGGCTGGACGAGCACATGCCTGATCTCAGCAGCTGTTATCACGATGGAGGCCGAGGGACGTGTCGCGAAGAGGCAGAAGCTATCGAATGGCGTGGCAAAGGTGTCGCGATCCGCGGGAGAATCGAGAGTCTTCGCGCCATACAGGACCGTCGGATTGGTCTCGCCGACCGCAGTGCCCTTCACCAGTGTGCCGCTGGGCAAGACGACATTCCAGATTACCACCTCCGTAGGCCAGAGCCTGCAAACCTACGACCTACGACGAGGCCTCAATTTGGTCTTCATCACCCGACCGCAGACTCCCGAAGTCATCACTGCGACCGCAGCATGGAAAGACAGCATTTTTGCCGCATGGGGAGGTCAAGATGCGGAATCGGCACGAGGCGTATGGGTGATGAAGCGAGGCAAGAAAGAGGCGGAACTAGAATGGCCAGCAGACTGCGATGAGAATGTCTGCACTTTCTGCGTGCTGGGAAGCTGGGTTATTGGAGTATGCGATACACAACTGCTGGTGTGGAAAACGACCACTTTGGAGCTCTACACATGCCTGCGAGGCATTTCACCTGTGCACTTCACCAACTGCATCTCCGGGCTACCTACTTTCTTGAACAAGGTCATTGTAGGCAGACAGGATGGCAGCGCTGAAATCTGGAATGTCTCAAGCGGCAAGCTGGTCTACACTATTCTCCCGCCTTCCACTGCATATGGCGCTGTTACGGCCATTGAGCCAACTCCTGCTCTGTCTCTGGTTGCCATTGCGTACGAGAAGGGACCTCTGCTCATCCACGACGTAAAATCAGACCGAACTGCGATTCAGCTCAACACACCTGCGGGTGCTCCGGTCACTTCAATAACATTCCGAACAGATGGACTCGGTGCAGGTGAGGATGGGAGGTTAGCTGGTGTCATGGCGACCGCTTCCACTTCCTCTGGCGATGTGACTCTGTGGGACCTCAACAATGGTAGTAGGAAAGCAGGTGTACTCAGAGCTGCGCATGCCCAGCCTACAGCCACGACTCCTGGAGGAACAAGCAGGATCGAATTCTTGGCAGGTCAAGCCATCCTTGTTAGCAGTGGTCTCGACAACAGTCTCAAAACATGGATCTTTGACAAGACGCCATTCGATCCTCTACCTAGAATATTGCATGAGCTCAGTGGTCATGGTGCTCCAGTCTCGAAGCTGATGTTCTTGCCCACGGCCTCAGATGGCGCAGACGACGATGGAAAATGGCTGCTGTCTGCCAGCAAAGATCGCAGTCTATGGGGCTGGTCACTTCGCCGCGATAGACAAAGCACAGAACTCAGCCAAGGCGCAATACAAAAGAAAGCTAAGAAGCAAGGTTTGCTGTCTGGCGATCGAGACGCTTTTGAAGATCTTAAATGCCCTCCCATCACGGATCTTGCATGCAGCTTGAACAGAGATGGCGGTATCGGTGCTCTGCCCGGCAAGCATCCCATTTGGCAAAACAATGCCAAGTCCAAGCAGGTCAGCGCTGAAGTCAGTGCTATGACAGGATGGGAGAGCGTGTTGACCGCACACGAGAACGATTCCAAGGCACGGACTTGGTTTTGGGGGAGGAAGCGTGCAGGTCGCTGGGCATTTTCCACAAGCGATGGGGGCAACGTGACATCTGTCGCGCTATCACCATGCGGCACGTTTGGTATCGTTGGTTCGGACAAAGGCGGGATCGACATGTTCAATATGCAATCTGGAATACATCGTCAACGCTTCCCTGCTCGGTTGACCCCAATGCAGGCAAAGCAGTTGAGACTGGACGTGGAGCGCAACAATCTGATCTTGGAAGACGACGGCAAGAAGAAATTCTATCGCGGCCAAGGCAAACATGCAGCAGCTGTTGTGGGACTTGCTGTCGACAGTCTGAACAAGACAGTCGTGTCTGCTGGCGCAGATGGCAAGATCAAATTCTGGAGCTTCAGCAATGGTCTGCTGACGGGTCAGCTGGATTGGTCGAGCTCGACGGGCATTCTCGATATGAGGTTCCATCGCGCATCGGACCTAGCAGCATTCACCTGCACTGATGGCTGCATCCGTGTGATCGACATCAAGACACAGAAGCTGGTGCGAGAGTTGTGGCGCTCACGAACGCCTGTAGCTGAGCTGAAGGGTCTGAAGTTCTCCGACTTCACATTCTCCACAGACGGACACTGGCTTACTGCTTCTGCTGGGCAGCTAGTCTTTCTTTGGGACCTGCCAACAGGTCATCTCGTGGATGTGTTCAAGCTCAAAGATGAGTGCACGACTCTTGCATTCTCACCTACGGGTGAGTACTTGGCCACTGCCACCAAGGACAATGTCGGAGTCGACATCTGGACCAACCGCAGTCTCTTCGCCCACGTCTCCACGCGTCACATCACACAAAAGGAGCTTCTCGCAGTCATTCATTCGACTACGACATCAGCTCCAACAGCTTCTGGCGAAGGCAGCACAAACCTCATCACAGCAAGCGCACACGAGTCAGACGCAGAAGAAGACCAAGAAGCCATCGATCTGGACACAGACCTGGCATCGGAACTCGACACTCTCTCCGCAGATCTTGTATCCCTCTCCCTCGTCCCACGTTCCAGATGGCAAAACCTCCTCCATCTCGACCTCATCCGCCAAAGAAACAAACCCACCGAAGCACCCAAGAAACCCGAAAAAGCTCCCTTCTTCCTCCCATCCCTCCAAGACCTCCCCAAACAAAACCCCGGCGCTTCCTCCTCCACCAACCCCTCCGCAGAAGAAATCGAAAAAGAACGCACCCGCGTCCTCAAACTCAGCTCATCCGGCACGCAATCCCAATTCACAACCCTCCTCCACTCCTCCTCTTCCTCTCAAGATTTCTCCCCTTTCCTCACACACCTCCAATCTCTCCCGCCCGCCACAGCCGACATTGAAATCCGCTCTTTATCGCATACGGATAACGAACATGTCGCTTTTGTGCAAGCTTTGACGTGGAAGTTGAGGAGTAAACGCGATTTTGAGTTGGTGCAGGCTTGGATGGCGGTTTGGTTGAGGGTTCATGGGGATTTGGTGACGCAGGATGAGGAGGTTAGGGGTGTTGTGGGGGAGTATAAGAGCGCTTTGGAGGAAGAGAGGAAGAGGGTGGAGAAGTTGGTCGGGTTTGTTGGGGGGATGGTGGGGTGGGTTCGGGCTGCGAGGGTGTGATACAGAAGCCGCTTTGTATCAATTGGGACTTCGCAGTGTTTTGTGAGAACATGGAGCATGATTCAGCTTCGAGAAGACACTCTATAGACTCGTATTCACAGACCAGCAGGGCATCCTTGACGATTCTTGGCGTACGTTGACCCTGGGCGGAAGCCACGGGTCACGGAACACGGCACGGGTCAAGTGTTCTCCACGTGTCGACAGCCAAAAGTCAACTACTGCTCACGCTTATGCTTGATGCAACAGCGAATTGCACTTTACAACAAATTTCTGCGCATGAAGATTGGTGTCCTTTGCTCAGCATACCTGCGTTTTGTTCAACATATAAGATCAGCGAGAACCTCAAACACAGCATAGCGACCGCAGCTATGCGTAGTCTTCACTCGATCAAAACCGTCCGTTAGGTACTGGACCGCCGTCGCCTCCCTACGAGAGCAATATAGCGACAGATACGGAGCTGGAATCCAGTGTTCGCCTTATCCGGAAGTGATCGCTTGAACATTGTTGACAATGCTTCACAGAACGTCTTGGAGTCTTTGCACTCGTTTTGAACAACGTGGTCACGGATTCTCTGCATTGAGAAGTTGTTGTGAAACGCCTTCACGCTGTACTCTTCGCTCTGCACAGCGCAGGGGAGGCGGAGGTCGCTGACACAAAGTTCCGAAATAACTGAGATCGTTCAACGCATGAGAAGCCGAAAGCCAATGTGCTATGCATACGGATCGACATGTATACCATTTCACCGGAGAACGTCCCGATTCTGGAGGGCAGTATCGCGATCGATTCCTAGCCGATTCTCTGATCCCCATTGTCTCCTGCTGCTGCCTCGCGACGCTCACGTCGTCATCCAGATCATTCAGGGGATCTCCAGCAGCCGCCAAGATTATTTCTTTCCCATATACCTTTCGATGCTGAGAGGCTCCAAGGGTAGAGTCATCGCCGTCGAGTTCTTGTGCAGAGGGATTTATGCATTCAACCTGCAAAGCGGCGTCAATCACTCTCCAACATGTGGACGTCCCCGTCTTCAGTGTCCGATTCGAGATACTCCCTGTTCCCAAACATATCTGGGTAGTGTTCTTGAAGCAGGCGCAATCTCTCTTCCCGTTCTATATACCATAAAATGGATTCCGGCTTGCGCAAGCCTTGAAGAATTTCGATACATTTATCTGGCAGTCGTGACGGATCGGCTTTAGCATCAAGTAAAAGCTTCACAGCACGTGAGCCGCTGTGTATTATGGCTTCCTCTAGCGCAAATACGTCCCCCAGGTTCGGATCTGCTCCAGCGGCAAGAAGAAGAGACAAGATCTGGGAGTCCTCTTCCTCGAGATCATAACTCCGACAGGCATGGGAGAGCGCCGTAATCAAACGAGTCGGTCGCCACCGACTTCGACGTAGCAAATTAACATCCGCGCCATACTGCATTAGCACAGTTACGGCCGCGATGGTCTTCGGAAGCGGCGTGCGAGATGAGTGACACGCTTCCATAAGTGGTGTCAAGACGCGCTCATTCGAGGAACCGTTGACTGCTGCACCAGCTGCAAGAAGCCGTCGGATCAGCAGAATGGCGTGTTTCTCGGTAGCGGCTAGAAGTGCCGTGCAGTTGCTTTGACATTCAGCATTAATGCTCGCGCCATGTTCAATGAGGAACTCGACGGCCTTGAGAGCAGAAAGCTCTTTTTCTTCACTCACGCCATCTCGCATAGAGCACCGCTCGATGAGCGCCGTTTTTCCCCATTGATCTCTCGCGTCGATATCAGCGCCTTTTAGTAGGAGAGTTTTGGCCATTTCGAATCGGCAGTGACGGATTGCCAAGTGAAATGGCGTCTCTGCACGCCTTAACAGATTGGCGCTGACTCCTGCGGAGAGGAGCATCTGTGCGAACCGTATGCTTCCTCGCGCTGCAGCCAAATGGAGCAGACTACCAAAGCGTTCCTGCAAGCAATTGACCTTGGAAGGAAATTCGGAGGCCTTGTTGAGTAGATACAAGTAGCCCTGAGGATCAGGGCGTTGATCTATGGTCTCGTTGAATAGCGCGATGTCGTCCTTCTCGATTGCTCCAACAATCTCAGTCCATTGCTTTGAATCCAGGTCTAAAGTGGGAGGAAGCACACCGTGTGCTCTTTGCTGGCCTGTGTCTGCTTCTGACTCGTCGCCATTCCGCCGTGTCCTTTTCCGGCGGCGAGGCTTTGGAACCACATATCCTCGGACGAATCTGACATTGAGAATCTGCTCTGTATCATTTACCATATTCTCACCGAGGTTCTTCAGCGGGGAGGGAAGTAGTGTCGGGCTCTTCCAGTGAAAGTCACCAGTGTACGCTTTGATCGTGTGTGACTGGATCACTTGATCGAAGAAACGGGACTTGCACGTTCTCTTATGTCCCTGCAAATTCCTCTTCGCGAATGTCCCTGAGCAAAAGTCGCATTGCTCGAGATATTCTCCAGTGTGTGACTCTTTGTCGTGACGCGTGAGATGATCCTGTCTGGAGAAAGGTGGCTTATCGCATTTCGAGCATTGAAAGGAAGGCTTAGTCGCACTATGATGAACCTTTCTATGTTTTCTGAGAGCATCCGAGCTGGCGTAGAGCTTTACGGGCTCGCACTGAGAACAAATGTGGGACATTGCGTGACTCTCGGAAGGGTAGTGATCGTCGAAGCCGTGCTACTAATCGTCATGCTCTGCGATTTATGATGGAAGACAGTTTCTGGGGTGTGTAGTGCCAACGCGGAAGGCATCAAATGCGAGGTAGACCAAATCGTCGACACCAGGCGTTACGGAAGAGGCAGAAATTTGGAGGTCGTTTGAAAAGTCCCCAGGGCTAGGACGGAAGAGGAACAGAGCTGGAGGTCAACATGACTGCTTTTATGCAGGGTCTGCAGTGCTGCTTATGAGTGACAGTGCTGTAAAACTCCAAGCAGTGTAGGCCACAAATCCGTGCAGCTGAAAAAATTCGTGACAGACCTCCCACCTTCTACCTCCACAGGTTAGCGGTGTAACCATGTGGCTGCTCGCCCGGCGGCATCCGTGAGCCGCCTGAATCGTATCAGCCCCAGAACCACAGGTTCGCAGCTTGGCGACCTCCCAACGCTTTCCCGTACTGGCCGTTTGGCGTCAGCAGTCCTCCAGAAACTATCCTTACATGGCAAGATTGAGCCACACTCCAACGTGTTAGCACGGCAACTGAAATGCATACGTCTGAACCTCTCCTGCCGTACATTACACGTCTTCAGAAGACATCCTTGGATGGTGACAACACCGGCCACACGAGGCCTCAATTCGACCTCGGCCATGGCACATAAGTATCCTACATTTGCGCCCTGCTCTTTCAAGTCAGAACGGTATCAAAGTCGTCTAGTGACCTCGATCGACACTCCAGAAGTTATCATCACAGCATGCCGAAATTGACAATGGTCGACACAAACAGTGCAGTTCGAAGCGAGGACCACCAACAAGTCTTGCTCGCCGCCCTTTTTGGAGTTCTGACGACCGCACTCGCTGTCGCATCCGTTGTCGTAGGATATCTCCAGTTGCGCAAGTATAGACAGACAAATGTGGTACAGGATATCGAGGGAGGTATCGACGCCTTGAACTTGGCGGTAACTCAGTGAGTTTTGGTCGCATGAGGGCTTCACTCAACCTACACGCTCACGCCTTTGCAGTCCTCACGGCAGCCCTTCTTCGGCTCCAAACATCGCAGCCCCCGAGCAACAGGTCGATGAGTCGAACGCGGGTCCCCCAATGCGAACAGAAGTTGAAGAACAGTGACGCCGTCCAGGCAGAGATGGGAGAGATACGCGATGGACACGGATGCGCCTTGAGTGTGATGAAAATTTCATGATGTTCAAGCGACACATCGTGATGGGAAGTGATGAGACCAAGAAGAGATGATGTTGTCAGTATAAAATTCAATCAAACAGAGCAAGGACCCATGCCGACAACGCGCCGACGCGACGCGTTCCGGCAGGGTCTTGGCAGCGTTTCTATCAACCACATCAGACGTCTTTGCATCTTCCACTTGCGTTGTAACATCGCCTAGGACTCTGTACACCTCGCGGCTTCATTGCATTGCATCCATAGCACCGAAGCCTCGAGGATCATGAGCACGAGGTCCTTTGCAAAACCTCATACTTGATGCGGACTGCTTTGCCGGCACATCATGCCCGTCTCTTTGCGATTTCGGGTCACCGCAAACTTCGCCGAATCATTTCAAAGGGTCAAACCTCATCATTCTGTCCTTTTCATCATCATTTACAAGAACAAACAGCTATCATTTCCAATGCTCAGCCATCTCTCCACTCTACTCCTCCGAAACATCCGGTGACACTGGAAGCTTTTTCCTATATCTCATCCCTCGTTTCTCACCACCCCAATGAAATATCGCCCTCTTACTGTTCGGATTGCTGCAAGTCTGCACCTCTCCGGCCGAAATGCAAGAGTCATATCCGCAACCCGTAGAACCTCCGGTGAGACACTGTTGGCTTGCGCAGTCTGCGGGGCCTGCGCATCCTGGTCCACAACCAGCACCATTAATACCACAAAAGCCACCGCCGTTGGTTGCTTGGTAACAAGCACAAAGTGTGCCTTGAGGTCCACAGAACGCGAAAGTGCCATCGCATGCGTTTGGCGCTTGGGAGCATGAGCCGTTTTGACAAATGTTGCCTTGACCGCTGCATTGATTGCCGCATGCACCGCAGTTGTTGTAGTTGTTGTCGGTATTGACGCAAGAATTCGAGCTGGGACAGTACGTTGGTCGCGCTTCTGGGCAAGTTTCGGTGGCTGTGACTGAAGTAGTGGTTGTTGAGGTGGTGACGGTCGTTCTGTAGAGATGATCAGAATCGAATGCGCAAGTGACTGACCAGCCGCTGCTGCTCCAGACTGCGCGCATTGTGGCTCTAGAAGGAGCTGGCTTGCAGACGAAGCCGTGAGGCGGGGGGATCGCGTGTGTGTTTACGTACGTGGCGGTCATTTCAGTGGTCGTGTCCGTAACCACAATCGTTGTCGTTGTCAAAATGGTCGCAGTGTAAGTCCTGCGCGAATTAGCTACCGTCATTGCTTCACAAATTCTGTGTAAGAGACTCACGAGGTCACGGTCGCAGTAGTGCTCAAAGTGGACGTAGCAACAACAGGCTTGGTAGTAGATGGAGTCGTGGTGATCTGGGGCTTGTCGTGAGTATCGATTCAGATGTATGAACAACCTGAAGGGCATTCTTACCGTGGTAGTCTTCGGTTTCACCACGCACTTACACACCGAGGTGATGTACTTATTCGGCTGCTTGCACAGACTATTGAACCTTGCGGCTTGAGGATTCGGGGTAGGGCGGCCAGCTACCGCATCCCGCTTTGACATGGGTGCATTCTGCGTGATCGTTGAAACGGTCGTGGTTGCAGTACTTGTCGATGTCTGGGTCACTGCAGGGAGACTTGATTAGCGGACAGCTGGAATGCGGACTCGTGTTGGCTACCCACCAGTATTGGTTGAGGTGGTAGTCTCTATCGTCGTGCTGCTGGTGCTGACTGTCACAGTCATAGAGAATGGAGTGACGCTGGACGTAGTGAGCAACAAGTCTCGAAGCCCCATTCTGATCCATCGTACCTCGACGTTGCAATCGATAGAGTAGTAGTGGCTGTTGTCCATATTAGGCAGGTTCAAGTAGAAGAGAGGGCGCTGGCTCACTTGTTGTAGTCGACACAGTCGTGGTAATAGTCGATGTTGGGGCGGTCACTGTGCTCGTCTGCTTGGTCAGCGGGACTTTCTTCGAGCAGTAGGTTTGCGCCGGAGGATAATTCCTCAAGGCGCAGCCGATGGACGAGTAGAGACCACTTTTGCAACCCGGATACTGGTCGGCGAATGACAATTGCGGCAGAAGTAAGAGACTGACAACGAGCTTTGGCAAAGAATGTAGTCGCATGATGATGGCTCTCACTTGATGACTTCTGTTTGAAGGACAATAACAGAGCAAGCACGTTTGAAGCGATTGAAGGGGCCAGGGGAGAGATGCATCAAGTATTCTAGCTGTCAGTTTCCTTGCCTGGTAGGACGGGCACAAGCGCATACGCATATTGCCATGTAGCTTTGACCATCCCCGAATCAAAATTGCGGGCTTCTGGACAATGTGCAGAACTGGGACTAGCAATGCGCCAAGTGCAGCCTAGACTGCTACATTAGGTTAGATAGACAACGTGCTTGACACGAGATGTTTACTGTGGCTGGCTGGCCCGGCTTACCCCGCGTTCTGTGATGCCAGATTGAGACAGGGCTGAACTCTAGAGTGCTCCAGAGCGTAGTCTTTGAAACAAGAATCTGGACGACACTCTTCTGCCAACAATCACCTCAGCGTGTTTCCGCGCCAGCTCTCGTTGTGAAGTTCATCAAAGAAGGCCATGTGCCTGACTTGTGCTTCTTGCTTTCTCCTGCCATATCGGTTCTCGTGAAGCTATCTTCATCATGCCATCTGACGGTGGCGTTTCTGGCCGACGGCCATTGGAATTTTGAAATGGGCCGGATCAGCCACGTTCCAGCCGGACCATGATCTGGAGATCTCTCGCTGTCGTAGAATAGCTGTGAGTTATCAGAGCCGGGCACGATGATAGAAGCCGTGCTGTTTCCTTTCACATGCTTCCTCCGCACATGTGCGAGGTCAGCTTTCGGCTCGGATTATATATTTATGAGGCGGCGCGACGTTCTGCGGAGTGGCCACGTTTCCGGATGACCCATTTCGTCAGAGTTCATGTGCATCAAATTGGCTGCTTAAGGACTTAGACTGTATCCTCGTAGACCTCGAGTCCTTCGCGCAGCACTGCCCTTCCATCTTCGCCTACCTGGCATACCGAACCGCTCGATGCATCAGCCCTCCAGCTCGATGCACACGGACACTGGCGTTGCGAAAGCGTCGAGCATTCCCTTCCGTCCAAATCTGATCGAATCATGGAAGCGGCTCGCAATGCTGCTTGTCGTCGGTTGCAAGGCCCACATTCGCGACTTGGAGAGTGTATGAATTGAGAACTTTACCCGAAGAGTTCGGCCCCGATCCTGTGCCAGAGACTTCTAAAGGAAGCAGCGTGGTGCTTCGCAACTCGGCTTGAGTTCGAGACCAAGGGCGATGGAATGCCGCAATCTCTGGAGAGAGGAGCTCCTGCTTGTAAGAAGGCGTCCTGTCTTGCTGATGCCAGGCTGATATGAAGGGGTCCTATCACAGTCTTCCTTGCTGTAGAGCATGGAGTTAGTCCACGACAAGGGCGTTCTGAAGGCTGAAGATTAGAGAGTGCTGGTTCTTTAATATGCCGACTTTAGAGTTCAAATTAGATGTGCCGATTGGTTCACGGCCATGCTTGTTTGTTTTAAAACACTCCAGGTCGTACTTTAGCGGGCTGAAGTGTATTTAGCTGCGTTCTGAGAACGCATCGTGCGGGCGCTTTTAGTGCATCCGCTGGTCCGCTTCTGGAATAAGGTTTCCGAGCTCGAGGGAAATGTCAAGCCAGTACAAAGAAGAAAGGAAGGCACATCATGACACAATCTGCTTCTTCAATACGGCGTACTCTCATCAACAGCAATGGCCGACCCTGCTGAAAGCAATGTCAATTGTCAGCTCAACCCGATGGAGAACATTCAAAAATGCAACACCACAAGCCCTTCGACATCACTCGACAATAGCGACGTCAAACCATGCAAGAATCAACGGGGATGGCGGTGGCTCGTCCGGAACTTCACCCCGTCGTGGTTCAGCGTCAATATGGGTACCGGTATCACATCTATCTTACTCCACAATTTGCCGTACAATGCCAGATGGATTCGATACATCTCATACATCATCTTCGCGCTAAACGTGCTACTGTTCATCATATTCTTGGCTATCTCAGCCGTGAGGTACATAGTATATCCTAGGATCTGGACGGCGATGATTCGGCATCCTGCTCAAAGCCTGTTCCTGGGAACGTTCCCGATGGGTCTGGCGACCATTGTCAATATGATGGCGTTTGTGTGTGTGCCTGCTTGGGGCGGACAGTGGTGGAAAGTCACATGGGCAATTTGGTGGATTGATGCGGCGATCGGCGTGGCCTGTTGCTTCTCTCTGCCCTTCATTCTGTAAGTATCGGCCCGCATTGGCGAGAGGATGCTTTGGCTGACTGTCCAATGGTATGACCAAGCATCACCACACAATCAGCTCCATCACAGGAGCCTGGCTTCTCCCAATCGTCTCTACCATCGTTGCGGCCGCTTCAGGAGCGATCGTAGCTGAGGTGATACCTCACGATAACGAGAAGCTGATCACGTTAATCGTTTCCTACGTCCTTTGGGCAACAGGAGTGCCGCTAGCGATGTGCGTTATAACACTCTACCTCCTGCGGCTTACCACCGACAGTTTGCCGCCTAAAGCTGTAGTCGTGTCCAGCTTTTTACCCCTTGGGCCGTTAGGTCAAGGCAGCTTCGGGATTATGACCATGGGCAAAGTTGCTAGCGAGGTCTTCCCAAGACAGCATTCACTACCAGCCGTTCAAAATGCGGGAGAAATCCTCTACGTAATGGGCTTCCTTATCGGAATCATTATGTGGGGGTTCGGCCTCATTTGGCTCACCTTCGCGGCCGCGACCATTTGCTACTCCAAGAAGTTTCCGTTCAATATGGGCTGGTGGGGTTTCACTTTCCCACTGGGCGTTTTTACTGCCGCTACAACGACTTTGGGCACGGAACTGCCATCGGCTTTTTTTCGCATCCTAGGTACTATCTTTTCGCTAACGGTCACTTTTTTATGGGCTATAGTAGCTATTGGGACACTTGCAAGAGCTTACACGGGGGACATCTTCGTGGCACCTTGTCTCAAGGATGTGGAGGATAAACAGAAAAAGACACAAACGTAAGCTCGAGGAGCAACAAGGGAGCTAGAAAAGTATTTACTATCTTCGATCTCAAAAGCGATGGCTGACAAACGTTTCTAAGCGAGACTAAAACATCATCTTCTGCAGTTACTAGCAAAGAACCCTTGAGCAGTCTCTCGGCCATCTTGGCCCCTCCAGCCTACAAATCCAACCGGAAGCAAAGATGCGACCCTTCTTTCTATTGCTGCTTGTATGAACCCACCCTAGTCTGGAACAATTGCAGGCCCCACGGAACTTTGTGTCATTCGAAGAAGCAATCCTCTCACCGAAGGTTGGATCCCACATTTCCTTCACCTTGCACCTGAGAAGAAGCCCCTACCAAGCATTCAGTAGGAATGTAGCCTGCGCCGCGATGCCATCTCTGTGGATATACACGTGTGTTCCCTGGGGAATGGCGTGGTCCGAGGTGGGGACGGAGCAATACATTCAACGTCTCCAAACACCTGCAGTGAGCGAAACGCAACGGTGCGCATGGCGAGGCCATGTCGTGATAATTGTCTGTGCGTGATATCGCATGTCATTGTCTTCATACCTTCCTGGAGAAGCACTATCTTTGTAGCTGTCATGACTGAAAATCGGGACGCTGAAGAGCAGGAAGACAGTGTCTTAGAACGAAGCGTCCGGCAAGCGCAGTTTCCATGTCAATTTTTTGAGTGCAACGCATACGCCTGTTTTTGGAGGGCAGATCAGCGATTGCAAGAGAAGGACGTGATGTTGTTCTTCGGGAATTTGTCAGCCTTCGCATCCCTGCGCGAGAGACATGGGTGTACACCGTCAAGTGTTGGCATTGTTACTGCCTGACCGCAGCTGCCTACCTATGCACTACGCTTCCCTCGGAACAAAAATCAAATCGCACCTATCATGCCGAGAGCGATACCCATTAGCTTCAAACGGAGCCATCTTCTCCGGCGTCGTCTCCGGCGCAACCTCAACCCTAAACGCCCGAATAGTCTTATGAAGGATCAAACGCATCTGATATATCGCCATATTCGCTCCCGGACATCTGCGTGCGCCGACACCAAAAGGTGCCAGAAGACGTCGACGCTCAGCACTCCTATCTTCCTCCAGCCATCTCTTGGGGTTGTAACGATCGAAGTCAGGGAACAGATCAGGTCGTTGCCGACTCAGAGACAGCGACTGCGTCGTGACGACAGTGCCTTCTTTCAGGTGATATCCGAGCACTTCGAGGCCTCCACGCGGCACCAGACGACTTCCAGTAAGGGCTACTGGAGGTCGGAATCGAAGACCCTCTCTTATGCATGCGTCGAGGAATCTCAAAGAGGAGAGATCCTGATCCTCGTCCACGGCCAGGAGTTCCTCGTACAGCTCCTCTAATAAATCGTGATCCTTGGCCAGTTCGTAATAAATGTAAGCAAGCGCCGAAGTAGTCGTCTCAGTCGCTGCGAGAATCTGACCAGCCATTTCGGCGCTTATCTCATCTTTCGTCCAAGTTTGACAAGGATATTTGGCTTCCGGGTCGAGGAACATGCTATAGACGTTCGGAGCGTTGTCCGATGCATTGGCAGCTCGACTTTTCTCGGCTTGGTTACAGATCTCGACCCCGAGGTGGAACAACGCATCGCTGGAATTGACACGGAAACTTGCGCGCGAAAACGGACTATGCTTCAGCCAGGTGAAGGTCCATTCTGGGAGACAGAGACGCCAGACCACAAGGAAGTTGTATTCGCCAACCACGTGAGGAAAGCTCTCCGAATCGAGCTCGATGTCGGGACCTCCCATCAAGGGGAGAGAGTTCTTGAGTAGACAGATCCGCAGGTGGCGTACAATGTCTTCTGAACGTGCTCCCTTTGATCTGTCAAGGTCTCGAACCATGGCGTTGATATTGTCTGAGAACAATTGATGCCTTATCTTGAGATTGTTGGTGGTGGAGGCAATCATGGTGGGATGCCGTCGCTGTCTTGCAATCTCAAACTGAGGATGCGTGACGGTCCACTCATGCCCACCTACACGCAAGGCCCGGATCGCCGGTGGTGATGTATCCAGATCCTTGCGAGAAAACATCTTTTCAACAACTTCCAGATCATTGACGAGGACAATGTCTGGGGCAATCCTCACGATAGGCCCATACCTGGTGAGGAGCTTGTCTGCCTCCAGTGACAGGCGGCCATTCCATCGTTGCCACCGAAGCCGTGGCGGACAAGATGGTCAAGTAGTATGCAGGAGAACAGTGCGATGATGATTATGAGGAGCATTGTAGCTGTAGATTTGGCGTAGCTCGGATGAGTGAGTCGAGAGCGTAGGTTCGTCGAGCCGGACTATATGACAATTGCGGACCATCCTAGAGACTTCCCTCGAGTCACCATTCTTGGTCTCGTATGTGGATTGGTATGTCATGATTCGGTTGAAACCTGTTGAGCATACAAGCATGTAATTATTTTCGCCGAATGGCATTCGTAATGCCGCCTGCTGAGGTCAGATGGAGGGTTGGCGGCATCACCGAATTATATGGTCGTGGAAAAGGCGGCCACAATCGCCAGTAGACCAGCATCTCCACCCAATCGCCGCGTGCTCAAGCCATCAACCTGCTCGTCAAGACTGTAGGTTACCCAGTCACGTTCTTGTCCGTAGTGTAGTAATGGGATCGAACGACTAGACTGCACCCTGCGAGCTGACTTACACGAATTCGTATCGGAGCAACTGGAAATAGCTTAGCAAATCATCTCCGAGGCCGTAGAATTGTGCAAGTTATGCTTTCTTCTTTCAGTCCGCCAGTCCTCGGTGTTCCCTCCGGTCATGGGTTATCTCCGCCTGGTCGCTGTTGAGCGAAGCTGGCGCAATCGATGAGGAAGAATTCCTCCATCGTGTCTCGTTCTCACTGCAGGCTGTTGCACGAGAGAAAAGCCCACTCTCTGCGCACTTCTCAAGAATTCTTTCAGAGATGAAGCTCGTCTTCGTGCCCGATCGAATCTGGCGAGCAGCTTCACTTCATTGCAGTTCAAGACTGCTCACATCACAGCTTAATCTTTGCCCAAGCAGCATTTCGCTCATGATTTTGCCTGTTCCGAGACTCAAACTGATACCCCAAGGTCCATGGCCTGCACATACGAAGACACCTCCCGATGGCTTTGCCATCGTTCCAGAATCTGTATGCAGCTTGTCGTCAGGTATCCTCGCAAGGATAGGGTTGCCGCTCCTGGTAACTGGTCGGAAGCAGAGCCCCTCTCTAACCACTTCAAAGTCGTCTCCTATCATGTTCTCCGTCACCCGTCGCAGCTCCTCAACCGCTTGGGTGTCCACCTTCGCGTTCGTAGGCAAGTCCGGGACAGGCAAGCCAGGATCGTTGAGCCCAGCAATGTAGATCTCTTCTCCCATGCGACTGAAGATCTCAGGAGACCAATCTTCCGAGGCACTCGCAAAGACTGCATGGCAGCCAGTAGCTTCTTGTTTCGCAGTCCAGCGAGGCGAGCGAACGACTAAACTGTATCCTGCGAGTTGGCTGACTGGAATGCGTGTCGTTGCGTCTGGGAATAGTGTCGAGAAGACATGCGATGTCCATGCCCCGGCTGCAATCAACAGTCGAGTGCAGAGTATGCTTTCTTCACTTCTTTCCGTACCCTCAACCACCAGCCTAGCAGGTTCTCCGTCCTCATCTCTCTCAATTCTGGAGGCCCGAGCCTGGTGCAGTTTCACGCCCCGCTCCAGACACTTCAGGAGCAAGCATTCACACAACCTCTTCGGATCAACCTGTGCCATCCCGCCCTCTTCACTGAGCACTTCCACCTTCCCACCTCTTGTCTTGCGCATCCATCCTGGCCCTTCTCCTTCAGCGTAGTGTTCTACTCGCTCGCCCGCTGCAACCTCAGCTCGACTTCCTCCTTGCTCCAGCCACTCATTCCCCTTCTTCTGCTTGCTCTTTCCGACAACCACGCTCGTCCCCGTAGTCCTAGCATATCCCCACTGTTTTCTCCCATCGTACTTCGTCGCCAGTTCCTGATGTAAACGGAAACTCAGCTCTCCAAGCTCCGCTGTAGCTGGTCCAAACCAATCTTCTGCTACGAGTCCGCCAGCTTTCCCAGATGCAGAGGCGAAGAGCTCGGGAGCGGCTTCCACGAGATGGATTGTGCCTGAATGAGAGGAGGATTCGGAAAGGTAGAAGGCTGTGGCTACGCCTATGATGCCGGCGCCGAGGATCACTGTGCTATCAGTAGGCATTGTGTGCGACGAACAAGAGATGTTGAATGAAGCAAGTGGCGAAAGAAGAGAGCTATCCTGCTGAAGCAGCTCATGCTGATGGACTGCATGATGACGGCGATCTGTGGCCTTGATCAAAGCCTCCTACCGTGGTGGGCTACTTTCCTCAGCAATGAAGACATCCTGGACTTCTCTGGCTGTTGAGATTGAACGAATATCGTGTCTGCGAAGGGCATTGAGTCGACTCAATGGTTGAAGGCCGGGCGGAGGTGAACGGATTTGTAATGGCCCCGCCAAGCAAACAAACATGGTCAAGCTTGTCGACTTCAGCTCCTTCTGACTTGAGCATGTCGTGAACGTCCTGTCCACCAGACGCGTGATCATTGCCAGAACTCGGAAAGAGTAACATCTCCGTTCAGCGGGCATGCGACAGTACGCTCTGCTCCAAGAAAGCTTGCCGCGAGGACGATCACCGACTTCTCCGGCGTTTCCCACTCCCACAGGACGAGATTTGCACGAACATGCCTCTCGCCTCGATGGTTGACTCTCAGGTGGCGCGCAGCGCTTGTGCTGCGTTCTGAATGGCCGGAAATGTGCTCTCAACACCTCACAAGTCCTTCTGAGTCTCTCCATCTCGTGCAGCCGCCCGAAACTTCTTGGAAATACACCATGTCGTGGGATTGCTCAAACAACAGTGCATGAAGATCCCGGCTCTTCTACTCGTGTGCGGCCGCTCAGAAAGATGATTCGATCAAGCAAGAATCCAATCTGGGTATTTCAGTGTGCTTGTCACCAGAAGTACGACCAATCCGGCGCCGCCCACATCAGCAAGCTTATAACCAAGACACCCCACGCGAAGCACGCAGCGATTAAATCACCGATGGTGCAGAGGATGCAGTCTTTCAGACGTAAAGCTAGGATCTTTGAGGGCTCCATACTCTCTCGGCTTGATCATTGCCCAGAGTAGGGGAGATGGGTAGCATCTGCTTTCAGCTGTAGCAGGCCAAAGTCCCGCACAAGCTCACAGCTGGTGATCCTCTACCGCTGGCAGTGTCGGCTGGAGCTGCTCGCAACTCGTCAAATGACCTTCTCGCGCATGGTCCTGCAAGAACGCTGACATTATCATAGGCTCCAAGATGTTGTCGATCGGAAATATAGGATCATCGAGTAAGACTAATCGCGAATCACTAGGGTACAGTCGACGCTGATAGTGGTACCGACTCTCGAGCTTGCTGTGCCAACTATGCAAGGCACTTTTAACGCACAACGGTCATCGGCATTGCCGCGAATGGTCACGGCCGCAAGTAGCCGCAGCTTTCCATGCGGACACTGGCAGTGACCCCCTGCCTTTCGCAAATATAAACCCATATTCGATTAGCGCCTTTTCAGTTTCGATGATGGACCAGGGGTGCAAGCTCTGCTGCTATCCCAATGCAGACACAACATCATTCAACACTCATCAGATCAGTACACCTGCTGGTGGGGTACGGAACGCTCGGCCTTCAACGAGACAAGATTGGCACTTGAGCATGCATATTTAAGACGACCGCACGCTGCTTTACCACAGTCCTCTCATCGCTAGTCCTCCGAGGCCATGTTCTGCAATACAACATCTGACGCCATAATGGACGCCAAAGACACATCGCGGCACGTCTCTGACAATCATCAGGACAAGCGCGCAGCTCAGCAGAAATCCGACACAGACGACATCCGCCCTTCTGGTCCAGAGTCGCAGGAGTGGAAGGATAGCACCCCAGAAACAGTGGCACTACTAGCAAGAGTCGGCGAGCTACCACCCGAGCTCCACAAGATGATCTACGACCACGTGATCCAACTTCCCGCCAGAACGCGAATCTCAGTCGATAAACACTTTCGACTGCCACCAGTGCTCCATGTCAACTCTGCCATACGCGAAGCACTTTTCTCGGAGTATGTGACGACAAACCGATTCCACTTCGCGACGCCGGATCTGGTCTGGGCATGGGTGTACGAATGTATCGGCACCCGCGGTCACTATAACATCAGGATTCGCCTCCACAATGGCATACTCCGTGCCACTGTATTCGAGAGATCGACTTGGTCGGTGATCGTGGGCCACTGAGGCTTTTCTGGCATCGAAGGTATATCTCTGCATTTCTGCACGAATCTGAGGCAACCGATCTACCGAAGCGGGACAAGCAAGAGATTAAGATTGCAGCGAGAGGTCGACAATGACAGGTGCTTCTGAATTTTCAAATGACTGCCCTCAGCTGGCTGGCAACGCAGATTGCTCCGGCGCATCAGAGGAGAAGCGAGATAACGATATGCGACAAAAGGATAGTGAATGATGACGCAACCCACCGCTATGCAAGTACTCGCATTTCCATGAAAAGACGAACATGGAGGCCACCAGGTGGGGCCTTCCCAAAGCAATGGACGTCACCCACCAAGCTGAAGGGTAGCCGAATCACATCAGGAGTGATTCGCCCCGCAGCAGTTTCTCAGTTGCTCGAACAACATCTGCGGCAACACTTAGAAAAGTATCTGAATTTTCAACGAACTTCGAATTTCAGAGACAATTTTGTCAGTCCAACGGTTGTCCAAGATCACCCACTTGTCACAGTGATCCCGGTTGACCAAAATTCTATCTCGATATTTTCCACGGCTCTGTCGCAAACCCACCGGCCAAGCCAACGAAAAGCAGGTTGCAACCGGTAGACCGCCCGAGAGGTCCACGGAAATACAGAAAATGCGAAAGACTAAGGTCCATAAAGAGCTACTCGATCGGGACAGTGCAAGATGTGGTACAAGACAAGCTTGTAGGCAAGTTATGCCCTATGTCATCCCACGCGAACCAGGGACTGCACGATGGAGCTCAAGCCCAATCTCCACGTTCACCTGAGCCGAGCGGTACCGCGCAGGAAATACAGCTCTGCACTCGACGAAAATGGACATCCGATTCAGTACGGCTACTACTTTCGAGTGCCCCTCTCTTTCCCAAGCTTTACCGCCTACGAAAGGAGTCACGCCGAATTCTGCCGCTGCACGTGACCTCCGTAACTCAACCATCGTCTCTTCCAGTCAAGTACGAGAGCGAGAGCGGGATCCTACAAGGCGATGACATGCACGACAAGGGCATCTAGCGTAGTCGTGGTTCAAAATAGAGTAAGATGAACGAGGAAGTGTTGGACTAGGTAGCGAACCCAAGCCATGTGGTAGCGGCCTCCTCATGCAGTAAGTAAGTTGAGTTGAGGAGGGAATGAGGCAGAATCGATACGTCTTCTTCCAAATCATTGAGACTGCTTTGAGGTTTTGTATGTATTTTCCATTTGCTCTGTTCTGCTATGTTCTGTTCTGCTTTGTACTGATGACACTAAGAAATCTCAACCATATTACGGATCTTGTTAGTTCGATCTTGCTTCGGATTATTGCGTCTTCTTCTCTTCTTCTTCCTCTCTCACTTTGCTCACCCAAACCCCGTACCCTTCCCTCAAAGGATCCTTCCCTTTTCACTCAAGGGTAAGGCCAGGCACCTATGAGTTCCCATCGTTAGGCGGCCCCGCAATAGCCCCCAACTGTCCACACTGCGCATTCCCCACCGTGTACCCAAGACCACTCTCGACCTGATAATAATGATAATTATTCCCAAAATTCTGAGATCCATCACAAACCCCATTATTCAAAATCTGGAAACAACTTCCACCTTGCAAAATACTCTGTTGAGCAAACCCAGCGCATGTCGGGAGACGAGCGCAGGAATCACAGCATTCGAGACCGGTGATGTCTGTGACGTTGATAGAGCGAACAGTGAATGCGGAGTTGATTGTGACGGTTCCGATTTGGTTGCCGAAGAAGGCGGAGGAGATGAGGTTTTCGGGGGCGCATTGAGCGAAGGCTGTGGCGGCTGGGCCGTTGATGTTTACGGTGTTGGTGTTTACGAGAACGGTGGTGCTGGTTGTTGTGGCGGAACGGAGGGTGGTGGATGTTACGGTAATGAAGCGAGTTGTGCCTGCTGGGGTGACCTGAGATGGGAGAGGTTAGTTGGGTGAAGTGTGGAGGATAGGAAAGAGGACGGGGGCTTACGGTTCGTGGAGCACCGGTGATGGTTGTGGTGACGGTGCGGACTACGTTTGGTTGAGTGATGGTGATGGTTGTGGTTGGGCCTGCTCGAGTGGAGGTTGCGGTGCCGGTGACGAAGAAAGTGGTTCTGGAAGTGCAGAGGATGCCGACTGGGAACTCTTGTCCTGAGTTCTGGCGAGCCTGAAGCTGCTTCTTTCCGACTTCTGGGAGGATTGGCAAATGTCCCTTGGCTGCAGCACGGGCGATGTGAGGATGATGAGGCTCGGGAGAGGAGTCGCGCTTCTCAACAAAGCCTGGAGTAAGGCCGAGAGCGGTGAAACCAGCTGGTGCGGCGACAGTGCTGGTAACACCTGCGAGCGAATTGGTGATTGTGATCACTGTGGCACTGGTGAAGGTCTGAGTGACGGTCGAGACTTGAGTGGAGGTGGCAGTCACATAGGCGGTAGCGGTGGCCACGGAGCTAGCGGCGGTGACGGTGCTGAACGACGTGAATGTGTTGGTCACGGTGAACGTATTGGCCCCAACAGTGCGAGTAGTTCTTGGGTTGACCTGGGGCGAGGGATGTCAGCATATCATACGTTCTCAAGCAATATCGAAAGAGACTCACAGTAACAGTCCTACCAACAGAATTGGTCGTGGTGACTCGGAAAGTGGTCGTCCTGATCTGGTTCGTTGGCTGCAGCGCATATCTGGTTGCGCAGACGAAGTTGACTGTCGAAGACGTCGGCTGCTGAGCGAGAGCCACTGAGCCCAAGGCTGCAGTGAGGAAGACAAGAAATTGCATCTTCCCGTGCGTTGTCCGAAGGTCGAATACCGGAGTGATCTGAGTAGAGGAGAGGAGGATGGATGAGCTGATGATGATTTTCTCCAAAGCGAGTCGACGACACAAGATATATACTGTCTGTTCCCAGGCTGTGCCTGGTCCATCAGCGGCTCAGTATCATACGTGCGACGCTATGGCGCCTGTGTCCTTCGAGCATGGCTTTGCCCAAGGCGAAGCCAAAAGCCATACTCGTGACCTTTCTTGCCGCGAACTCGAATAGAGTATTGCCTATTGCGGCAGACACATGATGTTTCCAGAAGTATTCCAGCCTCGTGGGTCAGCATGGCAATATTGAGAACCAGCGAAACGCAGGCGGGACGTTGTGGCATTGCGGCCACGATGGCCTCGCGTGCATAGCTGTACGTGCGCATTGTGAACCTTGTCACATCGGAGAGGATCGTCCATCGAGATTTTCGCGTGCGAATGTCGTGGCGGTCGTGGCAGGATCCTCGTAAGCGTAGAGGCGATATACTTTCTGACGTTGAATCCTTCAGCAGAACGGAGCACGTCCCCGGTGTTCACTTCAAGCCATGGCATGCGAACGCCTTTCAATAGCATTGACCATGCTGTCGGGATATTTCGTACGTCAGTACCAAAGTTTCGAGATCCTTCTTGTGCTGGCGTGTGGTGCTGGTAACGACAGTTAGGATCCGTCAACGTTCCACGTGGCGGAGTCTACGTCGTGGCAAACGTTGCGTTCTCCCACGAGCAGTCACAGATCTGATGAGATCAAAGCATTGGATAAGCACCCTAGCATGATAGACGATGTGGTGTGAAGATCTCAATCACCAATCCGCTGATGGTATAGGGTCAGGTGAGGTCAGAAGCTGTTTTCGACCCTTTCCGCATCTAGCCATGGGGCAAAGCCAATGTCTCAGAGTAATACTTTCTCCTCTTTCGCTACAACACTGTCAATGGCCAGGACCTTCAGCCGCATCGGTTTCGTCCGAGAGCAGCCACATTCAACAACTGAATGCGTAGGAGTCGACTCCGGTAATGTTCAGACCAATCCATCGAGACTGTTGGGCAGGATGAGACAAGCAGCCGTTTGTGCCAAGCTTCGATACACGTTTAACCCAGCGCCACATTTTGGGCTTCACACATGTAAGACATGCAGGCACATTAGGCGAGCTCTTCAGGTTGTTTTTGCGTTGCACGCCTTTCCATTCTGCCATTGGATCGGCCTTCGACATTGACTGTACTGTAAATTCAATCGTTCGATATGCTTTGCTTTCGCGAGTATTGCCCAAAGTGGCCAGCCATGCGATGACATGAGTGCTTACCTCATTACACGGCTGCGAGAGGATCAATGATGTGATCAACGAACACATGCTTTGGCTCGTGAAGACCAGATAGACACGCGTGGTCGGCTGCGACACTGCCGGAGACTGCCAGATCGAAGGATGTCTGCCTCGGATCCAGCTGAGTACGCAGGATTCAGATGCATGGTCAAGGTGTTCGGGACCGTAAAGGTGGAGGGGCATCAGAACTGCGCGCATTGTCGCAGCTTGCGGGACAGCACTATTCACACTGCATCGGTCAGCTGCACGAATGGCCTCCACCGAGCATGAAAAAATCGAGAGAAGGCTGTTTTCGTGATCATGCAATCGTATTGTCATTCATTACTTCTGAGCTTGTTCTTCAACCTCGCGGTGAGACTGCCCTTTCTCAATCCCTGGCTGGACTGTCCTTGCTTCGGACTTCCTGTATCCTGCTTCGATGATGGTGCTCCAGTGCGAGATGCTGCTCTCGCCGCTCTTGCGTCTGCCGGGTTCGCCTGATCTTCTCGGGACCACCAAGGTCCTGTCATGCTCTTGAAGCTCGCCAAGCTGGTAAGGCTAGTCGTGCTTGCATTACTCTGTCACTTTGAGAGCTTGTTCGCCTGCTCATCGACGGTGGACTCGAGGGGACCCTTGCCGCTGCCGGTGTTGCCTGCGGTGATGGGAGCCTGGCCAGTGGGGCCAATGCCCTCGCCTGCCTCTGGCTCTGGTGCTGCGGCGGCCTTGCTGGAGCGGTCGACGCCGGACGATGTTGGCTTCTGCGGGTCAATTAGCTGACTGCGTTCTCGGTAGCAAGTTGAGACTACTCCAAACATACCTCATTGCCTTGTGGGGCGCCGTGCTGGATGTTGTGCTCGGCCTCGACGGCGTTCTGAGCGTTTCCTCCGTCGCGAGGCATGGTTGTGGTAGATGAGTGGTGTGTTGGGTGATGGGTGAAGGTTGTTTGGGGATGGTTCTCTCGCTGGTCTGGTGAGGAGAGTGAGCAGAATGTGGCACGAGAGGCAAGAGGTGGAGGGGAAATAAGTAGTTTGGCATTGGCAGCAGCTTCTGCACAGGCGCATAGGGATGATGTAATGCTTGCTCGTGATCAAGGCACCATTACGTCGTGAGGACCGCTCCTGCCACTTGTCGCGATGTCTTTTTCATCTCGGGAAGCTGCATTTTGGGTCCTTCCAGCTGTGAGAAACAGCATATCGATGTTCAGTTCAGCAATCTACTGCGAGTGAAAGACGTGTTGTTGGCCTGGCGTCTTCCGCAGGCTGACATGTGAAAGCGCGCGCGAGATCGGCAGGCCACGCGCTCGGCAAGTCGAGCCGAGAGTCAAAATTTCGCCTACACTGCGCATTAAACACCACATCGATGCGGGATCATCAATGCGAGTGCTGTCTCATCCTCGTTGCAGTTGTCGTTCGTTCTTCAGCTTCACCGGACATGTCCTGTTGCAGCGCTGCGGCGTTCTCGGGAGTCTCTTGCCAATAATGATCATATCCGGCTAAGAACTTTCTCCTTTTCGGTGGCGGCGAGCCAGTGAAACCAGGGACATGGCCATCTTCAATCTTCCCACATCGATTCGACTTCAGATGATATCTCGTCGATTAATTGCAAGACACGATCCTCTTCCGCCCTGGCGCACCGCACTGTTGAATCGACCTAGCACATTGCTTTCGCTTGGCTATTCCCATCCGCGTGGACATGCCACCGTGCCCATCGGCGACAACGACAAGCCGTCTGAGGATGAGCAGACCGGCGATCGGCCGCCAACTTCAGCTGTCCAAGACCTCCCTCTCCCGAGCCTGGACGAGATCATAACTATGGCTCGCGAAGTAATCGATGCGCGCTCTCGTGCGACTGCGAAGGAGAAGCAAGCTGTGCTCCAGAATGTCTCCACTCACCTGGGGAGTTTGCAACATAGAGATCGAAAACGCAAAGCCCTCATTAGAGGGTTGCGCCACGCCATCGGCACGAGAAGGAGTGATCCTATAACTTCCATCCAGAGAGTCCTTCCTTCGCCCGGAAACTCACCACCGGCGAAGGAAGAAGCGAAGCAGCCTGCTCCTGCACATCCGGAAAGAATTTTATCTGAGGCTGACGGCGTGACTCTTGATCATGTGCAAGAGCACATGTCTTTGCCGACGGGAGAAGACTACCCCAACGCATCAGCTACTTTCCGTCAGGCTTTGGGCGCGCGCAACGTCCGGCTCTTAAGCACCTTCATCACAGATCTGGCATCTCAAAACACCCCGCCCGTCGCTATAGAGACGCACACCCAGGTGGTGGAGAAATCCATCAAGATTTGGGCCATGACTATCCGCTTCGATGCCAATTCGGCTCGTGAGCAGCTTGCGATGGGCCTCGGCGCCAACAAATCGGACGCACAGCGCGCTGCATGGCTCGCTCTTCTCTCAAAACTACATACCGCGGGCATTCTCGCAGAAATTATACCGCAGCAGGCCGTAGAGACCCTGATGCCACAGTCCGCGCAATATCCAGGCGCTCCGAAAAGGCTGTTTACTCCCGACTTGATCCACGATGAAATGCAGAGGGTGTTCAAAGCGAGGAAGTTGAACGTACAAATCAACGGCGAATACACATCACAACGGCCTGGAGTTCACGATTTCACGCTTCGCCTCGACATTCCTGGTATCGCTGATGCCACCACGAACGGGAGCGGACCACGCAAGAATGTTGCAAGGCAGGCTGCTTGGGTTGCCATGCTCAATCGTCTTCACATGCACGGCGCACTGGAACAGCTCTTCCCGCCCCCAGAGCAGCCCGTCAAAGATCCATCTGAGGACAGCAGTGATTCACAGGTTTATATACATGACGACGAGCCGAAAGACATCGAGCTGGTCGAGCTAGACCGGCAGGTGATGAAGCGTGAACGAGATGCGAAGCTGGACATATACAATTATGCTGCCAAGTACGGTCTAATACCGCATCTTTCGACCAAGTCTGTACAATATACCACTCGACGCAGTAGGAGGGCCAAAGTCAGCACCAAGCTTGTGGTGCAAGCGACAATCAAGTTACCCGAGCATGGCATAGAAGTTGTTACCAGAGGCAAGGACTCACGAACGGCCGAAACTGCTGCTGCGATTGCATTCAAGCGCAAGGTTGAGGAGAAGCATCTCTCAACTGACGATATTGAAGCCACAGCCGTTGCACCCGGGTATGAGCTTCTCAGCACTGAGACCGCGAGTGAGTTCGTGGAATACTTCAGGTCTCTCAGTCCCGGCATGTCTCTTGAGGTGGAAACGGACCACCTGTACGGAGATAATCACACTCGCATATTAATTGATGGCTCAGCTGTAAGCGAGCCTGGTATCATGCATTTGAGAAAGGACTCACAAGCTCTAGCGTTTCTTTTGGCGGCGATGGCTATTGCCAAAACGAGCCCCGAAACGCTGGGAAAATGGGCGGAGACCAGGAACAGTGCTGCTGCCCAGTCCCAGCGTTCGGTGCGGCCCTTTGACGTATCAGTGGAAACAGATGTCCTGGATCTGATGAGAGACACCTTGATCAGTGCTCGCAAAGCAGGTTTGCCAGATCAACGCGAAAGCCTCAGCGCGGAGGAGATGTCACGAGAAACTTCCCGCTCGCAGCGTCGCTATCTGGCAGCTACTTCTAGAGACAAGGCTAGTGTTGCCCTGCAAGAGAGGCTCGACCGCTTCCGACAGGATCCCCGGCTGGAAACACTACGTACCACCAAGGCTGGTCTGCCAATGAGCACGTACACTGATCAAGTTGTAGAGCTCGTGAACCAGGACGTATACAGCATTGTCATCGGTGCGACAGGCTCGGGGAAAACGACTCAAGTGCCGCAAATTCTGCTGGAACACGCCATCGAAAGTGGCAAGGGAGGACACTGTGACATTATATGCACACAACCGAGGCGTATTGCAGCTTCTTCTGTTGCGCAACGCGTGGCTGCAGAGCGCGATGAAGAGATCGGAAAGTCTGTCGGATATCATGTTCGAGGTGATGCTCGCCTTCCACAACCTGGTGGCAGCATCACCTACTGCACAACTGGCATCCTGCTCGAGCAGCTCAAATACAATGCTGACGACATCATGGACAATGTGTCACATCTCGTGATCGATGAAGTCCACGAGCGAGACATATTTGTGGACTTTCTTCTCATCATCCTGAAGAAAGCAGTCGCCACGCGGCAGCGAGCCGGAAAGAAGGTTCCACACATTGTCTTGATGTCGGCGACGCTGGACCAAAAGCTCTTCTCCGAGTACTTACCCAACGTTCACGAGGGCAAGCTTGTGCCCTGTCCATCACTCAGCGTCCCGGGTCGGACGTTCCCCGTGGCCGAGAGATATGTTGAGCAAATAGTCCAAGAAATCTCTGCTTCGCACCAGGACGAATTGAATTCTTTGCTGGCTCAGGACAACGCCGTATCGAAAGAATATCTGGATGGCGAGCTACGGTTTGCGCAGGACGCTGTGGTCGGGAAATCAGTGATCGACTGGAAGCGGAAAACCACCGGTGAGAATGATCAAGATGCTCAGAATGCCGCGGAACAGAAGCACGAGGCCCTTGTCCCTGTGCATCTTCTCACTGCAGTCCTTGCGCACATCTGTGAACAGAGTACCGACGGCGCGATTCTCGCATTTTTGCCAGGACTCCAGGAGATCACCAAAGCCCAAGATTTCCTGATGCAACAGCGCATCTTCGGAGTCGACTTCAGCGACTCAGCCAAATTCACCATTTTGCCTCTCCATTCGACTGTACCCCAAGATCAGCAGAGGCTTATTTTTGAGCCCTCGCCCCCTGGATGCCGAAAGATAATCTTGACAACCAACATCGCTGAGACGTCGGTTACCGTACCAGATGTCAAATTTGTAGTTGACACTGGAAAGCTACGTGAGAAGCGATACGACCAGGTCAAGCGCATCTCTGCGCTGGAGACAGTCTGGGAGAGCAATTCGAACGCGCGCCAGAGAGCTGGCAGAGCCGGTCGAGTGTCTGATGGCAACTATTATGCACTGTACAGCAAGAAGAGACGGGAGAGCATGCCTGCTTCTGGACTGCCAGAACTGCTCCGAAGTGATCTTCAGGAGACCTGTCTGTCGATCAAAGCCCAAGGCTTCCGCGACCCAGTCTCAGAATTCTTGGCCGATGCCATCGAGCCTCCTTCTAGTGAAGCTGTTCAAGTCGCAGTCGAAAACTTGAAGAGTATAGAAGCTTTGACACAGGATGAGGCACTGACAGCGCTCGGGCGCGTCCTTGCCCGATTGCCTGTACACCCGACATTGGGGAACATGGTTCTGCTCGGCATCATCTTCCGCTGTCTAGATCCCATAATTATCAACAGCTGCCTTGGTAGCGAACGACCGCTCTTCATTGATCCTCCCACCATGAGAGCAGAAGCCAGAAAACATCACGCGCAGTTCGCACAGGGGAACTCTGATCATCTGGCTTTCGTCAACGCCTTCAAGACAATACGGACGCGCATGAGGGAGAGCGGTATGCACAGCGCGTGGTCTTATGCTCAAGACAACTATCTCCATTTTGGCGCGTTCAGAACTATGGAACAAACGACTCAACAGATTGTTGAGGCTCTCAGAGACGCAGGGCTCGTGAAAAGCCTTATGGAAGGCAGTGACTATCAACTCGGCGGCGAAGCACTCAACATCAACTCCAACAACACCGCCCTCGTCAAGAGCCTGATCCTAGCTGGCACGTATCCCAACCTCGCCATTCACCGGGCGAAATCCAAGTCTCCTATCCACAAGACCATCAGCGAAGACAAAGTTATGATGCACCCGAGCAGCGCAAACGTCCACAAACGAGATTCGCCGGCAGAGCACGACCAAATTTTCGCGTACAATTCTCTCTCGCGGAGTCTCGCAGGCGATTCTCTTTACATGCGCGATACAACGCTCGTCACTCCACTCATGGCAATCCTATTCGGCGGACGGCTCCAAACGAAAACGTACAAAACCCTCACCATGGACGACTGGCTCCCCTTCTCGATCAAAGCACTCAACAATGAATTCGCTGTTCGCTTGCTGCTGGAGTTTCGAAAAGCGAAGGATCGAATGTTGTTCGGCGTATACAACGACTTGAGCGACTTGAATAAAAGACAGAGAGGTCTGCTTGAGGACCCTGCGAGGGAGATTTTCGCTAATGGGTTGGTGGATGTGTTGAAAAGTGTTAATGAGGATGAGAAGATTCTGCAGGGGATGAAGAGGAAGGAAGGGGATTTGTTTCGAAAATTTGCGACTAGGTCGAGGCCGGAATTGACGAGTGCTGAGAAGAGTGTGGTTAGGAAGGGGAGGTTTGAGGGTGGGAGTGGGGATGTGAGGAATTTGTTGGAAAATTGAAGCGAACTATCTGGAAAATCGCACTCTTCTGGGCCGGTGAAACGAGGTCTCCGGCATAAACTTTGGCATGAACTCTGGCATCGACACGACACGACCAACAACACAAGATCCTTCTCAACTCACATGGAAGAAGGACTGTACGATACGAGCTACGACGCCGGCTCGATGTATACTATACACATTTGCTTCGCCCGGGATTTCTGGTTGCTGGAATTGAGATCACCTTTTTGCATAGCGATGGAGGCGAATGGAGGATGAAAAGTTTCGCTCTTGGTTGGATAGAATAGAGATACCCTGTACTTTTGCGCGCGGTTGAGCAGCATCAGCATAATAGTCTTTGCACAGAAGGAATTGTACAATAGAATAGAAGGAACAGATAGACAGAGGTCGTCATCGACGGATATGTAGCATTAACAGCCTTCCACTTTAGTCTTACTCTATCCGTCTCAGTTCCTTCTCATCCCATAGTCTTCCATCATCGAATCGTGACACCCTCATTCCTACCCAACCTTCAACTGAAACCCCGCTCCCTTCAACTCTTCTTCTCTGCCCGCAAAAATCGAACTGAAATCTACCTGCTGTCCTCCTTCCAAACCCGGCGCAACCCCTCTCTGCGGAGCATTCGGCGTCTCTCGCTTCCTTCTCCGTCGTTCTTGACCTGCTTTGCTCGGGAAAGTAGGAAACATCGCAGTTGGTTTTGGACGTGGAGCTTCGGAGATGAAGTATGGATGTTCGAGCATCTCTTTTGCGGAAGGTCGAGAAGTGGGGTTGAGGGAGAGCAAAGAAGTTAAGAGGTTGAGGCCTTGAGTGGGGAGAGTGGGGAACTTTGTGCGGTAGGTAGGTTGGGCTGTTGGAGATGAGGAAGAGGGGAGACGAAGAGTTCGGGCGTTGGGGAGACGTTTGAAGGTCGGCCAGGTTGGGGTTGTGGGGATGCCGCAGAGGGAGAAGATCTGTGAGTTCAAAGGTCAATTTTTGGGAGAGGGAGGGATATCTGTTGACTTTCCAGTCTGTTTTTGGGAAGAGACTGGAAGTGTGGAACTCACCTTGCTTAATTGATCAACTTCATTTTTCCCTTGGAAGAGAGGTTCTCGAGTCACAAGTTCCCCGAAGATACAGCCTAGACTCCAGATATCGATGGAGGAGTCGTAGGTTGTTGTGCCGAGGAGGAGTTCTGGAGCACGATACCAGAGTGTTACGACGAGTTGGGTGAGATTTGGAGGTGCTGGGTCTCCTACGAAACGCGCCATGCCGAAGTCGGCGAGCTTGATTTCTCCGCGATTATTCATGAGAATGTTGCTTGTTTTGAGGTCGCGGTGGAGAATCCAATTCGAATGGAGGAAGTCTACTGCGCTGCAGAGTTGGAGCGTGAGGGTTTTGGTTTCGGAGGGGAGGAAGGGTTCGTCCATTTCTTCTTGGAGGGTTTTGAGGTCGTGTTCGAGGAAGTCCATGACGAGGAAGACTTCTGGGGCGTGATCATCTGAGCCGGTCACGACTTCGCGGAGGGTTACGATGTGGCGGTGTTTTGATGCTTGGAGGGTTTGGATTTCTCGCAGTGCTGTGACGGGAAACCCTCCGTCTCTGATGGCGTCCATTTTGAGCTTCTTGATTGCGACGATTTCGCCGGTGGCTTCTTCTCGGGCGCGTGAGACGTAGCCGTAGCTGCCTTCTTCGATGTGGTTGAGCAGGTCGAATCGCTCGATGGACCTCGTGGGTTGCCATGTTGGCGCATTGAACTGCATCAACTTCCGTTCTTGTGGTGCCTCTGCTGTTCCTGATTCACCATCTTGCGACAGTCTGCGTCTCTTCGCTGGCCGTCCCGAGTCATCTTCGCCTTGTCCATTTGTCCTCGAGGCTGCCGCCTGTTGTGCTTCCTCTGCTTTCCGCTGTTTCTCAGCTTTCAAACGCTTCTTCTCTTCCTTTTCTGCTTTTCTGCGCGCGTCTTCCGCCTTGTCTTCTTCTGTATCTGCCCAGCGCGAGACCATGTTGGCGACGTGATGTTGGTGTTGCTCGGAGGTGTTGCGGCGAGCTTTCTGTTTTGGTGAAAGCTTGATTGCACATGAAAGTCAACCATGTCATTGAGCTCTTCCCTACCATTCCCAACTCATTTCATCTACAACCATTGTCGGTCTCAACAATGACGAGCGTTATACCTCGAACAGCTCGTCAGCTGAGTCGCACCGCCTCGAGACTGCACGTAAACTCATGCCGACGCGCCGGCGCAAGATGGATCTCCTCCGAAAGCGGCCACAACTGGTCAACACCTTTGGCGAAGCAATTGGCTGAAGCTATAACAGTACGGTGGTCATCAGCAAAGCCATAGATGGACAGAATATGGCTAAGAGATGGTAGACAACTGGGCCGATACCCGTGGCTTCGTACATGCGTCAGGTCCTTACATCCGACCTGGGAGGCTATTACACGGGAGCACTGTCTGGAGACCGAGACCAGTTCGGCACCAAAGGAGACTTCGTGACGTCGCCAGAGATCAGTCAAATATTTGGCGAGCTCATTGGTGTTTGGGTCGTGGCAGAATGGATAGCACAAGGCAAAAAGAGCGAGGGTGTATATCTCATGGAAATGGGGCCTGGGAGAGGAACACTCATGTCTGACATGCTGCGCGTACGCCATGTCATCTCAAATGCCACCGGATATTCTACTAATCGATGTGGTAGACTATTCGAAACTTCCCGCCTCTTGCCAAAGCCATTGAAGCAGTATACCTGATCGAGGCAAGCGAGACATTACGGCAGGCACAACACAAGCTACTCTGCGGCGACAATCCAATGACGGAAACAAAACTTGGCTGGGAAAGTGTCAGCAAGCATTCTGCTGACCTCAAAATCGTTTGGACAGAGGACCACAAGTTCGTGCCGCGGGACGCAAGCAAGACGCCGTTCATCATCGCCCACGAGTTCTTCGACGCTCTGCCAATTCATGTCTTCCAGTCTACTAAGGTCGACCCAGAACAAGCGAAGACGATTCAGACTCCAACAGGGCCCGTGGAACGAAAAGGGAGGCCCCATGCAGGCCACCAATGGCGTGAACTGCTCGTCTCTGCTAAACCACCTCACAGGCTCAAGGAAGGCGAGCCTGAATTCGAAATGTCAATGTCAAGGACAGCGACTCCACACTCGATGTATCTGCCAGAAACCTCGCCACGATATACTGCGCTGAAGAACACCGACGGGGCTACGATCGAAGTGTCACCCGAGTCGCAAACGTATACACGAGATATGGCTGTACGAATCGGAGGATCGAACCTTGAGGAGATTGCTGCAGCTGCGAAGCGTAGACCACCAATTCCAGGACGAACCGCTCCACCTACGTCCGAAGCGCCGATTTCGAAGCCTGAGCCGTCTGGAGCAGCACTCATAATCGATTACGGACCAGCAGACCGCATTCCCATCAACAGTCTACGCGGCATTCGCGCCCACGAACTCGTCTCTCCCTTCGAGCGGCCCGGCGAAACAGATGTCAGTGCAGACGTCGATTTCCTCGCACTCGCTGAAACTGCAATCAACTCTTCGCCTGGCACTGAGGTTCATGGGCCTGTTAGTCAAGCCAATTTCCTCAATGCGATGGGCATACAAGAAAGAGCAGCGCAACTGGTTAAAAAAGCCATCGATGATGAAAGAGCTGGAAAGGGTGGAAAGGACAAATCAGAATTGACAGAGCTGGTGAAGAGAATCGAATCTGGCTGGAAAAGGTTGGTTGATACTAGCCCGCAAGGCATGGGGAGACTCTATCATGTTATGGCGATTGTGCCATATGCTCCACCAAAAGAAGGACAACCACGGCGTAGACCTGTCGGATTTGGTGGCGATATTCCTGCGTGAGATGCTTCTCGGCTAGAAAGCCCCTCATGAACCGCCGTTGACCACCACTTCGCTGGCCTTCTTCTGTGCCGGACGAACCATGACCGTTGAGATGTATGCCCCATTCATCATCGGAAGCTCCTTGATCTCCTGGAAGCCCCATCGAGAATATGTCTTCTTCGCCATGGGAGTCGATTCGAGGATGGCTTCCTTTCCGTCGCGGTCGATCAGCTCTTGCATAGAATACTGCAGCAGCTTTCCGGCCACTCCTTTGCCCCAGTGATCCGGATGAACGGCGAAACTTTGCAAGTACCAGTAATCGGTGCGACCAGCATACCCAAGTTCCTTTTGCGCTTCCTCAATGGCACTCAAGAGATCGTCGAAAGGCTTCATGTTGACGAATGCGGGTCGACCTTCCTCCGGAGGGTGCCCCACAGGCCTTGCGGCTGGGCCACTCCAGCCTGCATATCCCAAGACCTCGCCAGTGGATTCTGTGCTTAATGTTAGCTCATCGGAATGTGCTATATTGTTTGGTCCGCGCTCACCATCTACGGCCATCAGCCAATGCCGGTTCTCACCCTCCAGTCGCCTTCGAAATATTGACTTCCTCCATTCGATGTATTCTCTCTCCTGTTCTGGAGTAACGTTGTCTGGCAGAACCGATCGATTCAAAGGGTCGGTTTGAAACGCTTTGAAGCCCAGTTCCACGCAGACATTTGAGTCTTCCGGGCCGGCGCGTTCGATTCTGATTCCCATGGTGAACGAAGCTTGTGAAGTCGTACTGATGCAGAAGACAATCGATCAACTGAGCGCGGCAACGACAACTTATATCAGGCAGTCGCTTAGTATGAGCCATCTTGAGTCGTCACTTTAGAGCTAGTCTACCAAATCCTTCGGCTGGCGGCACTTCAGGGCTTCGGCGTTCGGAGCCGAAAGTTCGGTGTTCACACCCATCGAAAGATGGATGATAACATCGCAACCTGCCTCTTTGGGACAGCTTCGGCGTTCGCGACATCTTCTCCCATCAGGCTGCAATATTCTTGGAACGATGGTGCCATGCGACTTTGCCAGGCAGACAACTTTTCGAGCTTTTCACAGTTGCCGACTTTTGCGAAACTTGAGTTGCGCTCGGACTCTGACCACCGCTTCTGGTGCCGTGTCGGGAACACTACAGGCATCGAGCAGGCAAGCATAGCATGTCTCGTTCGTGCTGTCGGCAGACGCGCTACGCAATGCCTGAGGTTTTGAACATCTGCTGATCTGATCACCCTTCAGTAACCGCTAGCACAACCAGGCATCCATATGTTCGATGTCGGAAAATTGCCAAGATTGCAACAACTTTTCGAGGGTACGAGGATGTCATCAAACATACTCGGCTTCCACGTGATCTACTCACTTGATATTTCGGGAAGATCCTGGCAGCGAGCACACGCACTCCAACTCTGAATGCGCCACGTCAAAGCGCTGAAGAGTCGGGCGTCCGGTTACAAGAATGAGAGGACGCGGTGAGCTGGGCTGTGCCATCACCGCCTCTCAACATGGCAGACCATTCGAGGTTCCATGAACATATAAACGACACTGGGTCTGACGTGCATAAGCCTCCGTCATTTCTCTTCGCTGCTACCAGGAAGTTCGTGCCTAGTGATAGGCGAAATCGGCGCTGGAGTCCACTCGTACAGGAAAGAACACGAGAACCACGGAGTGTCCGACAGACTGACACGCTCAATTGCAACGGCCTTGCATTTCGCCACACGAGATTCGTTCCGCGTCCAGACCAAGATATGGTAGAGTTCACCTGGGGAGCTGGATCCCGAGGCAACCACGAGGCAGATAGCAAGCGAAGAAGGAACAGAACCCCCGCGACAATAGCATCTTTTGCAGGCTTCTTACTCGTACCGTATGCCTTACGCAAAGCTAGACAGCGTTCAAAAGAGCGGAAGAAGTCGAAACAAGAAGCTGAAAGAAGTCGGAATATGCGGGAAGAGGAACCGAACAGGCACGACTCAGCCATGTTCGTGACTTCGCCTTTCAAAAGCCGAGATTCACGTCCTTCGTCTTCTTCTTTGGATACTTCGATTCCTGAATCAGAAAGACTAGCTGCTGGAAGCACCGGAGACGAGGATCACTGGGAGACAGACACTGGAACTGGATCTTCGGTCACGATGCTCGAGCGGGTCAATAGTGATGGAAGAGGAAGTCTTGAAGGCTCGAGTAGTAGGAGGAGTAGTTCGGCGATCTTGTATGGGAACTGGTCGAGGGATTTGGAGGCTGTGGTTGAAGAGGGGAGTAGTGAGATTGATGCGAATGGGACACCGAGGGCGGAGAGGAAGACTTGGAGGGAGGTGTGAGTCGGGTGAAATGGGATGGGACTGTCAAAGAATTTTGTGAGCTCAAGCACTTCTTTGCGCTGTGGGATTACTGCTTTCCATATGCACCGGCTTGTTTCACGCTGTTGTTCAAAGTATGCATATCTGCCCTGATCTGATCTTTGTACAGTCGAATCTCCTTCCTGCAGCTGCGATACGAAAGACCTCTTTCCGATCATGCATTCTTGCTCGAGAGTCCACTAATCTCTTTCCCGTCCATACTCAGTTCTGCCCTTGTTACCTCCTACCGGGCCTAAACACCACCGGATCTAAACACCTTCTTCAACTCCTCCGCCTGCAAGAAAATCGGCTTCTTATCCAGACCCTTCAGATTTGCCGCTTTGATTGGTGCTTCTGCCACTGGAGCTGTTTTGGGCAGGAAGACTTTCTTTAACTCTTCGGCTTGGAGGAAGATAGGCAGGCGGGAGATGTTTGATGGTAATTCGGACATGATTTTCCCGTTTTCTGTATTTGGACGACTTTGGCGGTCTGGGTCTCGAGGACGATCTACGGCTTGTTGTGGAAGGATTATCGTGTTGTCTCGTATTCTCAGTTGTTGTTGCGAAGCAGGTACGGTATGCGGATATGGCAGGGCAGCTATGAGCTATATATACTCTCACCCTCGATGACAACACCACAACACAGTCTTCCGACACTTCCAACATGCGATACCTCCCATCCGTCCACGATCCGAAGACCTTACCCCGCCCTCTGCATCGACTGTGCATGTGACGAACAACTGGATGCGGTGTTGCAGCAGATTTGGCGATCCTAGCAAGGTACGAAGATTCGAGAGCGTGTGTACGTATCGATCATAGCTCCTGTTTGGGTATCTTGCTTCCTGGCAACTCCACTTTTGCGAGTTTTGCAAGGTCTGTAAGGAGCATTGGTGCCGACGTCGTTCCTGTGGACCGGAGGTTGAAGTTTGGAGAGGGTGTAGTAATCAAGATGTGAGAGTGTCAATCTGGCAGGTCGAGGGGAAGGTGGAGGAGGGCGGAAGGTGGAATCTGGACATTGTTGTATGAGTGGGCGCATTGGCAGAACGTTCACAAACTCGTCCAAGCGTGTACGCATAGATGAGCATGAACGAAAAAGTTCGTTTCGTATTCTACGAGCTACTCATATATTTCTGACGAGTGACCTTTCCACAGAAACGTGAAGTGTTCGGGCTTTCTTCCAGCAACTGACCACAGCCAAGCTACAGCAGTGTCTCCCTTGCCACTATCGTTTATGCATCAGGACGTCTCCGAATACCATCATCAACCTCAGCATGATCTCGAGCTCAAATGCAACTTTCCATCCCGCCTAGCGAAATCTCCGTCGTTTTGCCCTCGCTCGCTGTCTGTGCCAAGCGTCAGTCTTGCTCCTGTATTACTCTTGCCAACGATCAAGAAAGAACTCACTCTGCCCTCTTCGCAGCTTTCTCTCGTTGTGTCATCCACGTGAAGATCGAGTATCTCGTTGAGTCTCGAGTCCACTTCGTTACAACCTTGGCAGCTGCGAAGAATGCTTTGGCGCTGCCTGCCTCGGCTCTGTTGGCGAGGAAGCCTGCGTTTTGCCTCCGCCAGTACTCTTCAATCCAGCTGGCATCGACATCGTGTCGAGAAAGCCATGATGCCTCGTTCTTTGGCCACCCGGCCCACTGAACGAGGTATTGCCACTTCCCGGTGACGAAGCTGTTGTACCGTGCGTCGAGGATATCCTCGATCAGGTATTCGTTGTTTCTGATCGGGCCTGGACGAGTGTACTTGTACTTCTTTGGAGACGATGGCCCAGCCGTGGGAGCTGTCATTGTCGCGGTGTCGATTTGAGTGACAGAGGCTTTCTGCTTGAGTCGCAGCGACATACGCGTTGGTATCGGGCCTCCCATGGGAGGCACCTGCTGTGCCGGCGCCATCACTAATTGCTGACGCGCTGTGTCGTGTCTCTGGTGTATCTTCAAGATAGTGGCAAATGCCAAAGGCCCGTCCAGGGCCTGAGTTGGCTGCGATTCACCCATTCATTCGTTCACCTGCGAATGCCCCAGGCATGAGGCACCAGCAGCGTTGACTGCCAATGAGGCCAGATGTATTCGAGTCAACAGCATCGTTGAATGACTGAGGGCGTGATGAGTATAATGTGTGGCCACCAGAATGAAGTGCCGATCGCCTTGGTGCTAGTGCAGCAACCAACGTCCGCAACCACACGCAAAGCCATTATATGTAACATCGCGAGTCGTATAGTCCAGCATATTGATAAGTGTACCCATTGACCAGGTGAAGTGCCGCTTCAGCAGCAAATGCGCTCTATATTTTGAAGCTGTCCGTGAAGTTGTTGCACATTGCCATCGTTTGACAAACTCCAACACGACTTTATTGCGCAATCAACGACATCCGGCGGCACAATCACACTCAACCGCCGGCAGCAAAGCGTGGATCAGACTCAAAACATCCTCGAGGCTTTCCTCGGGAGCTTTCAACTTCGCAAGCTCACCTCTGAGCCTGGATAAGCCCTGAGGAGCGACAGTCTTTTGTTGACTGACTCGCCCCAAGTCGTCGCAGCCGCTGAGTCCTGTCTGGCGGGACTCGCGTCCGAGTAGCAGACTGTCATGCTCGCTGGTCTTCTCGTGTTTCGAACACTTGGAGAGCGAGAGAGTCTGACGCTGGGAGGACGCGAGACAGCTCGCACGCTGTTGCGGACGCTGGGAAGTCGGGAGAGAGTCTTTTGCTGTTGTTGCTGTTGTTGGAAGTACTCTTGCGGCGACTGGATCTTGATGGGAATGGTCTTCGATAATGTTTTCCGGTGACGATGAAGCGCTCGTGGTTTCGGTTGTGGCTCTTCGATCGCGCTGCTGTGCAAATTCGACTTTTCGTCGTCGCGGTGGCGTGACGGTCGTCTGAGAAGTCTGGTAAGGAAGGAGTTTGATTTTGATCTTGATGTCATCGGAAGACACATGTTGGTGATGCTCTTGTTGGTCTGAAGAATCAACAGGAGAAACGTAAACAGTAGAAGTCGAGATATCAGATAAGGTCATTGTAAGGAAGGAAAATTTGAGCATGCGAGCAGGTCTGGAGCGGACGAGGCTCTGTCACACACAGCACTTACTCATTATCTCGGCAGAACACCAGAAGCTTCTTTTTTTCTAGGTGTGCACGCTGCCGTGGGTGGTCATTCGACATGCCTTTGTGCCTTGTCGCCACTTGAAATAGAGATGAATGTTGTGTTTCAGAAAATTGCGACCTGTATGGTACTTACTCATCGGCGATCTTTTATGGCTCAGAAACACCCAGGGCAATGGTTCTCTGTTTGACAGGAGCTGCAAGCTGCAGGATCTGCAGACGGGACCCGCGGCAGTCTCACAAGCCGGCATATCGATGTGCTGTGCGGACATTGGGCATGCGACTTGTCGTCCCGAAATGAGAATGCAAAGCGACCTGTCTGCTTCGTTGTGCAAAGCAGCAGGCTGGTACTGTGGTACAGAAAGTCCATGCGAGAGTGATGAGGCATCTTTACCGCAAATAGGTCCAGGCCAGGAACGGGCTGGGCAACAAGCTTTTGCCCTGTCGAATGAAATGACTCGAGCAGGGACGCTTCATTTTTGCCTGCCTTGTTGACTTTTTCACTCCCCTCTCCATGCTGAACCTTCTGGAAGATTTTGCGACCCGACGCGCACGGCTGAACAGGCCACATGATCGAGTGTGTTTGCACAACAGCGCACCCAAACCGTCAGTTGTGTGACAGACATGTAGTGTTTCCTGTACTCCGCGTAGAGCAGCTCCTCAGGACGAATGTTGGCCAGATATGGGCGATTGCTGCACCTCCGTGGCAAGTGAAGAGCTGACGCGCGGCAGTCTGGCGATGGCCAACGCGCGAACACGGCAGTTCAGTTGAGAAACGAGGATGCAAGCTCTTGCATCGCCCCATACCGCTGCATGAGGCGACATCTTGCAGTGTGAGGCCCGCATTCACCAACAAACACCCTCGACCACCGCCAACTCCGCACCAGGTACCAGCACTTCCCATCTCCTGACAAGCAACACAGCCAGGACATCCCAACGATTTCCCAGAGTCTCTTGCAAAGGTAATTGCCCAAATGGTGGTTTGTGCTGCATTTTCCATCAATGAAATCTCCAGCTTCAGCGGTCTTCCCCCAGCATTGTAGCCTGCAGGCCATCAAACAGGCTCTGCAAGTAGAAAATGGAGTCGTGCCCACTCATTTGCGACCTCGTTTGCCTCCTGAGTAGTATACCGTACTTCTGCCACTGCGCATTCTTCCACTGTTCGCATCATCTCATTCCGCATCAGTAGCACGACAGCAGACATTCGTTCTTTTGTTACCACGCCGAAAATGCACAGCTTCTTTTCTCTCCTCGCTGTGGCGAGCATTGCCGCTGCTGCCAGTACCACCGAGCAGGGCGGTAGTCCTCAGATGCCAGATCTGAGCAAAGTCCCACCATGTGCTTTGCAATGTCTCACACAGGCTGCTGGCACCACTAGCTGCCTTTTGACTGATGTCTACTGCCAGTGCACTAGTGGCGCAGCAGACATTGCCAAGGCAATCGTCCCATGCTTGTGCCAAAGCACTTGCTCGGAAACGGATCTGATGGGTAAGACGGTGATTCGGAGTAGCGAAGATGGAGCAAAATGCTGATGAAGAGATTGCAGGCACTCTGGCAGCCACCGGCGAGCTCTGTATCACCGCCCTCGCAGCCAAGGGCGAGTCTTTCAAGATCCCGAATGTCAGCCCAGATCTCTGCAAGAGCATGGGTGGAGGCGCCGCACCACCATCAGGAGGCTCGCCGCCATCCAGCCAGCCAAACCAGCAATCTCCAACTGGTCCAGAAAGCACTCAACCAAGCCCACCAACTGGCTATGCTCCTCACACCAACATGACTCCAACTACGGGTCCAACAGGATACGGAGGAAACCAGACCAACCAGACTGGACGACCACCGATCCAGCAGAGCACCGGCGATGCATCTGGTCTCCAAGCAGGAAGATTTGTTGGAACTGCTGCCATTGCTGGTCTGGTCGGTCTCGCTGTGGCTGCGTTGTAGAGAAGCAACCTGCCACTTTTCGAAGGCGGTTGAAAATTGATCAAGCTGTATTAATCATATCTCGATTTGATCACATCGAAGTTGAGTTAGGGGAGCAGGAGTGGTGGTGGATGCAGTTAGATTGTAATAGGCATGAGGTAATGCGACGGATTGTAGCATACCAACCCTTCTTTTCTGTCCTTACCGAAACGCGTGTAGGGTAGACTACGTGAATGCGGATAATCAACGTATTGCCTCATCCCATTTATCTCTCCATGTCGTAAATTCGTCTTCTCGTTCGGCCCAGTCAAGTCGTGCAAGTTGGCTCACCTCTCGTGATTCGTTCACGCATTTCTCTAGTATTGCTCTGACGGCGTCTTCGTCGAGATCGTAGAAGCTGGCCGCGATCTCGTCGAGTTCTTCTTGGAGATCTGACATCCTTTCGATGAGTTCGTCCAGATCACTGACACTCTTTTGCTGTTCTGTAGGCTTCGACCCGAAGGTCTTCAAACGTCTCTTACCCAATGCAGTGTACAAAAGCACGATCTTTTTCATCTTGCCACATGCGACGTCCACAAGCTCTTTCAGCTCCGGTCTGTCCTTGGGACAACTGTTGGCTGCGTTGAAAATGTCGTCAAAGCTTTCCGCATCGCCATCGACAACTTCATCTCCACTGTCAAGCAGCGCATCGTCTACCCCCTCGGTGTCCAGATCTGTGCCTTCCTTCCACTCCTGTAGTTCGAAGATAGCGTCTTTGATCGTTTCGCGAAACTGCTCTGCTTTTTGAACAGCAAGACCAGCGATGCCTAGCGTGTGTAGCTCGATGAGCGCATCACAAGACTCCCAGGCAACACCAGTGCTAGCCAAACTGTCCCGTGCATTCGTCGCACCTTGCCCATTACCATCTGCAATACTTTGAAGCTCCTTCAGCAGGTTTTCCACTTCCATGAATACTCTTCGAACTCTTCTGGCGACTTCGCGCCCTACTGTTGTGCCCCACGTCGATTTCTCTTGCTCGCAGATTTGAACCGCGGACATCATGGCGGGTAGACATGTCCCCGTCAATTCTCGCAGAACCTTGGAGACCGCGGAAGGTGTGAAGGGTTTATTGATCGCCAGCAGTGATATCTTGGTCGTGTGCGCCTTGAGGAGTTTCGCAGAGTCGCGGAGCACTTCCAGCGGACTGGGAGGGTTCTCGATTTTCGTGGTGGTGTCTACGGCGTTTAGGGACGAACGGAACTGCGCGAGCAGTGCTGTAGTCGACTTGATCAAGTCCTTGAGAGCCTTCGAATCCGCTTGCGACGGCGCCATGGCGTTTGTGAAATTGTGTTGTGTTGTTGATGTGATTGAAAAATGTTGCCGAAAGTTGAGTCGGTAGTCGCTTCTGCCTTTGCCCGCTTCACGACTTGACTTCACGTCACCACGCGCGTCTTTCGCGATGCGAGCAATCCAGTATACTACTTCACTTAGGTACGCAAAACGATCGCAGTACATAGTGGATAAATTCAGGACACCAGCCGAACTGGATTTGCATCACGATCAATTGCAAGCTATATTATCGTTGGGACATGTCACTATTTACCTCGCCCAGTTCTTTGAAAATGGCTAGAGGCGCAATCCCCATTGTCTGTCTCTGGTTATCCGCGATGCTTTCTCAATCAGCATACTTTCTACTCCACACTCTACTCTCCTTTGTTGATCTTGAATGGATCAATACCACTCTTTGCCGGAAACGCTCTCAGCGTCTCCCTTCGCCTGAACATCTTCTGCATAGAGCTCGGATTCGCGCACTGCGCGGTATTAAACGCGGCCTCCAGGACACAGAAATTGCCAGAGCAGGTGTTGAAAATGCAGCGTTTGCCCGAGGGACAGTTTTCATCAGAATTGCATTCTACCGATCCGGCTGCTAGATCGGTATCGAGGCAACTAGTGCCGTCCGACACTGTCACGCACACGCACGAGTCCGAGGTACCGCACGCCGATGAAACACCAGTATCGCAGCTGAATCCTGTGCCACAATTTGGTGTGGGAGCGGCCGAGGTGGTGGTTGTGGTGCTCGAGGTTGTAGTGCTGGTACATAAGAACGATCAGCCTCTTTTCTGGATTCAGTAGCTTAGAAGTAGATTGACTGCAAGGGCATGCTAGGAAAGGCAATCACGACCGCAACCTCGGCGGAGAATAGAACGGAGGGGTTGAACATACGTAGAAGTCTGCAATGAACAGTTAGCTATGCATGGATCAAAGTTATCGTGTCGAAGCCAAGATACATACTGTCGTCGTGGTCGTAGTACTGGTACTGATGACTTTCGCAGCGACATTTCCAATCAGTGGAATCAGCATGTCGTTAACTCTTGAAAAGAGCGTGCAGCCATTAAGCCCAAGGGCTTCCTGCGAGTTGAGAGCGACGCAAGCTGCAAGGCTATCACAGTCCTCTTGACATTCCTCTAATGGTGTTAATACGGCACGACGTCGTTTGCCACCTCCAACACCGGGATTCAAGATAACATCTCCGGTGAAAGCTACATCACACTGGATCGAATAAGTTTTGGCGCCTGTGCCGGTAGCTTGGACAGGACAGGTAGTGGTCGTTGTGCTCGTCTAAGACAGTCAGTGTTGAATCATTCAATCAGGTAGTATCGACAATCTCTCACCGTTGTAGGTGTAGTGGTCGTGGTATCAGACGTTGTCGCTGTCGTGCTGCTTGTCGTGCTGATTGTCGTGCTGCTTGTCGTGCTGCTTGTCGTGCTGCTTGTCGTGCTGCTTGTCGTGCTGCTGACAGATGAAGTCGTGCTGCTGACAGAAGTCGTAGTGGAAGAAGCTGTCGTCGTAGTAATCGGCGTGGTTGACGCAATCTGAAAGAAGCATTAACATCAGTATATGATTCCAAATGTTCCTGAGAAGCAGCCGAAGTAAGAAGATTGCGAAGCCAGATTACTTCCTCCGAAGAGTCGAGGCCTTATTAGACCTGAACCCGGTGAAGCGGCAGAACATACCGTAGTGCTGGACGATTTGGAAGAGGACTTCGTCGTCGTCGACCTGGTCGTTGTCGGCCTGGTAGTCGTGGTGCATTTCGTAGTCGTCTTTGGCTTTGGCTTTTCGGCACACTTGACCCCATCACCGCGGCCAGTCTTTTGCCAATAAGGAGAGCTGTTTGTATTGTAGTAACACTTTTTGCTACTCTTGCTCCACTTAGCGGACTTGCACTTCGAATCCTTAGCGCAGGCGGTTACACAGTCGTCGAAACAAGAACGGTAATCGTTCTTATAGCTTCCGCTTGTGAATTCGTAACCGCAGTGACGAGTGCACTGGCGGCCGTACACTGTAATCGCTCCATTTCGGCAGCTTTGCTGCTTGTTATTCGATGCAATAGGCTCTGCGAGCGACCCAGCAATTGGGAGCAGTGCTAGGAGTACCCGGTTGAGAAACATGCTGGCGGAAGAGTTGGAAAGCTCCAGTCGAAGCTGACAGCAGGAGTCGGAGACAGATGATCGGGATGGAGAGGTGAAGAACGCAGCAGAAGGTAGACTGTCGTACTTGAAGGCTCCCACCTGCAGCTGCCCCCTTGTCATCCTGGCCCTATATTCCTCCAGTCCACGCCTCATGAAGGCTCTCCGCGTAGTCGAGTGTCCAGAGCACGGAACATACCTTATCGACAGAGACAGTTCAGAATGCCTCGAGCTTGTCTGCATTGGGCGGCGCGCTAGTCTGAAAATGTGGTCGAGATGCAGGACTATGCTTGAAGAAGAAAGAGGACGGCAAAGTAGCAGCGGGAGGACGGTCGTCTACCCGTTTACCAGTTTGATGTTCTAGCACAGCACAGAACTCATTTGGCTGCGGAAATGTTTGTCGGTCGTTGCAGCATACTTCATCAAAAGAGCATCCTGACTTTGAGAACACAGGCGAGACGGGACCTTGTTATTTATCGGAAAGAACCAGATTTCCTCAAGCCGCGAGCTTGTTTCGCACATTTGTGCCGTGCGTAATGTCAAATGGTGCGGTGCACCACTCTCTTGGGCATTAGCGTAAGCCACCAGGCCGCGTGGCAAAGCTCATGTTCCGTTCCTACACCCACGTGCGTGGTTGGACCAGGTGTCGATGGGCTGCTTATGCCTTCGACCTTAACCGTGGCCCTTCGCCACAGCCTGCTCTTGCACCACACGACTCTTCAGTGAAGGTCGATGGGAATGAGTATAATTCGACTGCAGGTGCACACGACATCAACGGTTCCGTTGGTCCAAAGAACAAAGCTGATTGTTAAGACTGGATGGCATTGGCGAGCTTTGGCTCATACTTCTTCGTCGTCTCGTGGACTTCTGGAACAGAATTTCCGTCTTCCACACCTTGTCTTGAAGGAGCTTCCTTGCCATGCTGATCCAGTATGCCCCTTTTAGTCCAGTGTGTTGAACGTCGGCGGTCACGTACTCAGGCATTGTTACAAACTCAGTGACCCTGTGCACGCGGTGCTGTCAAAAATAAGCTTGCGGGTGTATGTGCCTCGTAGCGGCCATCGTGGTCTGCTTCGCAATGTACAGCCCGCTGCTGCAGCTCTGAACCCGAGTGACACCGTCAAAGTGCATCTCTCGCGCTACGTGATAATTCCAGCGGATGCCAGCAGGAGAACCTGACCCTGCCGATTATGGGACGTTGCAGCAGTAGCATTGAACTCCTGTACAAAGTACAGTGTGCTCTCCACACGCTCCAGGCTGTTTATATCCCGCGTGTATCGATTCCATAGCACCGTGTTTCCTTCTATTTCTAACTTGGCACAAGCATCGCGCGCTGCCGCTGCCTGCACTCGAGTCTGAGCGGCGTTTGTTCATCGTGTTCATCGCTGTGGTTGGGGAGCGTCTCGTTCGTCGGATCGCCGAATGGCCGCATCGTCAGATGGCTGGCCGTGTAATGTACAGACCATGCTGCCATGCTGCGGTCAACACGCATCGTCTTCGTCGCTGCGGGCAGAGTGATGCTCGTGTCTTGTTGCTGCAATGATGTTGTCGATGTGGAACTGGCGGGTCCTCCCTAGCGCGGCCCTTCACGACTTCACGCCACCACGCGCGTCTTTCGCGACACAATTTCAACATCAACATGGGAAAAACAAAATCAAGCAGTTCAGCGCCGGTCGGCCGACTCGGGAAAACTACACTCATTTTCGACCATGGCGCACACTCTATCAAAGCCGGCTTAAGCACGCCCGGATCGGAGCCGAAACTGGAAGACTGCCATCCCGTGGCCAACTGTGTAGCAAGATCGCAAAGAGACAAGATCACTTATGTCGGCGCCGAACTTGACGACTGCGGCGATTTTGGAGAACTGCAGATCCGAAGACCAGTCGAAAAGGGCTATGTAGTCAGCTGGGAGGCCGAGAAAGCAGTCTGGGAACGAACAATTCATGACAGCAGATCACAGTTCAAATGTGATCCGCACGAAACAAACCTCATATTTACGGAAGCGCCAAACGCACCTGGCGTGTTGCAAAGAAATGCTGATGAGATGGTCTTTGAGGAATTCGAGTTTCATTCGCTTTACAGGACGATTTCACCCGCACTCAACGCCTACGCTCCGTCGCCGTTTCCGGATACAGCAACATCGGCTCATGGCGTTCCTATAGAATGTCTTCTCGTCGTGGACTCCGGCCACTCGCACACGACTGTCACACCACTATACTATGGCAGACCTCTTCAGCAAGCGATCCGACGCCTCGACATCGGCGGGAAAACCCTAACAGCACACTTGCGATCTCTTCTATCACGTACCATGGACATGCATCGCGAAGAATGGATCTCGCAAGAAATCAAAGAAGACACGTGCTACGTCTGTCCGACCTCACAAGAGTTCTCGTCACGACTCGAAAGGGTCTGGAAAGGCGGACAGAAAGACCCACGAGATGTCGATGCGAGCATTGTCGTTGATTATGTGCTGCCCGACTACGAGAAACTGAAACGCGGCTTCCCGCGTGCGCATGACCCGAGTAAAGGCGCGAAGATGAGGCGACTGGGTATTGGAGGGCAGAGTGAGATGGTGCTGCCAGTGGGGAATGAGAGGTTCACGGTGCCGGAGATTCTTTTCACGCCATCTGATATTGGCATGCCTCAAGAAGGTATTGCGGGGACTGTCATGCAGAGCCTTGAGAGCCTGCCTAAGGGACTGTGGCAGGCGTTCTTGGCGAATGTAGTGGTGGTTGGAGGCACGAGTCTCCTGCCAGGCTTTGCTGAGAGGCTGGAGAATGAGTTGAGAATGAAGCTGGATGACGGGTACGAGTTGAGAGTCGCGAAGGCTGAGGATCCCTTGAAGAACGCCTGGCTAGGTGGAGCGAGAATGGCGCAGAACGAAGACCTGATGAAGAATCTGATTGTCACGCGAGCCGAGTATCTGGAGAACGGCGATGTCTGGACAAGAAGAAAGTTTGCCGGAAAAGTTGGATGATGAAGATTCTACCATCGACGAAGACTATCCATCGAACTCAACTCGGCCCATCAGTTGCCATAACGGAATCTGTGTCTCCGCTGTGGTCTCCGGACGAAGGTTGCAACCCAGCCATTGCTACTCCTGCAAGATCTGCGAAGCGCCGCTGGTTGGCATGACAGTCTCTTCCAAGGACTTTCACCAGCTTGATGCCTCCCTGCTTTATCTCAGGTCTCTCATGCCGACACAGTCGCTCTATCGCATCTGACGCGGGTCCGTAATCTCCAATTGCCTCCCTTGCCACCACCGATGGCCTTGACAGCTGGATCAGCAAGCCTGCTATTGAGTGCAGGGTATCCGGGAATGCAGCATCATAGCCGCCAAGTGCAATGATGTCGATCAAATCCTTGTGAAGCTCCTCACCACGAACTAGTCGCGCATACTGCTGAGGCTCCTTTTGCGCCCACAACAAGTTCCCGAGCACCTGGCATGCAGCGTTGAACTTTTGCCCAGCAGCAGACGTGCCCGCAAATTCTGGTGGATATATCTGCCGTCTCTGCCCTCGTGCATTGTCCGCAGCTGCTTGAATAACATATAGCAAGAAATGCATCTGTTCTTCATCCCAAGCATATTTTGCTGAGAATGCAGGATTCGCTGCGATATCCGACAGACACCATACCAGGCTTGCCTGTAGAGGTACCAGAAGCTTCAAATCTTCTTCTCGATCGCCATTCTGGCAGTAAGGTGGCAAAGGTCGCTCATCACCGCTTCCGACCTCAGTGACTCTTGACCCTGCTCTCTTCAACTCCCCAATCACATTCTCGATCTTCTCCAATAGCTCCCACACCTTTCCGAAATGCTTCTCCTCGACAATTTGCGCCTGTACGACCTCATCCCGCAAAAACACCAATTCCGTCTCTGCAATCGTAGCAAAACTCTCCACATCATCATCGTCACCATGCCCAGTCCAGAGATCAGACAAAGTCAAGATACCCTCCAAAACATCCCCCGGCAGCCGCTCACTCACTTTCGGTTCCAACGTACCTTTCTGTCCCATGATCGTGAACAGCACATCAATACCTGCATCTAATCCTTCGTGAACACTCTCTCCCTTCTCCCCTCTGCCGACCAAAACATGCCACAAAAATCTAACCAACGCAAAATGCACCTTCTCCTCATAACATTTCTTCTGCGAACTTTCATGCTCGGAACAAATATTCCGCAAAACTTTCGTCGTGAGAATTCTGATATCCTCGTCTGATGAAGTTTGTGGTGAGAGACATTGTATTGCCCAGGAGAATCCTATATCGGTAATGTGGTCTCTTGGTCCGGGTTGTGAGTCTGCAGTTGTGGATATAGATGTGGGAGTTGAGGAGACGCAAGCGTTTGCTAGGAGGCGTAGTGCTTGGTCTGTGGTTTTGAGGTCGGTTGTGAGTGAGACTTCTATTGTTTCGATGATGTTGCGGATGATGGAGGGGTTGTTGAGGGCTTGTCGTGTGGATTCGGAGGTTTTGCTTGCTGTTGCTAGGGTTTTGATGGCGGAGGGGTTGGATGTTTGTGATGAGGCGAGGGAGAGGGCGTGGAGGCTGTCTTCGATTTCTTGGGTGGTGGCTTCTGTCATTGTGCTTGTCTCTGAGATTTTGTCGTGCGAGGCTGTTCTTGTGTGATGTGACTGAATTTCGAATATGTGCTATTGCTCTATACACGATTTGAAATGAATTGGAGCGAGATGTCTGCCTCAGGCTCTGCAGGTTCCAGTGGCGCGTTTCATCCTTTGCTCTTTCTCTACTCCATCTCAACTTCTTGCGCTACATGGACTTCACAATGCTTTCACCGGCTGCTCGTGGACACCAGTAAGAATTTCGTTGGGACTACGCCAAAGTCACGCGACAGTACCAGAACGCGAGCAACGTCATCTGCGGCGACGTCGAGAGGAGAAGGTGCCAAGAACGTTCCTTCGTGTCGCGCGCCGGCCTCGAGGCCGCCTGCGGTACCCCTCTGATGCCTCCCTCAAGCGCAGAGGGCGGCGTGGCACAACGCAACACTCACTCGCCCTCCTGAAACATCGCCGTTGGCCCATGTAGCGTTTCTCGTCTCTCTTTGATTGAAAGATTACACACTTTGTTAATGACGACAGCGTACCAGAATCCGGCGTCCGAAGTACAAACTCGTGATGGCAGACCAAGTCGATAGCACAGATGCAACACTGTGGACGCAAGAGCAAGTCTGGACAATGAACGCCAATCAAGAAGTCTATCCCGGGTCTTTCATGATCTCAAACGAGGAACTACTGGACCTGTCTCTGAAAGACATGAATCTAGCGCAAACCATGGCGGGGAACACAATGCCATTCTTGACGCCACAGCCATCCTCGATGAACTTCGACATTCCACACATGGGCTCTGCTCCGTCATTCGCTGTGTCGCAGGAGGAGAGTGACTCTTCTTGGACTGAGGCTGACAGCCAGGATCTGTGGTACGATCAGCTTCGACAACAGCTTCAGGACTTCCGCCAGAGCCCTACCTGCACGCTCACGACCATTCCATTGGGAGGGAGGCAGCGCAAACAGGTTCATTCCATGGCCAACATGTGGGGTCTCAGTCACATGAGTGTAGGCGATGGCCTGCAGAAGCGCGTGCTACTGAGCAAGTGTGCGCTCGCCAAAACAGGCGATGCCAAGGATCGCAGGTGGAACCCGGGCCGCAACACATGGTCGCCAGGCTATATCGATCCTAGGCTGGTAATATTCCACCAGGTCTCATCCACCATATGTTTCCGAACATGTCTCAATGTTCTAGGATTGCCACCGCCCAGCAAGATCACTAGAGACATCCGTGGCGAGTACTGTACCGTATATGCCCTTTTCGAAACACCACCCGATGCCGTGAAGGCTGTACTGGCGCTCAATGATACTCGTCCACACTGGAATGTCAACGCCACGGATCGTAATGTCGAAGCATGCTTCTTGCGTATGCCTCTAGGCTTCAGCCTCACATCCTACCTTCTGGATGAGGGATTCTCCCAATTACCGAATTTAGTGCGTGAGGCTTTTGGCAGTGCATCTAACTACGATCCCAATCAGGCACCATCAAGCATTTCCACTCCACCGTCAGCCTCTTCACTGCCTACGCGAACATCGTTGGCTCCCGGCGCTGCTAGTCCGACAGAATTGGCAAACGCGCTCTTCAGAATCTCTTCGTCGCCCAGACACTATCCGCGTGTTGCAGGCTCTGCACTACATAGCAGAAGAGGTAGCATCTCGAGGCGCATGTCACTGTCTTCGTCCATGTCACGCGACTGTGGGTATATCTCAGCCAGCAGTCAAGTGGACTCCGACTATAGTTTGGCAACGAGCGCCTCGAAGAAGCGTAGACGCGAGCCTAAGATACTTGCTGGCTATCACTGCACTTTTCCCGGTTGTGATAAAGCTTTTGATCACCAAGGAGAACTTACAAAGCATGAGAAAGTGCACAGCACAGACCGACCCCACGTGTGCGTTCAATGCGGGAAAGGGTTCTTCTATCCAAAAGACTTGCGTCGGCATGAGCGAACGCATACTACGGAGTCAACTCCTGTGTCGCCAATCCCAGAGCCAACTGGAACGGGCAGTGAGCCAGATGGTTACGAGTTTCAGATGGCACCTCGACACATTTGCGTGTGTTGTCCGAATGGCCCACGAGCTTTCAAATCTGAACTTGAGCTCAAGCTTCACGAGACTGAAAGGGCTTTGAGGTGTGAGCATTGTCCCAATAGGTAAGTCTGAAGCAGACCGGAATGTTGTGGTGTCACGCTGTGTTCGCGTCAAACTCCGAAATCTGACGACCATCGAACGAAAGACTGACCAGTAAGTGTAGATTCCGATCGAGAAACGAGCTAGAACGACATTACAGTGCAGTACATCAAAGTCTCACTTACTCATGTGGAAGTATCAGCGACATTGAAGTAGTATTCATTGTCCGAAGTGATGGAAATGGCATGGACAATTGCGCGTTCTGCGGTGAAGGCTTTCCGAATCCTCCAGACTGGGGCATTCGTTGTCAACATCTCATTAAAGCGCACCAATTCGGCAGCTGTAACAAGAGTAAGAAGTTCTTGAGGGTAAGGCGACTGAATAATTTAAGCATTCAAGATGTGGGTACTGACTAGTGTGGTAGCTCGATCACTTTCGTCAACATCTCAAGCACAGTCATCACAGCACGCCGGGTGAGTATCCTGATTCTCTTGACCGGAACGCAGCTAACGGAATGACAGGAGCGTGGATTCGGAGACTCGAAGATGCAGCGACAACAGCCGAAGTGGCGAACCATAACCTGCAAGGACCTGGACCTACAGTTGAAGAATCAAACCTGGGAGCCTCTAGTGGGACTTGCGTGAACATCCTAACAGGCAACACGAAAGCTACAACCCACGATCGAACACGACACCTCCTTGGTGCCATACCGTCGAAGGTCGCGCATTTATTTGGTGCTGGGAGAGATGGCAATGCCAAAACGTAATATTGGACTGGAAGATCGAACACGCCAGAACCACGCGGACAACTTCCATTGATGTTACACGAACGAGCAAGGACAGAGCTACCATGACCGTTCATCGAGCGGCAAGACCGGTATGCATCGCGATGAGAGCTCTTCTCTCCTCGATAGAGCACGTGCGCCTCGAAGCTGGGTAGACGCAACGATGTCGTCCCTCAATGAAACCCGAAATGGGCTCTCGCACCTGTCACCGTCATCAACGCTGTACAACATATACTTCCAAGCACACAAGACCATATAGGACTTGCCGAATGCCGTCTTCACTTCTCCACACATGTACCCCAACATTTGTTATCGCTAGTCTTAATGCCACAACTCGTGGTCTGTAGCGATATGCAGGCACTATCGCATTGCATTGCATGACATTCGTCGCATGTTCCACAATACCCCCACGTCCCCATTGCTGAGTCTCAACCTTTTGTTCTGTACGAGGAGGGCAGAGAGACTTTATCTGTGGGTCTATTCATCTATGCCTTGCACTTTCAAGGAAGATGATTTCATTCCACTGATGACTTACTACGAGCAGTGAGAGGCATGTATACATCAAAAAGAGAATAATAAGTGAATTATGTGCAACCATACCAACACAAATCTCGGAACTCGATCATCTTGCACGTCGTTGCTTCGTTTATGATCTCTTCTTCTCCCGGGTGTTTCGACATCATAAACTTGCTTTCGATCGCACGTTGATACTGCTTGTGGACTACCATTATCACAATATGCTCTAACTGACCTCGGAAATCACGTAGGAGACAATTTTCGTGTACATCAGTGATGGTCAAAAGCGAGCGGTCTCTATCTTCATAAGAATATCGATGCAGCAATGTAGAAACAGGCATATTCTTTAAAAGGATAGATGCTCAAGTAGAACAACTAGCAAAGATCGAATCGCCCAAAATGCGAAGCTACCAGTTAGAAAACATCCATGAATAACAGAATTTGTCATTTGCACAAATCTTTACGACTCAGTCAATGTTTTCACAGAAAGGGATGTAAGGGAAACTTGTACAAACGTGAAGATGTGGAAGCTGCGTTCTGAACTAACACTCTTTCTTTCATTTCTCTGTTGGAACAAAAATCTATCTATCAGATACACAGATGCAACAATCATGATTCCACCTTCTTCTAAAACACAAAACGCCATCCCATTATACATCGCCATCACGCACCATCATAAAAGCCGTGAGAAGAAACATTAAAACGCCTGCCGTCACTGCTCGTGAGAGCTCACAATCTCTCACCCATGGTTTGGCACTGCCATGCTGCCTGCACGAGGACGAATCACATCTGGTGAATCGCTCTCATATTTATCCCAGTTCTCCAAAATGTTGCCAATGCGAGGAGACTTGGTGAGCTCGTAGACGTCTTGGAAGTACTCTTTGGTAAGCTCGAATGGCTTCGCGGTGACGTTGGGGATGTACTTTCCGACGAGCTTGCTAGGATCGATGGAAGTCTTGTTGATCTTCTTCAACAAGAAAGATCGGAAAGGCTTCACGCCAGAGCGCAAGAAGGTCGAGTGGAAAGGCACATCAATACCCTTGAGAGGGATGGTGGCGAAGCCTCTCTGCAGGTCCAGAGGCTTTGGCTTGGCCTCAGTCTGTTTGGCGCAGCCCTGGATGATCTCGACCAGGTGAGCCTTGACCTCGTCCATGCTCATGGTCTGCATGAGCTCTTGGATGTCGATCTTCTGTGCCTTGAGGTAGTTGAGCACACCAGTGAGGGTGTCCAGGGCACGGAGATCACCAGCGCAAACGTACTGCTGGTTGTGGACGTTGAGGTTGACAATCTCGAGGAGCCAGTCGGTCGTGAGAGAGATGTTCTCGACAACGTATTGCAAGGCCTGCTCGTTGAAAGTCTTGCTGATGCGCGATGGGTTGACAGCGCACATGGAGTAGTTGGAACGTCCAGCCTCGTCACGCTCGACAGCGACTTGCATGGTCAGACCACGGTAGAACACGACAGAGACCAATGATTCGATTGGCATGACTTCAGCCAAGGCAGCGAGGGCACTGTACTCTCCGAGAGAGTGACCAGCGAAGCTGCTGTCGCGCTGAACAAGACCCTTGGAAAGCATGTCCTCGAACGATGCCTTCTCCATGAGCGTCAACGCCGGCTGAGTGAATTGTGTGGCAGACAGCAGACCCGTTGGTGATCGGTATGTGTAGGAAGTGGTGTTCTCGTCGATCTCTTTGAAGATCTTCTCCGACTTGATGGAGCCGTCGGCGGCGACAGTCTCGAAAGTCATGTCCATGTAGTTCTTGCGGATGGCTTTGCCGCGTGCACCACCAAAGTGGATGGTGAGCTCCTTGGGGTTGTTCTTGACAATGTTGGTGATGGCGAAGCCGTAGTTGTCCATGAAGTGCTTGTCGGCGCGGTCCCAGACCTCCTTTGCGACCTCGCTGGAGCCATACAGGTCCATACCCATACCTTGCTCCTGCGAACCTTGACCAGTGAAGACGTAAGCAGACACAGGCTGCTCGACCTCAGCCTCTGCAAGCAATACCTTTTCCTCGGTCTCGGCCTTCTGCGCCTCAATCTTGATGATTTTGCGGCCAGCGACCATGCCAACATGCTGCAGCTTGACCTCGATAGTGTCATCAGGCAGGACCATGCCCACGAGCGAGGCATGGAAGCTGCGGACACGACCAACGTTGTTCTCCGCAGCCCATGTCTCCACAAGCGAACGAACAGCAGCACTTGAGTACATGCCGTGTGTAATCGTACCAGGAAGGCCTGCATATTGCGAGAAGACACGCGACACGTGGATCGGGTTGTAATCACCAGAGACACGAGCATAGGTCTCGTTGGAGGATGGAGCCTTCAGCACCAGAGGAGTCTTGCCGTTGAGAGGAATTGGGTTTTCGAAGTTGACAGGCTGGTCGAGGGCGGAACCGTTGCGGGTTAGATAGTCCAGGACTGGGTTTCCGTAGGACGTTCCTGCCTCATATTCGACAGAGGCGACTGTGATGACCTCCTTGCTGGGCAGCTCGAGCTCAACTGTACCTTCCGTCTGGACCGAGGAGAACACAGTCTGATTCTTGTAACGGAGGATGCTGTTGAGTCTGAAGACAAGAGTCTTGTTCAGGAGATCGACGTCCTCGTTCTCAACCTTGAACCATTCCTTCGACTGCAGGACTGCCACATCCTTCGTCGAGCCGAGGTGCACTTGCATAGGCGTCTCAACCTTGCGTTGGAAGGTGTTTTGGAAATCGGTGTAGTTACCGCGGTACAAGAACTGGCTGGTGACCTCCATGACCGGCTTGCCATCACGTGTGATAGTGCCGCAAACCTCAACCATCTTGCCCGAGGCTTGGTTGATGACAGCATTGACTTGAGCAGTCGTATCAAGGACATCGCCCTTCTTAAGTGGTGCGGCGCCAGGGATCATGCGGAAGCCGTTAGACAAGTGGACGAGCTTGAGAAGGTCTCCATCGATAGTGCGTGGGAAGATTGGCTTCGTAATTGCCTTCCAGCCAACCACGATAGCGAAGTCCATAGGAGCAAAGACCTCCTTGCCTGGTCGGTCGACGAATGCCTCGCCAGTGTTGCCCACGGCGTGCACAAAGTCGTTGATTGCCTCGCTAGTGACAGTAGCGCGGCCACCGTCGAAGCGTGAGGTGACATCCACATCGAACGGACAAGCTTCGTCGCCGAACCAGATCTTGTAGTAGAACTCCTTGATGCGATCATTGCGAGCTTCCATGATTTCGCGAATTGGTGCGTAACCAGTCTCTGGGTGGTAGGTGAAACGGAGTGGCAGAGCAACGGCCTTGCCAGTCGCTGTACGGCCTTCGATCATGTTGACAGTGATCTCGCCATTGCTGTCACGGGCGACGTGCACGGTCTGGACGTACTCGTTGCCGTGCGACGGCTCCTTGACGCTGATCGTCGTCCTCTTGGGGTCGTTGGGGTGCTGGATCTCGACGACCATGCCTGGAGTAGGCGCAAAGATGCGGTGGGTAGGATTGGTCTGATATCTTTGGCCCTGGACGAACACATCCGTCGTGAAGAAGGCGTGGCGCCAAGTGTGGGCGCGACCAGCGAGCAGCTGAATCCAGTTGTCCGATGGAGGGAGGGCGGTGCCAGTGACCGAGGACAAGCGATAGAGGATCTTGTGCTCCGTCTCGTTGACGGTGAGTCCTTCAACGTTGTGAAGATCGTCGCTGGCTTCAATGAGCTTTCCGCCAAAGTACTCGACCTGTGGAATCTTCTTGACGTCGTCGCCATACAGATCGCGCGTCAAGAACTTGATGTGGCCCTCATGCACACCGTCGAGGATGTCCTTGATCGGCTCATCGACAATCTTGGAGTACTTGACAGCCATTGGTCCCTGTAGGATGGCAACACGGCCGACATCCTGGTCGACGACAGCCTCAAGATCCTCAGACTGCCAGAGAGAGTCCTTCTTGAAGAAGAACTCGAAGGTGTCGTCCAAGCAAGGAACGAAAGGCACCGGCTTCTGTCCACGTCTCTGACAGAGAAGCAGGAAGTGCTGCACATCTTGAGCGTTGATGAGCTGGACATCGGCTTCTGGATATGTCTCGAGCACCTTTGTGACAGTGCCGAATGGGTCATCCAGCTCAGTGTAGTTCTGGATGAGGGAACCAGCACCGTTGGTCTCAGCAAAGCGTTCCTCGATGCGGCGAATGAAGTCGCCAGTCAAGCGAGCAAGCGACTTGTCGATCCATCGCTTCTGGTGCTTGATGTACATGAGGTCCACCATGCGGCGCAGGACTTCTCCGTAAGTCATGTCTTCAAGATCGACACATTCGCCAGCCTTGTTGCGGCCGAACCATGGCTTCTGGAAGTCGTCGTTGAGCTTCTGAATAATGTACTCACGGTGCTTCTTGAGCTCAGGAATGCGCTTGGCCTTGTCGAGGGAGAAGATCTTCTGGTCCATTTCTGCCCAGAAGAGCACACCACGGGTAGCAAGCTTGTGGATAGGCTCGCCCATCTCAGAGCGAACGGTAATGACACCACCAGCGGCACCCTTGTACGTCTTCTCCCACTCGTGGTCCTCGAGACCTGGCGCGTCGACAATAGCCTGCTTGGCAGCAGGGGAAGTGTGTGCTTCCTTGGCCACCATAACACGACTGCCGAAGAGCACACCATCGAATGGCATTGGTGGGTAGCCGAATTTCTTTGCCCACTCACCAGTGAGGTAAGGGTAGGTGTCCTCTGCGCCACCAAAACCTGAACCAGCGAGCAGAACCAGGTTCTCGCATCGTCGGATTCTGCTGTACATGGACAGAATGGGTTGATGGAAATCCTCGAAGGAGTGGTGACCACCTCCACGGCCTCCAGTCCATTGCATCATCACAGGGAAGCCCGGGTTGGCCTTTGCAATGTTGATCACGGCCTGAATGGCATCAGATGAACCGGGCTTGAAGCCAATGTGCTTGATGCCGAGCGTCTGGATGTACTCGTTGGCGACCTCAATCGAGGGCACGCCAGCACCAATAGTCAGACCTTCAATCGGCACGCCTTCAGCTCGCAGTCGGCCGATCATTGGAATTTGCCAAGCCATTGCACGAGGGTTGACATAGATGAGGTTGACAGTGATACCGCGACCGGCAGGGATCTCCTTTTCGATGTTGGCAATAGCTTCTGTCATGCTCTTGTCGTTGTAGTAGCCACCACCAGCCAGCTCAATCTCGTAGCCAGCACGCATGGTAGCTGCGACAAAGTCCGTAGGCACAGTGCAAGGCGTCATGCCAGCAACCATGACAGGCGGCAAGCCGAGCATGCGACTCATCTTGGTATCCACAAACGTCTGTCCTGCAGAAGTCTTGACAAGCTTTGGTCCATACTCTTTCACCCAGTCCACGGCGTACTTGACGGCGTGCTCTGCATCGCGGTCGAAGATCTCTGGCTTGTATCCAACCTCGGGGTTCGTACCATCCATGGTGCCAGCGAGGATCACACGAACACCAGTTCCGTCCTTGTTGCGGTTGGTAAGAACACCAAGACCAGAGATGCCACCTGGGCCAAAGTCAAGGATGTGAGTAGCATTGGGCATGACTGTGGCCTTCTCCCATAGCACTTGGTCCTGGCAGATCATCTTGATCAAGGCAGGAGTGATACTTTGGCCAGCCTTCTCCTCTCGCAGATCCTCACCAGTGTATGTGTCGTATACTGGAATGCCGAGCTCAGAAGCTTGAATGTTGACTTCTCCCAGATCCTTTTCGAGGTGCTTCATGGCCTCTGCGAGGTATGGGCTGTGGAAAGGTGCGGTGATTGGGAGGAAGCGGTTGACGAAGCGGACCTTGCGCTCCGTAAAGGGTATCCGATTCTGGTCAAGGCCAGTTGGAGCCTTGATTTTGCGCAGCTGCAGGTTGAGACCGTACAGCGACATTGGTGGACCAGTGACAACGAAGTTGCGAGCGCTGTTCACCAGCGAGATGCCAATGTGCCTGTCCTCTGGCAAGTGCTCGTTGGTCTGCTTGATGAGCTTCTCCACGGTCTCCCGCGAGAGATCTCGCACGGTCAACATGGGAGTTGGAGCTCCTTCGCCATTGTCGATCGAGTCTTGCAGCACGTTTGGTGCGAGAGATGTGCGAGGGTAGGCTTGTTGGCTGCGGGCACCGATCCAGAAGAGGATGGTAAGAGCATTTCGGGCGTGCTTGTCGAAGGTCTCCCAGTTCGACGAGGCGGCGATAGCAGCTGCAGTGACAACACCCTGAGAGTGACCAGTAGCACCCGAGAAACGATCTCGGACGTGGCCTGGATGTGTGCCGAGGACTCTGCAGGTCACGACGTAGTGTGCGAGCTGTGTGAGACCGATCAATGGGAAGCTGACCGGCGCGGAAACCAAGTAATCGGTGTCAGGTTGCGAGTCCTTGTTGTCCAGCCATCGCATAATATCAAGGCCTTTGGCGTAGCTCTTGAACGCTTGCTCGTCCCTTGACAGGAACTGCAGATGTTGTGCAGCCACATTCAAGAAGTCGCGCACCAATGAAGGGTAGGTGTTGTAAATTTCTCGGAGCTCGTCAAAGTATTCTTCGATGTTGCCTTGTCCGCCAAAAACAGCGTAGACATAAGCATTCTCATCAGCAGCCTCACGCAGAAGCGCAGATTCGTGTGCTCTAATGGCTCGCTTGACGGCAGCGCGGGCAGCGTAGTATGCCTGCACTGTGACGAGCTTCTTCTCGTAAATGCCAGGCAGGTGCGAGGCAATTGCGTGCACCTCGTTCCCGCGGAGGAAGGTGCGCTCGAACTCCGTGAGGACGAGCTTCAGAACTTCAGTGAAGAGCTCCGGATCTTCGCCCTCCTCTACTTCTTTGGCAACAAAGCCAATGTATCGAGCAACCAGCTCCGTGACCGAGGAAGGCTCGTCATCTTGAGCAAGCTCTTCTGTAGCCTCGGGGAGGGTCGAAAGGAACTGGTCCTTGAGCTGTGTGGCGTTGAAATGTAATGCGGTGGGTATCAAAAAGGTGTATTCGAGCGATCCGTGAGTGAGCGTGAGAGGTCGTGATACGGCTTGCGAGCGTGGCGTAGAGACGCCGGTCTGAGAGCCGCTGCCATACATGTTGGATCGGCGGCGTGTCTGAGGGGATGGTCTGGTGGGAGCAGTGGGCGAGACCGCCTCTTCAAACTGCACGAAGGGATTCGTCAGTTCTTGCGCTGGAGTGCTCATGTTTGCAGCATGATCTGGAGGGGCGGTGTCGTGTGCGCGGAACTGGAACTGGCCAACTGCCGACGCTCTTTTTTCGCTGCTGCCTTCAATGGATCGTGCGTAAGGGCGCGGCGCTGACCAAAAGACCACGTTGCCGTCGCTACGCAGCACAGAGATTACTGATGATGGTGGTGGAGGAACTCACGTCGTTCTCGTTTATAGCAAATGCGTGCCTAAATTCTCATTCGACAGCTGGATTGGATTTTGTCGAGCTATGGGCAAAGCTCAGACGCCGACGGCAAGGATGTGGTCACTCCCGCGGGTAAGTGGGTTGGCGTGGTTTCGCGAAATGGACTGCGCGCTCCCAATGGCACGCGGCGCTGCAGCGGTATGGTTTGGAGAGAAGGTGTGAGTGTGGGAGAGTGTGGACAGTGAGCAGGAAAGGGTCGGGCACGGCCAGCACGTCTTTCCACGCGGGCAGGCAGCGTCGCCCAGATGCATTGAGGCTCGACGAGCTGCGACGTTCCGGCGTTGAGGCATCATCGTGCAAGGATGATAGTGCCGTTCCGTGGCGCTAGCCGCCGACCTGCAGCGAGGCCCTCTGCGCGGGCGTGGTTGAACAAACTGCCCGCGAGACCACGCCCACGACGCGATGCGCGGTCCTCAGTTGCAGTGCTGCCTGCGGTACGAGTGAGGATTACTGATTCCTCCTATTCCCCGCTGTCTCATCGCGCCCATCTGCACACGTCGCAACGTGCGACATTGTTTCTTCCTGCCGTCGCTCTTCACGCCGCCGCTAGCATTGGCGTCGATCCGCAAAAAGCGAGCGCACTTGCTCAGGGACCAGCCGGGCACACGTCAAGGCGCAGGTCAAGCGAGCACGCCGTTCTCAAGACTTTCTGCCTGCCGCGCTCTGGAGACGACTGGGGTAAGCTCGCTCAACTCGATCAACCTCTGGCGTGAGCTGTGTTCAACGGTCCGCTGGCCCTCGTCCACCTGCATATCAACCACTGTGCAGCACTGTTGAGCCTGCGGATAACACCGGCCTCACCCTCTGCGCCCTTATCGCACGCGTTCCCATCAACCGCCCACCCCATCCCCATCCATTCATCCATTCATCCATCCGGCCACGCGGGCAGTGAGTGCGCGTGAGAGAAACATTCAGCGTCCGCAGTCTGCCCCGAAAATTCTGGCAGCTGTTTCCTCTCCCATCCACCACCACTGCACCTTCCCTCTACACCACCTCAAGACCCATTGGCGCGACTGCTGTGCGCATGATACACTCTTTTTGTCCCACCGCACACTGAAACCGCAATTTTTCTGGACAGCGCCATATACACCACACCGACACCGCCACCATGAGGCCCGAGGTCGAGCAAGACTTGGCCCACACGCTGCTGGTCGAGCTCCTGGCATACCAGTTCGCCTCGCCCGTGAGATGGATCGAAACACAAGATGTCATTCTGGGCGAGAAGGAGACGGAGCGGATAGTGGAAATCGGGCCCGCAGACACATTGGGCGGCATGGCCAAGCGGACACTGGCTGCAAAGTACGAGGCATATGATGCAGCACGATCCGTGCAACGGCAGATCCTCTGCTACAACAAAGACGCCAAAGACATTTACTACGACGTCGACCCAGTGGAGGATGAGCCCGCAGCGGCGCCCGCGCCCAGCGAGGGTGCGAGTGCTCCAGCAGCATCATCATCAGCTCCAGCAGCGGCAGCTCCAGCGGCAGCTGCTCCACCTCCTGCAGCAGGTGCTGGACCGGCAGCAGCGGTCGCCGACGCTCCAGTCGGCGCTGTCGACATCCTCAGAGCATTGGTTGCTCAGAAATTGAAGAAGCCATTGGCAGACATTCCATTGAGCAAGGCGATCAAGGACTTGGTAGGAGGTGAGTTCAAATCCCCATACTAACGTGTGACGACCGCAGAGCTAACATCTACCAGGCAAGTCGACACTACAAAACGAAATCCTCGGAGACTTGGGCAAAGAATTCGGCTCAACGCCCGACAAGCCTGAAGATACACCACTCGACGAGCTTGGAGCTTCCATGCAAGCAACCTTCAATGGCCAGCTCGGCAAGCAATCTACATCACTTATTGCCCGTATGGTGTCCTCGAAGATGCCCGGTGGCTTCAACATCACAGCAGTGCGAAAGCACTTGGAAACGAGGTGGGGTTTGGGCGCCGGACGACAGGATGGTGTACTGCTGCTTGGTCTCACTTCTGAGCCAGCGTCACGTCTTGGTTCCGAGAATGACGCCAAAGCATGGCTGGACGATCTTGCCAACAAATACGCATCGCATGCCGGCATTAGCTTGTCGACTGCACCAGCTGGCGGAGATGGCGGTGCTGGTGGCGGTGGCATGATGATGGACCCAGCAGCTATTGATGCCCTCACCAAGGACCAACGAGCACTCTTCAAGCAGCAGCTTGAGCTGTTCGCCCGCTACCTGAAGATGGATCTCCGTGCCGGTGACAAGGCAGCCCTGGTCACCAAGCAAAACGAGACCGCACTCCAAGCACAACTCGATCTGTGGACCACAGAACACGGCGAGTTCTACGCTGCCGGCATTGAACCTACATTCAGCCCTCTTAAAGCACGTGTCTACGACTCCTCATGGAATTGGGCCAGGCAAGACGCACTCAAGATGTACTTCGATATTATCTTCGGACGCTTGACTGCGGTCGATCGTGAGATTGTGTCGCGATGCATTCTCATCATGAACCGATCGAACCCATCGCTCCTGGAGTTTATGCAGTACCACATTGATCACTGCCCTACTGAACGCGGCGAAACGTACCAGCTGGCGAAAGAGCTTGGACAACAACTAATCGAGAACTGCCGTGATGTCCTTGGAGAGGCTCCTGTGTACAAGGACGTCGCCGTCCCAACTGCGCCACATCTCGAGATCAGCCCTCGGGGTGACATGGACTACGCAGAAGTGCCACGCCCCAGTGTTCGCAAGCTTGAGCACTACGTTCGTGAGATGGCCGATGGCGGCAAGATCTCCGAATACGGCAACAGGACGAAGGTGCAAAATGACCTGCAGCGCGTGTACCGCCTGATCAAGCAACAACACAAGCTGTCCAAGTCGTCACAGCTTGAGATTAAGCAGTTGTACAGCAACATTGTTCGATCGCTTTCAATGAACGAGGGCCAGATCATGCCAAACGAGAACGGCAAGGCCAACGGACACATCAAGAAGAGCCGAAATGGCCGCCTCAATGGTGCCATCAACCCAGCCAAGCAGGGCAAGATTGAGACTGTGCCATTCTTGCACTTGAAGCGCAAGGAGGAACATGGATGGGAGTACAGCAAGAAGCTTACGAGCGTCTACCTCGACGGCCTCGAGCAAGCCGCCAAGTCTGGTGTCACATTCCAAAACAAGAACGTGCTGATGACTGGTGCCGGAGCTGGATCCATTGGTGCTGAAGTCCTCCAAGGTCTCGTTAGTGGTGGCGCAAAGGTCATTGTCACCACCTCCCGCTTCTCTCGCGAGGTCACCGAGTACTACCAGGGCATCTATGCCCGCTACGGTGGTCGTGGCTCTCAGCTTGTTGTCGTTCCTTTCAACCAAGGAAGTAACCAGGATGTCAATGCCCTCGTTGATTACATCTACGACGAGAAGAAGGGTCTCGGATGGGATCTGGACTTCATTGTGCCATTTGCTGCCATTCCTGAGAATGGACGTGAGATTGACAGCATTGACAGCAAGTCTGAGCTGGCTCACCGCATCATGCTTACGAACCTTCTTCGCATGCTCGGTGCCGTCAAGAGCCAGAAGGCCACTCGCGGCTTCGAGACTCGCCCAGCACAAGTCATCCTCCCACTGTCACCCAACCACGGTACATTCGGTAACGATGGTCTCTACTCTGAGTCCAAGTTGGCCTTGGAGACCCTCTTTAACCGATGGCACTCGGAAAGCTGGGGTAACTTCCTCACCATCTGTGGTGCTGTCATCGGCTGGACTCGTGGTACTGGTCTCATGGGTGGCAACAACATCGTTGCTGAGGGTGTTGAGCGGTACGGCGTCCGCACTTTCTCGCAGCAAGAGATGGCTTTCAACTTGCTTGGACTCATGTCGCCCGCCATCGTCAACCTTTGCCAGAACGAGCCTGTGTTTGCTGACCTGAACGGTGGTCTGCAATTCTTGCCAAACCTCAAGGATTTGATGACCCGCCTCCGCAAGGACATTACAGAGACTGCTGAGATCCGCAAGGCTGTCACCCGCGAGACTGCTGTGGAGAACAAGATCGTCAATGGCGAGGACAGCGAGGCTCTTTACAAGACTGTCAAGGTCGAGAAGCGCGCCAACCTCAAGTTCGACTTCCCCAAGCTCCCAGATTGGAAGCAGGAGGTTGAGCCTCTCAACGCCAACCTCAAGGGCATGGTCGACCTCGAGAAGGTAGTCGTTGTCACCGGTTTCGCAGAAGTCGGACCTTGGGGTAATGCTCGCACTCGATGGGAGATGGAAGCATACGGCCAATTCTCACTCGAGGGCTGTGTTGAGATGGCCTGGATCATGGGCCTGATCAAGAACTTCAACGGCAACCTCAAGGGCAAGAGCTACTCTGGTTGGGTCGATGCCAAGTCTGGCGAGCCTGTCGACGACAAGGACGTTAAGGCTAAATACGAGAAGCACATTCTCGACCACTCTGGTATTCGTCTGATTGAGCCCGAGCTATTCAATGGCTACGACCCCAACAAGAAGCAGCTTATGCAAGAGATTCAGATCGAGGAGGACCTCGATCCATTCGAGTCGTCCAAGGAGACTGCCGAAGAGTTCAAGCGCGAGCACGGTGAGAAGGTGGAGGTCTTTGAGCTCGAATCTGGCGAATACCAGGTCCGTCTCAAGAAGGGCGCCACGTTGCTCATTCCCAAGGCGCTCCGCTTCGATCGTCTTGTTGCTGGTCAAGTGCCAACTGGATGGGATGCGAAGAAGTATGGTGTGCCAGACGACATCATCTCCCAAGTCGACCCAGTCACCCTCTACGTGCTGGTGTCCACTGCTGAGGCTCTGTTGTCCTCGGGTATCACCGATCCATACGAGTTCTACAAGTATGTGCACATTTCCGAGGTCGGTAACTGCGTCGGTTCTGGTATCGGTGGTACTACCGCCTTGCGTGGAATGTACAAGGACCGCTTCCTCGACAAGCCTCTCCAGAAGGATATCCTCCAGGAGTCCTTCATCAACACTATGAGCGCTTGGATCAACATGTTGCTCATGTCATCCACTGGTCCTATCAGAACACCTGTCGGAGCTTGCGCCACGGCTGTCGAATCTATCGATATCGGTTACGACTGTATCGTTGAGGGCAAGGCTCGCATGTGCTTCGTTGGTGGTTTCGATGACTTCCAAGAGGAAGGCTCGTATGAGTTCGCCAACATGGGCGCCACCAGCAACGCCCGCGACGAATTCGCTCATGGACGTACACCAAAGGAAATGTCCCGACCAACAACCACCACACGTAACGGCTTTATGGAGTCGCAGGGTTGCGGTATGCAGGTGATCATGGACGCCAAGCTCGCTCTTGACATGGGAGTACCGATCTACGGTATTCTTGGTTACACAGCCACTGCCACTGACAAGATTGGTCGCTCTGTTCCAGCACCTGGTCAGGGTGTCTTGACTGGCGCACGTGAGCAAGCTGGCAAGTTCCCATCGCCACTGCTTGACATCAAGTACCGCAAGAGGCAGCTCGACCTCCGCAAGAAACAGATCAAGAACTGGCAAGAGTCTGAGCTTCTGTACCTCGAGGAAGAGGTCAACGCCATGAAGCAGCAGGGCGCTGAGTTCAACGAGACTGAGTACATGGAGGACCGCGCTCTTCACATCGAGCGTGAGGCACGCCGCCAAGAGAAAGACGCGCTCTCAAGCTTGGGCAACAACTTCTGGAAGCAAGATCCTCGCATTGCGCCACTTCGTGGTGCCCTGGCCACTTGGGGCCTGACAATTGACGACCTCGACGTTGCCTCTTTCCACGGTACCTCTACTGTGGCCAATGACAAGAACGAGTCCGATGTGATCTGCCAACAGATGAAGCACCTCGGCCGACAGAAGGGCAACGCACTGTTGGGTATCTTCCAGAAGTACCTCACTGGTCACCCCAAGGGTGCTGCTGGTGCTTGGATGTTCAACGGGTGTCTGCAAGTCCTCAACTCTGGTCTTGTGCCAGGCAACAGGAATGCAGACAATGTCGACAAGGTCATGGAGAAGTTCGATTACATCGTCTACCCCAGCCAGAGCATTCAGACCGATGGCATCAAGGCATTCTCCGTTACCTCCTTCGGTTTCGGCCAGAAGGGTGCTCAGGCCATTGGTATTCACCCCAAGTATCTCTTTGCCACGCTTGACCAAGCGCAGTTCCAGACCTACAAGCAAAAGGTTGAGGCACGACAGAAGAAGGCGTACAGGTACTACCATGATGGTCTCATTAACAACACCATGTTCCGTGCCAAGAGCAAGTCGCCTTACGAGGATGCTCAGCAGAGTAAGGTCTTCCTCGACCCAACTGTCCGCGTTTCAGTCGATAAGAAGACAAACGAGCTCATTTACCCCAAGACGGCGCCGAAGAAGATCCAGGACAAGAGCACCACGGAGATGGTTGAGACCTTGATGAAGGTCAATGCTGCACAGAACTCGAACCCAGGTGTCGACATCGAGCAAATTGATGCCATTGACATTAGCAACGACACCTTTGTCGAGCGCAACTTCACTTCTGAGGAGATTGCATACTGCCGCAAGGCAGCCAACCCACAAGCCAGCTTCGTCGGCAAGTGGAGTGCGAAGGAGGCTGTCTTCAAGAGCTTGAAGGTTCCTAGCCAAGGCGGTGGTGCTGCCATGAAGGACATTGAGATTGCGAATGACGAGAATGGCGCGCCTGCCGTGAGAGTGAGTTTTCCCCAACCTTGACTGCCTCAAACACAGAACTAACGATTTCAACAGCTTCACGGAGACGCCAAGGCAGCTGCCGACAAGGCTGGCATCAAGTCGACGACTGTATCGATCAGCCACAGCGACGTGCAGGTCATCGCTGTTGCAATCTCTGCATTTTGATTGCATAATGACGGAAAAGAATGAACATATGTGTGCGTGCAGAGGTGTGTGTAAAGAGTAATTAACGAGCGGGATACCAGTCAGTCGTCGGGCGCAACGTTTTATGAAATGTGTCGTGTACAAAGCGAGTATAGAGAGTATTGATGGGCTTTAGGACTCTGGAATTTGACAGGAGTCTGGAGCAAGCAAGATGGATGAATGGGATGCTTCACGCTACGCTACTACAGTAAGCAAAATAAATCAACGCAAGGGTGCTATATGTTCTTCATGATGCTCTCCTTCGAGTCTGCCTTCCCATGCTGATTGTTCTGTCTGCTGCGTGAGTCTATAGAATGCCAGGAAGCGCGTGACACTGATTAAGAAAATTCGCATGTCAAGATAATTTCACGATTAGGATTCTTGTGAGCAGGGACTACACCAGAAAGCACACAGGGAACGATCACTTGGGTCTTTCCCATCTCAGCTCAGCTTATGGGAGAAATAGTGTCAAAATCGATGGCGATGCCGGATTCTCACCACAATTCGATGAAGGTAAAGCTCACTGTTCAAATACATTCGTCACGCCTGAATGCGACGTCAACCATTTCCAGAGTCCCTCTTTTTGGCCAGAATGTGTGCAGACTTGCGAGAGATCCCCGCAAATGTATTTCCCATTTCCTCGCATCAACGCCAGGCCGATCACCGAAAAAAGCTCCATCATCAATTATACACCAACCTCCTCACAGGACTCTTCTGCGGACTCCTATGCTCCACATTCTCAATCAACATTTGAGCTTGCCCAGGATATCCACTCGGCCCAGGCTCCAACGCTTCAAAGTTTTGCCAAGGTGTCCCACCACCATACCACTGCTGCTGCTGCCCATTCTGCCCAGAAAATGTCCTCTGTGGCGTAGGCGGCGGAGGCTGTTGGTAATATTGCTGATGCTGATTCCCTGCCTTATCCCGAAAGAATCCAAAAGCCAAATTCCCGCTCGCAAAACATCCAAAAACTAACAAAAATGTAAAAGCCATGGCTTTCCAGCTGATGGGTTCTACGAAAGAATTGAAAATTTCCGCGAAGGTGTGGGCGGAGACTTTTGCGCGGCCGACTTTGGATGCGTCGCGGTTCATGCATTTGTGCCAGGTTTCGCAGACGGTGTTGAGGGCTGGGACGCGGACTGAAGGGTCGCAATTGTTGGTAGTGTATTGTCGGGCGCAGTCGGCCATTTCGGCCATGATGTCTGCCATTGCTTCGTGGGATTTTTTGTCGACGTCGCCTTGGACTGCGGACCAGAAGCAGTATATTAGGTAGAGGCAGCCGGCGAGGAGGAAGATGTTGAACATGAGTTGGGCGTAGAAGGAGAGGATGTGTGGTACTGTGGGATGTTGAGCGATGAATGTGAAGGTGCGGGAAAGCCAGTGCGGGCGGTCCTGGTTTCCGTTCGTGTCCTTCTTGTGTTTGGACGAGGTTTTCCGTGAGCCCTTTGAAACAACCTCGCTGTCTTCGCCGGAATCAGATATACTATGTCTTCTTCGTTTGGAGACCTGTCGCTGCAGTTCGCGCTCACGACGTTTCTTAACTCGCTTCTCGATTGCGCCAGAGTGCTCTGGGCGGTGAATTTCTCCTCGTCCGGGACTGTTCAGCTTGCTCTTGAATTTTCCCCATGATGCACCTAACCAGCTGTCTCTCCGTAATGTGTCAGGTCGTGTCTTCTCTTTGGTTGGACTGGCCCGTTCTGCGCCGGGCATTGTTGGCAGCGTCGAAGCTTCGTGGTTGTTCAGTGCTCCGCGCAGATCCAGCCGGCTGTGATCTGGCGTTGCGTCGTTGTCGCTTCGTTCAGGTGATTTGGGTGTCTCTCCTGCGCTCGAATCGTCGAAGTCGATGGCTTTCGATCGTGGCGTATTGTAAAGAGCGTTGAAGGCTGATACGGGCGTGGGCGGTAGCGCTTTTCGTGCGGGCGAAGGTTGGAGGTTTGCAGCGTTCTTGAAGGGCGAACTGAAGGCGCTTTGCCCTCCTGTGCCATCATCAGCATCGCTACAAGACTGCATCGTTGCAAGCGACGTACGTTGCTTGCTGGGTGTGCTGGCGCCGAAGCGCTGTGTGTTCTGACTGAGCTGTGCAAAAGGCGAGCGCGCATCGAGAGGACCAGTCTTGTTCTGGTACTCGAAGTCCATTCCCGACTCGTTGCCACGCGACATGTTGGCGGCGTTGCTGGTGTGTCGCCGGAGTGTAGAGCGCGCGTCGATGTAATGCCGGTCGATAGGAAGATTGAAGCTGGGATCTTCGCGAGTGGAACAGGGTTTATTGTTTACTAAGTGGGGCACCTCGCTTTCGGGTTGCCAGGCAAGTGAATCTTGCGTGTTAGACACGTGGAAAGCACACCGTTTCACTTTCCTGGACCATTTCAAAGCTCGTCAAACATCCGCTTTTGCAAGGCGACTCAGTCACTACTGCACTGGGCCCACAATTGCATACCACTACATTCCAGCTCTCTGCACAGCAAGATCTTGCGCGTTGTCCTCCAAGCTCACATCTCATCGGCGCCCATGCAATCAGTCTCTGGTCATACGCATGTGTGAGCTGCACTGATATCAATGGCTTCAATCTAGCCGAGCACAGTGCGTCTCTGCGATTCAAAAGTGCCAACTTGCGCTGCTGACAGTTCGTCTGCCAATACCTCACCGCCGTAACAATCCGTTCACTGCTTAAGTGTCAGCTTGCATTCTACGAGTAGACACGAGACAACTCACAAACTTCTCTGGTCTCAGGCAGCATGTCCATATGTTGCGGCTCCGACCAGTGCTGATTCTCATCAAAGCCACGATACTTCAGCTTCATTTGCACATCAGCGGCACGTATCACATTTCCCCCTAGCTTTGACAGCATCCCTCGCAATGACCTGATGTAGTCGGCCAAAATCCATGAGTTTATCATGTGACAACGGTCTAGGTCCCGACAATGCCATTTTTCGTGCGGGAAGTTGGACCTGTCGTCCAGTCCGACTTGTCTGATGTTTTCCACATGCCAGTCGGCGAGCTGGTAAGTCCATGGGCGGAACTTCTCTATGTCCACCACAAAGAGTGTGCTCGCAAAGTACTTTGGCGCCACTTTCCGGCGAACCTTACTGCTGACATGGAGAGCTAAAGGTGGCGCCCAATCTTCGACTCGAACCTCTTGCTCGTTCTCGACTTCAAGAAGATGGTCAAGAATCATATCTTGAAGCTCTTGTGCAAATCCGCCGATACGCTCTTGGAGCTCTTCGAACTCCACCTTGTTGAGCATGATGTGATGTCGCAATTGTTGCGGGTGCCCGTGGATCGGGATGTTTGATGTCGTGAGACAAGTTAATTGACTTGAAGTCTACGCTGTTGGCGATTGGAACGACTCGCTATTATGTGAACAGGAGCTCCGAAGTAAATGGTCCGGAATAGTGAATGGTCCCTTCCCCCGCGACAAACGGTCTTTGATAAAGAGCGTCATGTGCCCGTCCCCAAGCCGTTTGCCCTTGACTCATCCTCGCTCACTCTGGTTCCGTTCAATCTTACAATCAGGGGCCTGAACACAACACGCAAACATTACAACAACAAAAAAAGTACTGCTTCTATTTGTTGAAGAACACGCAGCCGTCCAACCACCTCGATACACAAGCATGGAGAGAAATGACACTCGCCAAGCTCAAGCAAAGATGCTAACAGAGAAGCAATTCGCCAGTCTGCAGTTACGCATTGCCGCACTTCCGAACGAGCTCAGCGACATGATCCTCGAGAAGTTGCTAGAATTTGACCATCCGGCGGAACTCTGCCTCACTGATTTTGTTCAGGCACTAGCATTCAAGCTCAACCACGCGGCTCGATCCAGATACGCTCCACAATTCTTCGCCACCACCAAGTTTATCATGTCAGGACGAGAGCTGCGCACGTGGATACCGGACCGCCTGACAGATTGGCACCGAAAAGCAATCAAGCACGTAGGAGTTCTAGCTGTGAGTGAGCGATTTACGACGCAGTTCAAGAAGGCAACAGAGGCCTCCGGGCTTACAGCTGGCGAAGTGGTGACGCGGAGATTGAAACTCTTCGCAAAATGTCATTCTGCTCCGAAGACTGGCGCAATAGGGAAGAGAGTCTTCGCGAGAGAAGGCACAAGACCGGGCGACAACCGTGAGTTCGAGGTGGACATGAAGTGTTGTATTGGCTACATCGACGTCACTGGCAACGAGGATTTCAAGTGGTCGGAGGAAGTGGAGATGACGAAATTTTGTTTCTAGTCAGAGAGACACGGAGATCATTCATGGAGGAATAATTGTAGCGACAGTGGATATTGATTCGCCACACTCCGCAGACGCTATCTTAGACTGCACGCCTTTTCGTTACATGACGAGAGAAGACGCTTCCAGACACTCATTTGAGCGCGCCGACGAGCAAGGTGTCAGTTCTTTGAGATAGCAGCTGAATCATTGGGAAACGGTTGATACAGCGTATGTTCCGGCTTTCGCAGAACACATGCTCTTCAAATCCGAGATCTTGTTCTCCATTTTGTCTCCCGTAAATTACGTTTCACTGTTTCCTTCGAATATAGAATTGACGTGCCCCCATGTGTTGTACACTGAGCTGAGAAGGCCTTGTCGAAAGGTAAATACCACAAACAGTGAAGCTTTGCAGGTTTTCCAGCTGAAGGTAAGCTGATGCTGAACATTATGAACAAGTGAAGTTGACGGGACGGAGCCAAGAACGAAGTTTGCAGCCAATGAGGAGAAGCACAAAGGCCGTGACCATTTGTGATTTCTCAGATGGATCCAGTGCAGCCAATGAGAAAACTCCGACATATGCTGACAGTAACAAAGCAAGGCAAATTCGCGTGGCGATAGAGGTCTGGAGATTTTCAGGCTAGAAAGGAAAGCTCGGTGTCTTTCTGACCAATCAGCGTGCAGCGAATGTCAGCATTAGCGTCATTTGTGCTTCAAAAGTGAATCTGATAGCATCGTATCAGATGTTTGCCAAAGCATAAAGGACTCAAATTCCAGTCTTCGATTCTTCCTCAATCTTCATCCAACAGACCTCATTCCCGCATAACCTCAATCATCTGCAACCACTTACCGACCAATTCCTCAAACACTTCCAACCCCAACCAACATGTCTGCACCAACTGCCGCTGTTCCAGCAACTTGCTGCGGTCGTGATGGAGTCTGCGTCTGTGCCAAAGAAGCCAAGTGCTCATGCGGCAAGCAGCCTGCTCTGCACTGCACCTGTGAGAAGGCTCAGACCGAGAACAAGCTCGACGGTGCCCGATGCTCTTGCAGTAAGTTGGCCACTTCTTGGAGCCATAGCATCTGCTGACCTGTAAACAAGACCAACGTCCAGCTGGCGAGTGCACATGCTCCCGTTCTTCGACAGAAAATGCATCAGTCACTGGCGCTGCTTGCGCTTGTGGGAAGAGAGCCAAAGGTTAGTCGGCCTGTCGTCGTTCTACGACGTCATGAACAGTGTTGTTAATATATCCTCAGATTCGTGCAATTGTTCCGGAAACGAGGCCAGTGCTGCATCAGAACTGGAGACCGACTTCACCACTCGCCGGGCATAGACGGAGCTTGATTGGGGATAGATGATTTGTGACGACTGTATGAGGCCTGAGGCACAAGGGCCAGGTGTTGAACAGGGTCGGCGGCGTTACGGAGTTGAGACTGGGAAGATCATTGTCTCCCAATAGGCGATACCAAATAGTCTTCTGGATCACGTTGAATGTATTCAAACCTTTTGAACGTATCATCTGGAACGTGAAGTCGACGATTCCGCCATCACGGTGCAAAATCGTGCTTTGCCTTCCCTGATTGGTCGCAGGCCAAGTCGACGCTAGTGTTCGGCCTCTCTGGCAGTGCTTGGTCGTCATACTTTGCTCCACGATATGACCTAACAACAATGCGTTTTGTCTCATTTCCCCTCACACGAACTGTGGTCGGACCCCATACTGTTGTTTTAGCTAATGAGTAGCATTGACAGGAAGGCACCTCGGATCGCACGCGAGGCGTGGAAGGAAATACCGTCTGCTTCGATGCTTCCAGAAAAATTTTGCGCTATGCACAGGAAATTGTCTTGACCTCATTTCTCGTGCTGGCGCATACTGCCACGTGAATGATATCATACACTTGCAGAAACCCTATCCATACCCAACACGCTTGGTAGCTTGGTATCGATTCATCTTCGGACATATCAGAGCCCGCTGAACCCGTTGAACCAATTCAAGCTTTTCTAGACCTCGTTTATCGGCAGTTTCAACCTGGAGGAACGGTGCGAGACGCAGTGAGGAGAAAGGTGCAAACGTCTCCACATTGCACCACCCCAGCGGCTCCACATCCAGGTCACTTTTCTACTTTCCCTTGGCACTCGACAGATCAGCAGGGCGGTGCCTGGTCACAGACGTTAAGAGACCTCTGCTTTACCACGGGTTGCCCTGGCGTAGCGTACCACGAGTTGTGTACCAACGCAATGGTATATGCCACGCGTCTTGATGCCGAAATAGCATTCTATTAGGATGGTGCTGGATTGAGAAGCTGTATGCGAGATAGCATGTCTTGACGACAAGCACCTTGGCGCCTAACCAAACAACTAGTGTCAAGCGATACAGCTTCTGGAGCTCTTGAACCGTCGAATACCGAGGTCTGGATAAGGTGCTGTGTATGCCACTGCAGTTTGCCCAGAGCAGTGCCTCGATCTCACGAAGCAGAATGCCTTGGCAAAGAGCTCCCTGGAGCAGCCGCACATCTCGATCCTGCGTTGCGTGATCATCAGTTTCAGTGTACGATGTCCCTGCAAGGGCATCGTTCATCGACAGCAAGCGAGCAGGCTCGAAGGCTGACAACTCGGACTCTCCGAGTCGCACACTCTGACGATGATGCTGATTATGATGCTGCTTCTAACAAAAGACGATGCCATGACATCTTCATGGCCCAAATGGTAAGACAAGCACCGGCAACCCTCGGACAACCGTACCGAGATTGCTCGCTCGTCACGCCCACGTTGGGAATGGGAGTCGCCAACGCGTGCCTAAACTTATAGCGAGCGTACCCAATACGAACTTGGTACCTATCCATTTCTATCTTCGAAACGTCGGGAATGCCGAAAAGGGGAACGCCATTGAGAACTTTGAAATTTGATATCGTGAACAAGTTCATGGGAAACCCAGAGCCGCTAGCACTTTCTGTCGGATTCGTCGCACGTGGTTCGAACGTGTACAGAACGAACCAGTGCGTTCCTGAGACTAAACTTGGTCGCCCAGTAGACCAGGAGCGAACATCCTGCATCCCAGCAATTTTACGTTCAAGGCCTATCCCAGCTTTAATTTTTCCAGAAGATAGCAAGGGGTAAGTAAGATGGTGCTGAAGAAGAGGGGTGTTCGTGAGATAGACGCAACAATGTCTGAGATTATGCATGTATGCAAGTACACTATGTGAACGTTGAATCTTACATGCTCTCTTGAATTCTCCGGTGGTGAGTCCACGTCAGTGTTCATGGCTCGTGATTGGCCAGTGTGCGTGAAGCTGACAACGTGGAGAGCACGAGAGCAAGCTCTCCGGCGATTTCGCCACGAGGGGAAATTTGCCCGACGACATGTCGTGAACTCGCAGTTCGCACCCAACATACTGGGCGAACCATGAAGGGTAGGGCTGAAGATTGAGAGGATCTAGGCTCCAGCTTTTTGTGTGCTTGAACTTTCAGCGTTGGATGGATATTGTATGTACAACGAATGCTATGGCTGACAACCTTGAACGCTCTCAATGCTATGTACATGAAAACCGAAAATGAAAGCCTGTGGGGTATAACGAGGGGGTATAAGTGATAGTGTGATCCATGACTGCTCCGAGTCCAATGTGATGCGTCGCCAAACGCCTTTCCGCGACTCCGTGCGTGGTTTTGTAGACTGTTGAAGCCTTCGACTTTTCGTCGAGGACGTATTTGGTGATAAGTCTTTATGCGCTGCTGGACGCACCGGATGCCGAGCCAGCGATGATTGACAGGCGCCGCGTCAGCTCCTGAAATTCCTTCGCCTTGCGTGCACACGCGCGATCCAGCAGCTCTATTGTCTCGATGGCGACAGACAGTGTTGTAGTTTTGCTCTGACGTTTCCCCGGATGTCTCTCTGCCCCCTCCTCAGGAACCTCCAACTTCATCGGCACTTCCCAGTCTGGCACTTCAGTTCGGCAAATTTCCATGGTTTCCGGCTGCGTTACAATGCGAGCTAGTGTCGCATATCGTTCGTTGAGTGTGGAGCGGTACTTCTTCTCCACGGCATAGTGCGCGCGAGTATTCAAGGTAGCCGGTGGACTGGAGGAACTGCTACAGGGACTGCTGTTGCCCATGCTGAATGTTGGAGAGTCTTGTATGACCTTGGCACGCTTGACATCCATGCTGTCATCAGATGACATATGGGACATCTTCCGCTTTTGTCGCATGCTAGGTATCGTCGTTGAGGCCAGTGGTATTTGTGGTATCTGTACATGGAGATCTGGTCGTGGGTGTTGCACGCTCAACTTTCGGCTGATAGATTCCACATCGTGATGCGCCAAAGGGTATTGATAAGGTAGTGAGAAGAGCCCGTTGTTTCCGCCGCCCGGCCAGTTTTGTTGTTGAAGAGAGGTATGTAGAGGCCATTGGGTGCTCCAATTAGGGAGAGGCATGTACTCGAGCCCCATGTCTGGAGTCAGACCACCACCAGCTGTATGCGATCAGCTATGTGTCTATATGTGGTCCATACCATGTTCGGCTTACCATAGAATCCTGACGGATAGAAGCTGTGCTGCATGTCGTTATGCATGACAGCAGTGTCACCGTACGTATCCATCGTTGTATGAAGGTAAAAAGTGAGTGAATATTTGCTGTCGGTAGGAGTCGATGGTATGTTCGCTCTGACGTGGCCTTTCGCGAGAGTCGGGGCGACTGTCGATTAAAAGCGCAGATACACAGTCCAGAGAGGTTGGCAATGAACGCCGGGTCGACGAGATATAACTTATCCGGTCGACGCCGCCATTCAGTGAGCACTGATCTCAATCCTTTGCAAGCTAACCGGTTACTAAGGGTAAGTTATGCGGAGGACCTGGTGAGTGATCTCTTGATCTTCCGTGCGCCTTTCCATGGCCCAAGACTATCCCGGGCCCTTTGATGAGACACAAGCTCTGAGGTGGGTCGGATACCTCGTCGAATCCTTACATGAGACGAACAGTCGGCCACGTGCATCTCGTAATCAGAGTGGGCTGTGTCCACTAAGCAATGGCGATGGACCGCGATTGTCCCAAAGGTCGCTGGTGTGTTCATGAAACACCGTCGCTGACTGCTTTCTGTAAATGGCGAGGCGTGGTTCTTATTTTGGCGCACGGTCGAGACCGGCGCTTCTCAATGGCTTGCCGAACCGTGCGAGCGCATGAGCGTACATGGATCAGAAAGTACGCTACCCCACATCGAGTGTCGATTGTCCTTGTCTCGAGGGCTTCAACGCGCTGTTTCTGCCATGCAGCTGCATCCCTTGGAGAGACATTTTGAGGAGGGTCGGCAAATGCCGGAGGCGGAATCGAATGTCTGAAGCTTTTGCAGCGGCGAACGATTATTACAGACAGGCCGAGTAACTACTGGACTAAAGGGTATGGAGGACATATTGTAATGGCTCGTATATGGCCACGAAAATATGCGAGAGGCACTCTGATTGCTGGCGACGCCTAGTAATGGTGCCAAGAGTGGTGTAACTGATTGTCCGGATCGCACTATGCCTGAGATAGTCTTAGATATCTCGCGCTCGGCACGAGGCTGGTACAAATCCTAATCGGTCCGTCTGTGCTTGGTGTTTGATAGCCTGCTTATATGTGCGCAACCGGAATTGTTGAAGTTGGCACAGTACTTTGATAACTCTGTCATCAAACCATCGGCATTGCAGGCTGCTTGTAATTTCCAACACAGCTTTTGCTAGGCAGGTGTGAAATGAAAGATTCGAGTTTCCTCTCGAATCCGTTGAGAAAGCAGCGCCTATGCACAGGGCAGCGCAAAAGCCGTGAGAACCCGCCACCTGCGCACAGTCGCATCAACAGCCAGTGCTCACCGCCGCCATGGCCCGCGCTGCGCTCGTCCTACCCCGCGCTTCCCTTGTTGCTGCCAGGTGACGACGTCCCCTCTTCCTCTCCAAGCCAGTCGCGAACTTGCTGTCGAAGTGTTTCGATATCATTGTCGTATTTGCGATAAGTCTCAATCAAGTGTGTGGTGTATTGAATGGCCTTATCGAGTACAACGGGCTTGGCTGCTTGCTCCGGTTCACTACCGTCCATGCTGGAGCGGAACCTTTCTGCGTGGTCAAGTGAAAATGATCCCGACGGCGGTATGGCGGCATGTAGTTGCTGCAGCTTGGTGTTTACTGTGCGTCTGTACCGCTTTTCGACTGCAGCGTGTGGCCGTGACGGTATTGATGGAGAACTTTTGTTACTTGATGGAGCCTGATCGACCTCGGGATCATTTCCGGCGTCGGTGCGAACGGTGCCTTCAACGTGTTGCGACCACACGCTCCCGTTTCCGTTCTTCACGGCCGCCGTATTTAAGGTGCCGGGCGGCCACACGTTGGCAGAACAGAAGCGCGCATCCATCATGCCAGAAAGTCGATCTGGTGCCTGATTCGTCGGTTTCCCATAGGACTGTGGCTGCTCTGGGACCAGTGAGCGCTGTAACGGCGTCGGATCAGTGTAGCTGAGTGCAGCACCCGGGACTGCACCACCGGAACCGGGAAATCCTGTCCAGAGGTTCTGCTCAACGTTTTGGCCTCGCTGCGAGCTTTCGACACCGCCTCGCCCGGACGACATGGCGAGTCTGTTCTGGGCGTTCGACAGTGTCTTAGGAGTCGATCGTGGTAGCACGCAATGTGTTCAGTCCAAGCGCCGAAACCTTGCCGAAAGGACTCAATCACAGCTTAACCGAGGTCAAACTAATGTATGTGATGGCTGCGAGTATGTGGTTCTTGTCTGTCTTCGAGCCTTGACATCATCTGAGCATGAGTGCAGTGCATAAGCGACGGAGACCGGATGTTACAGATACTGCTGACGCCAGTCCCGGTCCCGTGACAAAAATTGAGTTATCAGATATCAGTTGCCAGAGCAATGCCTAACATAGCCTTGGGACGAAAGAGGAGGTGGATTGCTTTCTGAATCCCATAGTGATCGCATCAGGAGCTAATTTGCGTGCTTCACCCGTAGCAGGCACTCTCTGCCACAAGCGTGCTATGCGATCATCGTTACCCAACGAGACACGGGGCGATGTGTTGGCCGACTGCATGGCTCAATATCGCCTTTCCCGTGGCGGACGTCCAACATCGGCGGTCCTCACGATCGACATCGTAGCTCGCAGCGGGCTTTCTGGTCTGTCGAATGAGGTGTAGCGCTCTGAGAATCCTGGATCGCATCAAGTCCGGCAGTCCAACTGACCCGGGGTGAGGTTGGCTAGTGCCATAGCACGCGACGGCACGACCAATGTCTCACAGGCTCTTCAGGCGCCGTCCCACATGGTCGCTAAACCTCAACAGTGGCTGTTCACTGGCTGATTGATGATGCGCGGATTGTCCCTTGTCCGCTGTACCGCAATGGGATAATGGATGGTGGATGAGTAGAGCAGGGATTAGCAACCAGGTGAAGGTGAAGTCGACTTGACGGTCGGGTCGTCCCGTTTGCGTTAAGACTCCACTTCGACACCGACTTTCGATGGACCAATGTCGCTCCGCAAGAATACCATCATGGTCTTGCGAACTGTAAAAGCTGAAAAGAATACAGTCCCCACCGCCTTTAGCAAATGTAGGGTGATGGCGGGCGCGTTGCAACGCGATCGCGACACGAGAGCGGCCGACCTTGGCGCCGACTTTGATCGTGCAACTAGCAGGTAAGATTCTGGAAATGAAGACGAGACATGGGAAGCGCGAAGCAGCTGGCCGAAGTACGTGCGGCGTGGCGAGATCCATCGGCCGACGGCAGAATCCTGAACACGTTCCTTGCTCTGGTCCGGCAAGTACTGTCAAGGTCATAGCACAAGAGTATGTGCTCTGCTCTTCAGATAACGCAAGCATTGCGGTCTACCAGTGAAAAGATGCGTCCCACTGCCCAGTGTGAGCGGGACAACCTGTGACCTCTTACGTCGCTGAAGACTGCTCATTGAACAAGCAGACATCATTGGCAGCATTACCTTGCCCATGGCATCGCGGGTGCGCAGCATGAAGGTCTTCTTCACAATCACCTCCACTTGCCGACCTCCGCTGTTCGTATGTGGTGCGCTGCTCAAAGGTGTGCTATTTGCCGTGTGGCTCGTTCCGCGCACGTCATAATGAACCTGGGGCCAGGCAGGAGGCGATCGTACCCAGTCTGTCAGCATTTCATTTATGGCCGTATTGAATTGATCAACGCGGTCTGTGACCGCCTCTCAGGACTGTGCCTTGGATTTTCGCAGGCTGTGGGTAGATCGCGAGTTTCCAGTGTGCCGGGTCAGGTGCGCAACGTGAGAGCAATGTTACTAATAAAAGAGCGCACGTTGCAGAATGATGATCATCAATTAGACGACAATCAGCGCAATCTCTCCAGACGCTGGTACCATGCGTGCCACGCAACTCCACGTGAGTCTTTGTTGAATCAGATTTAACCCTGATCGTGTGCCTCAGCGCCATTGTTGAGTGATCTGACCACGGCCTTCGCATCGGCAAGTCAAGGCATGAACGCTTGAGCTGCAATTCCAAATGACGAGGTTACGCGAAACCGGCCGGTACATGCTGAAGACAATGTAACAGTAGACCTGCTTCTCGATGTGCCGTGCTGAGGTATGTGCAGAGCGCTTGCAAGAGGCGAGGGCGGCACTCTGCGTGACTTGGATTCCGCAGGAAATCACTCTCCCGGGACATATCTGCCATAGCAATAATTCCTCACATCCGAATTCATACGAATCTTGTGGGCGGACTGGCAGAGTAGGGCCTTAGCCGTCCTCGGAGAGCGAAGCCATGCAGGTGCATTGACGGATCGATGACAGCTCGCGCTTCGTCTCTGACCACAGCTTCAATGTTCCTCACTTGTGCGTCGAGATGCTGACCGCAGCTGTTCCACAGGCTCCCGATGTGCTGGTCTTTGCCATCGACCGCTTGATGCGAATTGATGACCCGATGCCGTCAATGCCATGCTTGTCGGAATTAGGGCGGTCGATGTAAGAAACAGTGCTCGAGGATTCAGATCGATCGTGGAGTCATCGTGGGGCTCAGCGAGCTGACAGTCGCTCGAGACATCTGCTTGAAGGCCGCGATGATGTCTCCCGATGGGCTCGCATTCTCTGTAGATGGAGGAAGTGCAGATGGGGTTGGAATTCGACTGCCTTCTGCTGTTCTGTTGGCTCATTCGGCTCCGCATTCGGCCGGCGTCTTCACTTGGCACCATTGAGTTCCACTCAGCGGCCAATCGGAATGAGAGCGCAAAGCCCTCTTCTCATGCACGATAGCTTATCGGGCCCGTCCCTGCAAACTGGCTATGGGTCATGCAGGCAGAGCTGCGAAAAAGTCATTTGCGCCAATTTCCACACAAACAAACCATTGAGTCCTCAAAATCCTCGACAAACACCACTGGCAGCTGTAGAGTTGCTCAAATCATATCAACTCAGCCCAAGACGACAGCAGATTCACCATGAGCAAGGGCAAGGTCTGCTTGGCCTACTCAGGCGGTCTGGACACCAGCTGCATTTTGAAGTATCTTCTGGTGAGTCCACGTTGCCATTGAGTTGACATCAGGCGATGTCTTGCACAATCACTGACGAATTGCATTAGGACCAAGACTATGAAGTGATCTGCTTCATGGCCGATGTTGGCCAGGAGGAGGACTTCGAGGCTGCAAAGGCCAAGGCGCTCAAGATTGGTGCTACCAAGTGCTACATCGAGGACATCCGCCGTGAGGTGAGTAAAGATCAGTGACTGCAGGCGAGACCCAACCTAATCGCTCCTGCCAGTTTGTCGAGGAGCTCTGCTACCCAGCAATCGCTTGCAACGCCATTTACGAGAACGTCTACCTCCTCGGAACCTCCCTCGCACGACCCGTGATCGCTCGCGCTCAAGTCGCTGTCGCACAGAAGGAGGGCTGTTTTGCGGTCTCGCATGGCTGCACTGGCAAGGGCAACGACCAGGTCCGCTTCGAGCTCGCATTCTACGCCCTTCAGCCTTCCATCAAGGTGATCGCACCTTGGAGGGACCCAGCTTTCTACGAGCGCTTCAAGGGCCGACAGGATCTCCTTGACTATGCCGCTGAGAAGGGCATTCCAGTCACCAGCACCAAGAGCAAGCCATGGAGTATGGATGAGAACTTGGCACACTGCAGCTACGAGGCTGGCATTTTGGAGGATCCAAACACCGAAGCTCCAGCAGACATGTGGAAGCTCACTGTGGACCCTACCAAGGCTCCAGACACCCCGGAAGACTTCACTTTGACCTTCGAGAAGGGTCTGCCCGTAAAGCTGGAGTACGAGGGCGGCAAGAAGACCGTCACCGATCCAGTTGAGCTTTTCCTCACAGCCAACGCCATCGCACGCAAGCACGGTGTCGGCCGTATCGACATTGTCGAGAACCGCTTTATCGGCCTCAAGTCCCGAGGATGCTACGAGACTCCAGGTCTCACCATGCTCCGCGCAGCACACGTCGATCTGGAAGGTCTCGTTATGGACCGTGAAGTCCGCGCTCTCCGCGACCAGTTTGTCACTTTCCACTACGCGAAGATCCTCTACAATGGCCTGTACTTCTCGCCAGAGCGTGAATTCCTCGAGGACAGCATCAAATCATCTCAGAAGCACGTCAACGGAAGCGTGCGATGCCGCGTCTACAAGGGCATGTTCAGCGCTGTCGGCCGCTGGTCTGATACTGAGAAGCTGTACGATGCCAGCGAGAGCTCCATGGATGAGATCGGTGACTTCGCGCCATCCGAAACCACTGGCTTCATCACCGTGAACGCCATCCGCCTGAAGAAGTACGGAAATGCGAAGGAGACCGCTGGCGAGAGCCTTGTCAAGAAGATCTAGACGGACCGGTCTTTCTTGATCAATTTGGACACGTTTCTAGCTGGGAGTCTTGGAGTCTCCTACACAATTGTAGAGTATAGATTCGGACGCCTGTGACACGATAATGAAAAGCAAATGTTTTGATGAGCACGCGACCTCCAGTCTTGATTTCCAGTCTCTCACAGGACAGAGCGGCCGAAGTTCGGAGAAATGCGGCTGCCCTTTCCCTTGTCAGCAATCGCCATCCACGTCCAAGCGTCATTCTCGTCTTCCCAAACATTTTCCTCCGATACAACTCTTTGCGCCACTTGAGCGACTTGATACTCCTTCAACGTTATCTTTCTACACTTACAGATCGCAAACATGGGCTGGTTTTGGGCAGATGCGACAGCCGCGCAAACAGCACTCCCTCCATCACATCCTTCGAGATTAGATGCTCAACCACCGGTATGCTGGCCATATCTCGTTCTGTCGTAGACCGTCTCAGCTAACAGCCTTAGCCATCATGTCCGATGCACAACAAGATGCCCCCCAAGCCCTCATCACAATCACAGGCCGAGCGACCGAGCGCCTGTCCCGTCAAACACTCCAGCGCATCGACAACACCCGCCGCCATGAACCCATCTTCGTCTGCGCAACCGCCACAACCCACGAGCACGACACCCTCATACATTTCCAAACTTAACCCTCTAAACTACATGCCCTCGAACCTTGCCAATACTCGCGAACACTCCGAACAAACCATCTCCCTCCCCCTCGAGCGCGAAGCCTCCACCATCCCGCGCGGCGACGGACAAGGGACCTGGGAATACCCTTCCCCGCAACAAATGTACAATGCCATGCTGCGAAAAGGCTACACCGACACACCCGCCGAACACGTCGAAAGCATGGTCGCAGTACACAATTTCCTCAACGAAGGCGCATGGGAAGAGATTCGAGGCTGGGAAGACCGCTTCCATGCAGGGCTAGGCCGTGGTTGGGAATTATGCAGTCGAGGAGAAGAAGGCTACGAAAAACATGCAAGATTGGAAGCTTTGCGAGTAAGAGGGAGGGAAGCAGAATTATTAAATCATGAACCGGATTTGATTCGATTTGAAGGGAGACCGGGGGATATGACGCCCAAGGCGAGAATGTTGAGCTTCATGGCCAAAGTTTGGCCGAGTGAGTTCCCGGATAATCCGCCGTTTGATCGGCATGATTGGTTTGTGAGGAGGAAGATTCCTGGTGGGAAGGAGAAGGAAGTGAGATATGTTATTGATTATTATTCGGGGCCGCCAGAGCCGACGGGCGAGCCGGTGTTTTATTTGGACGTGAGGCCTGCGGTGGATGGGCCGACATCTGCAGCGGAGAGGCTGATGAGGTGGGGCGGAGACGTGTGGTGGAGGGCTAGTGGGGGCGTGGTGAGGGAGGAGCTGGCGCGGCAGAAGAAATAGAGAGGCGGTGTGAGTATTGTGGATGTTCTCAAGGTGTTTGTATGATTTGATGGCGATAGTGATCATGGGCAGCGCGGAGTCTGGCGTTTCTGGAATTGTGTCACAATGCGGCTTACCATACTCAGCTCAGGCGTGTATTTCTGTACAGACGATAGTACATAATGAAGACGATGTTACGGCTTGCAGCCATCTGGCACTCTGATGACAATTCAGCGACAAATGATCAGAACAGCGGAGTCGGCTTCCAATGCCCGAACCATGACAGTATGCACAGTCTGGTCACGTCGACCTGTCGTGTTAGCATGCTAAGGTGGAATTGTGTGTCTCGCTTGAAAGGTCAGCTGCTCAAGACAAGCACGTTCGGAACAACTGCGAGCGTGCAGCAAGTCAGCCATCACGTGGAATCCTACGCAAACCTCACCACCCTGTCAAAAACTCACAGCAGGCATGCATGTCGGCTGTATGCTGCATATGACAAAGTGTGGCAGACACGAAAGATGATTGATATAAGACAGTGTTTTGCGTTCAGTAGCGTTACACTTGGCACCTTCTACACCTATCCTTCAACACCACTATGCCGCAGTCTAAACGAACTTTTGCGCAACACGAGGCAGACCGGCGCTGGTATCGTAGCCTACCGGTGTGCTCTTGTGGTGTGTTCTTTTGCTTGGGTCGATACTGCTATTTGCGAGGGGAGAGTTTGGGAGGTCAGGAGAAACGCGGGACGAAGAAAGAACGAGCGAATATTGGAAGGCGGCTTGTGCGTCGGTAGACTTGACTTATGCGTTGGCTGGAACATTTTGGACTGCTTGCCATTACCGCTCGACACTTCCTCGCTGCTCGACGACTGGTTGTTGGCAGCGCAAGCGATTGCAGTGATCATCGACTCAAGCCAGACCTTCTTCTCGAAATCTTGCTGGCCACCACCGGATCCCGCCTCGATCAAAAACTGCAGCTCGGAACCTCTCGTAGCCTCCTTCTGTAACTCCTCGACGCGCTTCTATAGCCAAGCTTAAAGCAATTGGCCATATTGATCGACCTTCCATGGCTCGTACTTCATCGCAAAATGGACAACGTAATCTCGAGACTTCCAGTCCAGCATCGGAAGGCCAGAAATGGTCGACAGATTGCGCTTGCCGGTGGCCGGATTGGTGGACCACATTCCCTCTTCGCCCTTGGGTACATCCAGCTTCCATGGCTCGTACATGTTGGCGTAATGGACGAAGTAATCTTGACCCTTCCTGTCAAGCATCGGACGACCTGTTCTCGACGATATCTTGCGCTTGCCGGTCTCTGGGTCGATCACCCACATTCCTTCTTCGCCCACTGGCACGTCTCTGATGTCGTACTCCGTGTCCTCCACAAGCTTCGCTGAGGGATTCGGCAGGACAGGGGAAGCAAAATCTTCTTGGAAGTCCTCGGCCTGCTTCTGCCTCTCGAGCTCTAATCGCTCCGCTCGCTCTGCCGGCGTCTCCTCTTGGAGGCCGTACACCCGCGTGGGCTTGATTCTCTTGCGAAGCAGGCCTGGGCTGCGGTCTTCGCTGGCTCGATCTTGCCCGAGGTCGCCAGCGGATCTGCGCTTAAGTGTCGCGCCGACAGACCACTCGGCTCCTGAGCGGCTTGTCGGAGTGAGGTAGGTTGGTGTTGGAGGTTGGACGGCGGTTGAAGCACTGATGGCTGCCCGGCTCGATTTGATCTTCGCCTGGCGGGAATCACCACAGAGGCCATTTGCGGCGCGAGCTCTGATGTGAGATGCGCGACCTGCGCCTGAACCGAAGTCCTTGCCGCAGAACTCGCAGACGGTGACGACCATGTCGCTGGGTGCTGTGTGTTGGTGGTGGTTGTTGTTGTTGCTGCGCGAACTGACGAGCTTGGGCTTTGAGATCAAGTCGGTTTGTTCTCCTTCACTTCCATGCGCGCTTGTACAAACACTGCACGGCCCGCTGCAGCCTGGGCCGCGCGGAGGCAAGCACTTCGACCTCGACACCAGACAACACTTCGCTCAACAGAAATGAACTCCAGCACACAACAAGATGGCGGCGACTGAGGCGGCGCTCCATACGGCTGAAATCGTCGAGCAGATTCTACTCTACCTCAGTGCTCCTCGAGTCCTGGTCGCTTCGCGAGTGTCGCGCTTCTGGCACGCCACAGTCAAAGGCTCAATTCGGATACAGGCTGTAAGTCACGCGAATACAGGCTCGTCGGCAAACCCGCCCTTCGATGGCTGCGCTGCTTGGTCCCAAAACACACACTCACCACCAAACACTAGCCATGTGGTACAATCAGGCGAGCTAACGCTTGCAAGGCACTCTTCCTCTCACCTTTGAAAGGTCGTGTGCTGCAGCCCGACGCAGACTCTACACTCGACCTCATTGCAAACCCTTATGTCAACGCCGACTTCAGGCGAAGCTCCTGTGGCTGGCTCGCAGTCAAGTCAACGCTGTCCAAAGCGCGCTTAAAGTCGCAATCACGCAGCATAGCGACGAAGATGTTCATAACGCAACCACCCTGCGCTTGGGTGCGCGTAACATGCGTGTATTGCGAAGTGACCTTCACGATCGAAGGCTTAGGAGGCCGCAGGACACCGGACCAGACTGGCGTGACCTTGGGTCAACTGGTCAATGCAAGCCACACACACCTTCCACTCTGTCGTAAAAACAAAAATGGAAGGCACAGCCGGTGGCGGATCGGCTTTGCACGCGGCGGCACAATTCGCATTTTCAAGTTCGAAGACCAAGCTCTGGGAGAGATTCTGTTGTGAATTCTCAGCGGGGACGCAAAGCTGTGAGCCTTGTGTTGCAGCTCTCGACAGCAAGACTGAGCCTCCAATTTGCTGCGCGATGCCATTGCACTAAGAATGTTGATGGTCTTGGGTACGAGGCAGCATCGGAAAGGACGCAGACCACGGATCAGCCGGAAGGTAGACTTCAGAATATGTCGTCCTTATAGAACGCAAGTCTTTGAGGACAGAGGTGGAATATAAACCATGCTTGCATCTTTCATCGTCCCCATTCTTCTCTCACACCTCGTCCTTTAACGAGCTCACTCTGTCAAGAAGGGTTGACGTCCAGAACCAACGCAACCATGTCGGCCAAATCGGACGCCGTCAAACCACCTCAAGTCTCGGATGAGAAGGCCCCAACGCCAGCCAGGGACCAAGTATTTTCCATGCCAGAATTAGTTGGAAATATCGTCGGACACCTCCCAGCAAACCAGATTTTGGTCAACCAGCGAGTGTGCCACTTATGGAAGTACGCCATCGGAAGTAAGGCTCTCCAAGAAAAACTCTACCTCCGCCCCTCATCAAACGAGCTCGTAGAGTTCAGAAGCAACCTCGACGAAATTGGCCTCAATGCCATCTATGGCAATCTCCAGATCGTGTCCACTCCTCTCGACAATGGCATAGGCAAATGGCAACAAGTCTCCGATAAGAAACCAATCATCCCGAGACCCAACCCTCTGCTGCGCCGCTACCTCACCCCATTAAAAGCCCCCAACGACACCACAGAATTCTCCTTCGTCCATGACGGCCTCGTCGCCGAACCGCTACATTACCCGCATCATATCAGTATCGCTATGTTGGGCGCTGGTATCGGAGCACTGACTACCAAGCATTTCGGACCAAGGACGATCCCGGAATGGAAGGCCATGTGCAGGAAGGAAGCTTCTTGGAGGAAAATGTTTGTTATGCAGCCGCCCTGCGAGACGCTGGATTTCAAGTGCGAGCGGCTGCGAAAAGTTTTCCGGTTGGAGAATCCGAAGGGGATTACTATGGAGCTTGTTGTGTGGTTTCTTGAGCTTCATGCTAGTAAGTGTGATGATTGTATGAAGACTTCGGCTTTGCCGCAGTGGAGGTTTAGGGGAAATGATTTTGGAGAGATGGGGAAGGAGATTGGATTGTTGAGGGAGCGGTCGGACGTCGGTGAGGGATCTTGAGAGGGAGTCGTGAGCGGGATGTGTACCTGCTGCAATAATTCCTTGCAAGTGAGCAGGTGTGCTTTTTTTCCTGGGCCGCGAGCGCAGCGCGGCCTCACTCAAGGTATGACGGCGTTTGGGATTTGGCATGTAGTCGATAGATGTCATTGATCGTAGCATTGCTTTTGAAGAATGGTCCATGTAATGCGCTCATATGTCCATTTCCCATGCAACTTCGAGTGCTGCTCGATCCTTGGCTTTATTCCTCGCGGCGAACCATTTCCTCTCGAATCCATTACTTCGATCCACTCCATCCCATCTCCAGCCTGGCTTAATTCCGTATCGATTCGGCTCAAACGCACCCTGATATGTCTTGCTCCCACTTTTGCTCTTCCCGCCTTTCCCACTGCTCTTCTTTGTTGCCAGCAACTGTGCCATAGGATCGTTCCACCGCTCCCTCTCCTTCAGCTCCGCGTTCATCTTCTCGTCATCCGCTCCTCTTGCCACAGTCATGACCTTCGCCTCTTCTAGTTCTTTCTTCCTCTCTTCCTTCTCCCGGCGTTGTACATCTCCTTTCCGACTCTCTAGCTCCTCTTTCGCTTTCCGCTCCTCTTCCCTCTTCTTCTCCTCTGCTTCATCCTGCTTCTGCTTGACGTTGATCATCCGACCCGAAGCGTCACGGTATATCGTCTGCTGTGCCAGACCCCCCGACGCCAGATCCGCATCCTGCATAGCTTTCATCTCTGCTTTCTGCTTCTTCTTCAGCGCTCGCGAGACTTGCGCGGCGGTCTGTAGTCCTGCTAGTGCGCCATTCTGCATGACGGGTCCATCATAGTCTGCTCCGTTCTCTCCAACAAGTGTCGGGTCATCGTCGACTTGTTGTGCGCGCGCTCGCGATTCTGCTTGCGCATCTGCAAGAATGGCATCTGCTGCCGCTTGCTCCGAGTCTTTGGGTGCTTCTGCGCCCACTTTGATCCATTTCGATTTCTTTACTGGTTTGTTCAATCCGCCAGCTAGTGCGCCTCCTACTATCGTCGGCGCATCATCGTCATCGTCGTTGGTTTGCGTGGGATTCGTCCAGTTTTGTGCTTCGTCGTCCTCGATCGTGAGACCTTCGGCTTGCGCTTTCTCCTTTCTCTTGCGCTTTCTGGCCGGCTTTTCTGCTGAGAGGTAATTCTGTGCAAGGTAGTCGGCGAGGCCCATATCTGCACGGTCTTGCGAACAACTATTCAAGCAGTGGATCTGTAGCAGCGCAAGTCGTGAAAGTGAAGGGCGATCTTGACGGGTGACGCACTAGCGCGACTTTGGTTCCGCGCGCCGAGCGCACAAAACCGTTGGTGCATTTCGATCAGAATTACAATCACCAACATGTGAACGGCGACCACAATGCCTCGATCTGATGAGGCAGCGTCATGGTATACGATGGTCTATAGGGCCGTCCAGCAAGTGCCGTACGGCTCGGTGACGAGTTACGGCCACATTGCGACTCTTTTGGGATATCCGTGAGTATTTCTGATCGACAGCTCACGATCGATGCGACCAGAGGCTCAATCGTGGTTGATAGCGAGCGACCACGGTATGATGAAGAAGAACACGACACACAAGACAGACCGACATTCTGATCGTGTCCGTTTCAGCCAAGTTGGCATCTGCCTCAAGTATCTGCCCAGCGCAGCAGACCAGCCGGACGCTCGCTACAACGGCGACACGGTCCCTTGGCAGCGAGTGATCAACTCAAAAGGAATCATCAGCCAGAGGCAAGTGCCCCTCGTCATGGTGATGATCCTGCACCTCCGCTGGAATGTCCAGCTGACAGCGCCTCAAGAGGGGCGAATGGAGCAGCTAACCAAGAAACCGCCCTGCTCGCAGAAGGAGTGCAAGTTGGCCGTGGCTCTCTAGGCGAACGGACAGTCGACTTCTCCACCTATGGCTGGTTCCCGGCTGTGCTGCCCAGCGAAGCTGGCGAGGCGGAAGAGGAGTAAGAAGAGCGCGAGGGTGTGAGCGCGATCATCCTCGCACAACTCAAGCTCTGTGTCACCGACTTTCTGGTCTTGCCCACGGCCTGTGTGAAGGTGGACGATGGCCGCGATGCGTTCGCATCAGCAGACCCAGCACGGCGCCGTGCTGCGGCGAATCAAGGCTGAACCAAAGCTTCACGTGCAATCATGGTGGGACAACGCGCTCCGTCCCGATTTAGACCCGCACGTCATCGGAGCTCGGCCGCGCGCGTTGGAACCTCACCACTGCGACGGAGCAGACAAAGCCCCAGCAATCGCTGCCAGGCTGCTCTCGTCACCCCGAGGCAAGCAACAAGCATAATAAACAACTGCCGCCGGATCCGTGCACCAGTCGTACAGCCACGTTCCTGATATCTCGCAGCCATGACGAAGAGCATGGGCGTGGGCCTCCTGCGCCACGGGATCGCGCTGCTTCGTGCTTATCGCCTGCTCCCCACACGTCCGTGTCCGGAACGAGGTAAGAGTCAAACCAGATGACCTGGATAAAGGCAGCTCTCGACCGTCTTTGACGTGCTTTGTGCTCTGTGCAACGCCATCTATTGATTGAGACCCCAACAACTGCCTTCCAGCTTCGTCTTCTGTCACAGTCATACCTCACAAACACGTCCGAGACGCGACACCGCGATCACAACGCTCAACGGCCCTCGGAAGCCACGCCTTACATCACCTCGTGACTCAGCTCCGCAACGACGAGTCACGCCTACCTGCTGATAAACACCGCGAACCTCTTTGATCCAGTCGTCACTTCCGCCCTATCACGAGCTGTTGTTCCTGTCTCTTTGTCTTGCTGACCCGGACGTCACAAAGACATCCACCTACGACGTCTCGTCCCTGTTCTGTCCGACTCTAATACCATCCAACTATCCACAGACACCAAGGTGTCCATTCAGGTCTAGGCCACTCCTCTGCAGCCAAATCGCAACATAGGACGTTCAAACACCACATTCGCCAGATACCGAGCTCGCAACAGCTCGAAACCCCTCATCATGTCCTCTGAGCAGACCTTCTCCAACGCCGACCTCCGCGCCACTGCTCAAGACTACAAGCGCGATGCTTCTCACAAGCACAAGTGGGCACTCGGCTCAACGGGAGGTGTAGGCCGTGCTCCTGCGAAGCCCCGACCTCATCGTCCTTCTGAGACGTGAGTATTCCACATAGCTTGCGTTCTATCTGCCCCACTTTAGCTGACATACAACAGCGAGTATAGCTTCAAGCGGCGCGAGAACAAGAGTGCGGTAGCTTCACTAGCTCACGGAACTAAGGTCGCCCGCAAGCACGATATGCTCGAAGGTGCAGCCATTACGGACGACTCATCAGGTAGCAACTCGGACGAGTACGACGACACTCCTTCTCCACCCGTCGACGCCGGCGTCACCTATTCCTTTGATGCAGCCCGCTCGCCAAGTCAAGGTAGCCAGATCCTCAACGTCGCCCTCGCAAAGGCCGTGGAGAAGTTCGAGGATCGCGAGACCGCCAAGCTCGTGAAGAAGGAGTACGAGATGCTGGACTCAGACGGTGAAGCTGTTATCATGAGCCCGGAGAAGAAGAAGCGAGGCAAGAAGACCGATGCCGATGGCCTGGTGATCCTTCGCAACGCCGACGAGGAAGAGTATGAGTTCTTGTGAGCTCTCACCACCAGACACGACCTGCATATATAATGAGGGGCATGAATACGGATACGGCGTTGGGATACATGTACTCGGAGTGGCACATATTCTCGACATCCTTGACAGTTTGAGACTGTCTGACAGCATTAGGGATGTTGGATCGCGGACTACATTGTGTGTTATTTGTTTGCATATCATCATCTGGCAAGGTCATGAGAAGGAGTGCCAGAACCTGCTCGTTCAGCCTAGCCCGTGCTAGCATTTGGCGTTTCTTTGAGGACATGAGACTGCGGAGATACCCTATTAGTTTGCGGCTGAGTTGGAGACGCTGCTGCTATTACTGTTTTTAGTCGTTGGGAATGAGCATTAGACGCCTTTTTCAGCCAATTGGCTGAGGCGTGATCTCAAGCACTAAGCATCTTCTCGTTTCTTCCCGTCTTACACCACATTCTCCACTAATCGGGTCAACTTGTCGATTGTTGGAAGTGGTTGCCTAAGCTAGGGGTAGTGGATGCTACTCCTTTGAGATTGGCCTGCAGTCGCTTTGCCATCGCACTTGATGGCTTCGGCGGTCCGAGGCGTATGATTGGATCCATGAGTACGGTTCCTTTGGCGCAAGGTGGGAGGTGCCTGAGGAAGAGGGAGGTCTCGTGCACGGTCGTTGTTGGTGGTGTGTGGCGGAGTCTCTCGGCTCGTATATTGGTTTCAGACCTCCCGTTCAATTGACCTCACCACTTCTCTTCTCTCTTCTTTTGCAGGATACTCCTTTTGAGTCATCACTGCGGTCCCGGCCTCGCTGTTCACATGTCGTCGTGTCAACTTTACTGCTCGCTGTTGCGTGGTTTGAACGAGATTGAGGCTGACGGAGTCTCAATCCGGACGGCGATGACATGGCAACATTGAGCATTCTTCCCCGAGAGGCTTCTAGCCATACCGCTCATCGTATCTCAGCATCGGAGTTGAGCGAACGTTCGCAATTACTCTGCGACTTCACTGCTTGCTGCATAGCAAGTAGATCCCTGGTCGCCAAGCTCAGCTGGTAGGTTGTCAAGGTAGGCATATTTTCCTTTAACTTCGCCTGTCAGGACTGGATTGGAACAAGACAAGTCTATTCCGATACACTCGACGTTCACATGAAGAAAAGAATGACTCCGTCTCGCATGTGCTGGCCAGGACGAGGAGGAGAACTGCTTGATGCCAGCCCTTCACCGGTCAGATGAAGCCCCAATCAGCTATCGCCAGCTCCACAAGCGCGGCAAGCGGCTCACTGTCACGTCGTACCGGAAGAGGAGCACGAAGGTTGGAATTTTCGAGCGCCCTTCCGGTGAGCCTCTGTCCATCATCCCGTGCTCGACAGTCCAGTCACGCATACCGTGCACACCACTATCCTCGTGTGCCTGAGGCATAGCGCGCGCGCCAGAAGCTCTACACGGCCAATGACTCGAGTTGCGAAGGCGGAGGCATCGCAAGCGCAAGCGCCCGAAGCTCGTACCAGCGAATGAGATGGCAGAGCACCAACGTGAGCGGACGCTCCTCGAGTCTGCACTGGACTGCGATGATGCTGGCTCGGGACTCTACCGACTGCGCGACGCCTTGTCACGACATGCTACAAGGATTACGGCTATCATCTCTGAGCTCTTTGGGCTCAGTTCTGAGTTGCGAAAGATACACGGATTGGAGAACACGCAGATCCATGGGCCTTCATTCTACCGAATCAAAGACGACCTTGGCCTTTTGCGCCGAAGTCTGAGATACACTACGCAAGATGTGTTTGATATGTTTGCGAGGTCACGACTGCGTTCTGAGGAAAGAGCGTGGGAGGATCTGGAACATCAACTGGGACGTCAAGAACGCGTTGGACTGCTGGAGAGGTTGGAACTCTACAGAGACTTTCTTGATGCACAGAATGATGTTCTAGAACGGGAAAGCCCTCCAGGTCTGAGTCAGCTGCATCGAGAGGTGACTCGACTACTTGCGACACAGCAGAGGCTGCGAAACGTGTCTGACGATCATGGATTGCTTGAGACATCTGGTACGGTGTCCGTTTTACATCTAGTATGGTGTATTGTACTGACGCGTTTGCAGGAGCACGCACACCGAGGCCAAGAGGAGCAAGCAGGCCGACTGTAGTTCGAATACCTACAAGCCCGACTGTAATATCGGAAGACCTGATGTTCGAGCGCCCACAAGGCATGCACGCGCCAGATCCTCCACTGCCAGTATCTCCGACTTCTCCATTGGTTTCGCCTATCTTCAGTACTTTCTCTTCAGGATCTTCGCAGACGATGTCCAGTCATACATCTTACTCAAGCAACCCCTACTTCCCTGGCCAGTCCGCCTCGGCACCTCATTGGGCCCAGAGTGTATTCGACGGCAGCTCTCCTACCAGTCGATACAAGAGTGAGTATCAGTCCCTGGATCGCTCAAAGTGCTATGGCGATCCCGCCCCAGAAGCTCTCGAAGCAATAGCTACGACCGGATTCCAGCAAGCCATGCAATTGTCGTTCGATGAAGATCGTACATGGGTACGCCTGTACTACCGACCTGAGGACTTTCGCGCGATCATTCTGATCATGGCGCTCGATGCATATGGCCAGCCACTGCACTACTCAGAACGATTGACGAAATTGAAAATCATTCGAGAGGGGTCGTTGCTCAAACTTTGTCGCGTCCGACATGGAAGTGAGAGGCACACTATGTGGGCACGCCTCAACTTCTTCCTTCATGAAAGAATGGTCCTTTTCTACAACACTTTCGTGGCGATGAAACATCAAGACCATGAAGGTATCGCGCACCGAATTTTACTGGAAGATCTTCCTCTTGAGAAATGCGAGGGAGGTGAAAAGATGCTCTTCGCTGGTGAGATCCGACATGGCGAAATGCGACACGCGCTGCAGATTATTCGCGATAGTGCTTCGAAAGTCGTGCGTATTGAAGCTTCACCTTTACGAGGACCCAGGGCGGGCGTACCGATTTGGACGGCGTTCGTCACGAGATACATCTGGGATGCGGACTGGGCCGAGTTGCAAGGCAATGGGCTTGTGAGTCTGGCGAAGCTTAGTCCGGAGCCCTCAGTATTCATTGCTGGGTATCTGCCGCCTGTGGATGCCCGAGGAGAGCCGGTGTTGCCTTTTGCGACAGCGAATGGTAAGTCTGCTCGATTTTAAGGCGTTATGGTTTGCAGGCTAACAATCTTTAGATGCGAGGATGTTCATGGACACCTGGGCGAATATTTGCCGTCGATATGGTCGTTGAAAATAAAAAAAAAGGCGCGGATTTTTCGTCTTGGCCTACATGCTTAGCGATGGCGTTTGAGAAAGCGGCGCCCTTGGGATCCTGCTGAAAGCATTGAAGCGTTCGAGCGTGAGAATGGTGATGCGGCACGACTGACGAGTTTTACGAAGAAACGAAAGTCCATGACACGATTTAGCATTTTAGCCTGAAGATGACTCTTCCTCTGCAGCGTGCCACGATATTGCCATGTGCGTTATGCACGTCTGCACATCGGACTAATCCTTCCTTCCATTCTTGCACACGTGACGCGGAGGAACCTCGAAGGCGTCGCCAAGCTGCTTGACCGACGTCTACGACTCGTCACCCCAGCTTCGAAGGATTTTGGTCAGACTATGACTTGGCAAGCGAGCTGCCAATGTCGCCTGTTGCGAGTTGCTGCGCCTCTGGAGCTGAGCTCCGAGATGCTTTCAAGCGAGAGAGGCGGAGTTGAGGAATCTTGCCACGCTCGTACAGTGACGATTACATGGACCTTTTGTGAAAGAAGCTAATCTGTCAGTACCGTGAGCCATATTCCTGAGGGAGTTCGCCAAAAAGTACAGCAGGAATACTCAAGCCCCGAAGTTGATTTCCAAGATATGCAAAAACGCCGTCGAGCTTGCGAAAACTGCCACGTCCTCAAAGCACGTTGCGAACCTAGCGAAGATGCTGGGGATGAATCTTGTGAGCGGTGCTACCGCGCTGGGAAAGAATGCGTCCCGGCGATGAGAAGATTACAGAAAGATCGAATTGCTGCTTTGGAAGCTCAAGTTCAGGAATTGACGAATGCATTGCAAGCCCAGAGTCTTGCGAATGCTTCTCCAGAATCGGACACGAACAAGAAGAGGAAGCTCAGTGATGATGTACGAGTTGATTCTGGGTATGAGAGGAGTCCGGCTCAAGTCACGAATGCTGATTTGAGATTTGTTGATGAGAGGGTGGGGTGGGAGGTGCAAGTGAGGGTTTTGGAGGCTTACAATGAGCAGCATTCGAGGATCTTGCCTTTGCTTCATGCTGAACCGCTTGAGTTGGAAGTTTTGAGAGCTGGAAACCCGATTTTGTTGCTGGCTGTTCTCGCTTTCCCAACGAATGGGATTCTGGAGCTTGATCTCCAACTGGAACTTGTTGATCGAGCTATGCAAGACTTCGCTAGTCGGCTTATAGCCGCAGGAGAAAGGTCTTTGGAACTCGCTCAAGCTCTGTTGATTGCGAGTTACTGGTTCCGGATGAGGAATGGCAGTAAACATGCGACGATTCTGCAGATTGTTCAGCTTTCGACGAGTATGGCTATTGATCTGGGGATTGCCGGCTCGCACGTTACGCATGACCCTGGGACCTGGTTTGAGAGAACTGATCAGGACCTATCGATTGAGGGCTGTCGAACCTGGCTTTCTTGTTTCGTGACTGGCTCAGCGATGACTACTGTCATACGAAGACCGGATAGCAACCCTTGGACAACTCACCACGATACTTCGTTGGCGTATGTTCAAGCACATGCTCGAACGGTGTCCCAGCGAACATTTTGTGCGATCATCCAGGCTGAATTGCTATGCTATCGTGCTGTCACACGTCTGGGTTTGTGCGAGACGTCCCAGCCCACAGTCTTTGCAAGCGATCATGCGAAGGCTACTGTGTCTCAACTGCGCCAGGAGATTGATCATTGGACGCAGCAGCTATCGCCAGACCTCAGGAAGTCAGAGCTTCTCATATATCGACACGAAGCTCTGATCTATCTGAACGAGCCAGTATTGCACACGTCGACGAACAAAGCTACCTTCTCAGCACCTTTCATCCCTGAACGCATCGCAGCAGCAGACTTTGCAAGTCCGGTTGTGACAGTGGACCATGTCGCAGCATTATACGCGCTCAAAGATTCATGCCATGCCGTATTGGACATTGCGAGCGCACTGGCACCGGAGACAGTCTTCGCGACTTCACCACTTTTCTACACTCCCAGGATACTATACGCTCTGATGATACTCGCAAAACTCTTCGTGGCTGTTACTGCTCCAGGAAACACGTACGGTGCAGTGCTGGGTCGTGACGAGTTGAAGCTGCCTGGTTATTTTGAGAAGATAAGGAATCTCTCTGCGTCACTGGAAGAAGTCGATGCAGCGTCTTTCACGACTAAAATTATCGCCGCGTACAAAGCGATAGAGGACTGGTATGACAGCTACTCTGCCATCGTGGAACGATATGAGCGGGACTCAGCACATAGTACTGCGCATGACCCAGTGTACTTGGAGCCTCTCGACCTCACAGTGGATCTTGCATCCTTCGACACAGATCTGAAAGCGACAGAAGATGATTCTTGGCTACGAGACCTGTTCGCTGACTAACCTCCACTTCTATAGGGTGCAGCTTTATGGTCACCCTAGAGAGCTTTAGAACTTTCATGCAGTGCCGTTGTTGCACAGCAGCACTCGGCATACTTTGTAGCTGCGAAGGATTCGAGCTCGCTTGCATTCTCACAGGGAGCTGATATTTACTAGAGCTTCAGCTGAGGAGTTCATGAGTTGGACTGCGTTTGCTCTCCCGTCTTGTCATATCTCACACCTTGAAGAAGGAGTAAAACGCAGACATGGCTGAATCAATCGTTTCCGGCAATGAATTCGCCGCCACAGTACTGGTTGTGGCCTTTATTGGGCTTCTTTATTGGCACCTCCTGCCAAAGCCATTGCAAGGTATTCCATACAACAGGGAATCAGCCTCACGCCTGCTGGGAGATCTCACAGATATGCTGAAATGGTCATCGAAAACTGGAGAGCCGTTCTATTTCTTGCCAAAGCGTTGCCAGGATCTCGAGTCCCCCATCGCACAAGTCTTTCTATTTCCTGGGACGAAGCCTTCCGTGGTACTTGCTGATGGACAGGAGTGAGTGTCATCTAAGCAATTCTGACAGTCGAGCTGTAGCAGACAGCTGACATTGATCGAGAGCATACGACATCATGCTTCGACGCACGAACGAGTTCGATAGATCGCCCTTCTTCGCTGATACTTTTCGCGCCTGGCTGCCAAATTCTCTTCCTGCTCTGGCCTCGAATGAGCAGTGGAAGCATCAGCGTCGGATCTTCTCTGACACGATGGCGCCTTCGTTCCTGCAAAGGGTCAATGCTCCTCGAGTGCACGAAGCTTATACACAGCTCTTGGATCTATGGACGAAGAAGGTGGAAATCGTAGGTGACGCTCTTGTGGATGTTGACAAGGACATTCTGTATGCTACACTTGAAGCGCTCTGGACTTCGAATTTTGGACGGTCCTCCGGAGCATTGAAGTTGCAAGCCGAGAATCTTTCGTTGCCCTGGAAGACCGATCCTTTGACTGCTGCAGTGGTCTTCCAGGATGCGATGTTGCCGGATGAAGTTGCGTGTACGATCGTTTTGCCGAACAGTTCGCAGATTGCGATTAATTCGCCGTTTGGAGTGGCACACCAAATGGTTGCTCTTGCCGTGGTGCCGAAGTTGAGAAGAGCAGTGAAGGCGAAGAGAAGACTCGTAGATGCTGAGATCGCAGCGGCCATGCAAAGACTGGTCAAGAAGAAGGAAGAGAAGGAGAAGGATGCAGAAGACATGGCCTGCGCTGCGGATGTGATGATCAGTAGAGCTCAGCGTTTGGGCAAAGACTTATACACATCTGCCATGCGCGACGATGTCTTCACGTATATTGTGGGAGGCTTCGATACGACTGCTACCACCATTCGATGGGGAGTTCTCCTGCTGGCAGCACATCGGGATGCCCAAAGCAGACTACGCACTGCGATCGAGCACGCACACGGGACATCGAGTCTTCCAAGCACAGAGGCCATCATTCGACTCTCAGCTCCCTACCTCGACGCCGTGATCGAGGAAGTCATTCGTCTGGGCGATCCGGTTCCAGCAAATATGCGGGTCGCAACGTGCGACACGCAAGTCCTAGGATACCATATTCCAAAAGGTACAGAGGTCATCTTTCCCACTTGGGGACCCAGTCATACTTCGCCCGGATTTCCAGTGGGCGAGAAGATGAGGAGTCCCACGAGTCAAGAACTTGGCGGAAAGATTGGATCGTGGGACGAAAGTGATATGCATGAATTCAAGCCTGAGAGATGGCTGAAGCGGGATGGCGATGGTCATGAGGTTTTTGATCAGTTTGCTGGACCTGGTAAGTTCCTTGTGTCTCTTCCTACACCTCGCATGGCTTGTTCGCGATGTTTCAGATCTGTGGCTGATTTGTCCTTCCTTCAGCTATCGTCTTTGGCGCAGGTGCTCGAGGCTGCTTGGGCAAGAAACTGGCTCTGCTGCAGATGCGGATTTTCTTTACGCTTGTTTTCTGGAAGTTCGAATTCTTGCCTACGGGTGTCAAGATGCAGGCAAAACAGACCGTGACCAGAAGGCCGAAGAATGTGTTTGTGAGGATGAGGAAGTTGAGGTGAGAGTTCTTCCGATCTGGAGTTGAATGACTCGGTCTGGCCATCGTCGAATATTGTTGTCCTCATTGATTAGTAGATCCTCGAACGTCTTCTAGAAGACTCTTTCAAACTATGCTCCGTCCGTTCACTTGGGTCTCGGTCCGCAAAGAGAGGATTGATGTTTTCAAAAGAGTGCCATTGGAGACCGCAAACATTTGCAGAATCGATGCAATCCTCTTCGTATCTTTGTCAACTTGTCCTGGAAATTGGTTGATTCACCCCCAATAATTGATTGAAGTTTATCAAAACCCTGTCAAGCCAGCGACATCGGCGGGGTAGAGGGGCAGCGAGCTCTTGCATGACGCTTGCACCAATCTGCATGTGAACCATTGGACTTCTCTCAGAACATTTTGCACTCTACAGCACTGCAAATACAAAATGTTCACAGGCATCGTTGAGATCATCGGCAGTACGTCCCTCGTACCACAATCATCATCGCTGCCGCTGACATGAACCTTTCTCTCGGCCAGCCGTCTCCAAGCTCGTCGAGCACGATGAGTCCTCCAGCGGTGGAGGCGGAACCTCTTTGACCATCAGCGACTGCTCGGAAATCCTCGGAGACTGCAATTTGGGCGACAGCATCTCTATCAACGGGACTTGCTTGACCGTCACGGAATTCAGCAAGAATGAATTCAAAGTCGGCGTTTCACCCGAAACACTTCGAAGAACGAATCTGGGAAAACTGAAAGAAGGCAGCGGCGTCAATCTCGAACGAGCCGTGAGCGCGAGTACAAGAATGGGTGGACATTTTGTGCAAGGCCACGTGGACACGGTTGCAGTCGTTGCGGACAAGAGACCTGATGGAAATGCTGTGACGTTCCGATTGCAGCCCAAGGACAAGAGTGTGTTGAGGTATATTGTGGAAAAGGGATATGTGACGCTTGATGGGGCGAGTTTGACTGTTACGGAGGTGAATGATGAGGAAGGGTGGTGGGAGATTATGCTTATAGCTTATACGCAGGAGAGAGTTGTGTTGGCGAAGAAGGAGGTGGGAGAGGATGTTAATGTTGAGGTGGATATGGTTGGGAAGTATGTGGAGAAGAGCGTTGCGGCGTATTTTGAAGGGAGTGGAGGGACGGGTGGTGCGATGTTGGAGAAGATGGTGAGGAATATCGTGAAAGGGACAAAGTGATGGACATGATGAGCCAAAGTTTTCTGCCTTCTGGCTTTGGCCTGCATTCTACAGTATGGCCTGTCTTGGTTCGTGGAACGTTTCAGGTCTTGTCGATGTTTTTGAGCCCTATCCGTCCCACGTGTCAGCCAATCCTCGAAAGCGGTGCTCCTGTATGCTACCGCTGCAAGCCTAAGGCATCTGTGCTTGAGCTGTTGCACTTTTGCGTTGCACGACAGTGGCGCAGATGCTGCTCAGCCTTGCCATAGCAGATCTTATCGTGGGGATCTTGCTGTTCAGAACTGACAAATTCCTCGATTCCTAACCACGAATAGGTGTGCGGGCCTCATGAATACCCAAGCTAGAATGACTTCATACGTTCACAATCCATTACCTGCTACAAGATGGATCCGTGTGCTTATGTTGCAACCCGCCAGCAATTTGGAAGACGCGCTCTCAGGAACCTTCGAAACAGTGCCTTTAGGCGAATCTTTGCCTTCGGAACCTGCCATATCTGACTACCTGGACCTCATTCGACAAGAGAAAGGAAGACTACTCACTGACGAAGAAAAAGAATTTGCGCTCCAAAACCAGGACGCGGAATATGAACGGCTGCATGCTCAGTATCAACGAGACCTAAAGTCAAGGCGGTTGTGCTATGATGCTCTTTCATACACATCGGCGACAGAGAATGGAGATGCCACGCTTTCCCATTCTATAATGCTAGATGGCAGGAGCCTGAATATCACACAGAATCTGGCGGAAGGACTTCGCAGGCTTCGGTCGTGCACAAGCTGGAGGCGGTTGTGGGTGGATGCTGTATGTATCAATCAGAACGATCCGAATGAGCGCACAGCGCAGGTGGCCATGATGTTCGACATCTACAAACTGGCCCAAAACATTGTCATCTGGCTTGGGGAGGGTGTAACTTCCGAAGAAAACTGCACCGCATGGCAGTTGAGTACATGCATCCACAATGCATGGGGGCGAATTGGATTTGGAGTTCCTTCCGAGGCCGCGATAAATTCGATGCTTATAGAGGCTGCTGATGCCATCTTGAGGATACAGACTTGCAAGTCTCGCCAGATCCGAATGTTCAAGTCTCACAGTGAAAATCCCTCAGAGTATATAGTCCAGACGCCTGTGACAGCTCCTACTACGCATGAATCACTTTCGAGCAAAGGCATATTGGGAGACTGGCTCGACTGGCTTGTCGCAGACGCTTCGAGACTACCACGACTTCTCGTCAGGCTCGAGACACTTTCGTTCTTAGTCGAACGAACGTACTGGAAACGACGTTGGATCATTCAAGAAAACCTTGCTCGGGCGTCACTCTCTGATGGCAGAACAATCCATTGGGGCAAGTATTCAGCCGAGGCCCGCACACTGCTCGTTGGATTCGATATGATGTGTAAAGCCCTGCTTTCTTTGATCCGCTGGAAACGCAAAGACATGCAACTGGACCGTGTCACGTTTGACTCGTTCTCCTGTCTGGTAACGTCCATGGACAGAATTTTGAATCGCAACAAGCACCAAAAGACGGATTTGCTGAGCGAGATCATAAAGTTTCGTGACTTGCAGTGTACAGATCCTCGCGACCGCCTCTACTCCATACTAGCTTTCGTCCCCGGTCATCATCTGCAAGCTGATTACACGGTCCCGTTTGAGACTGTGTGTATCCGTTTCGCAAAGAGCATGATCGGGGTAGGAGACATGCGTGTTTTATATCACGCTGGAGACGCCAACAACGATCCATTAATGGCCCTGCCATCTTGGGTGCCAGACCTGCATGGCTACCACGCGAAGACTCCTTGGAGCTTCCAGTCAGTAATGGCAGATACCAGGTACTGTCTCAATGTTGATATGAGTCTGAGACTGGACGTGCTCTGGATCGGTGATATCGTGGATGAAAAGGCTGATGAGATATCAGGCCGTGAATCTTGCACGTCTTGGACCGGATGTGTTCGTAGGAATGGCGCGACCTTGAGAGTCCGGCTTCGTTTCGAGTCGCGAAGAGCACCAAGACCATCGAAGAACGATATTATCTGCATGCCAGACCTACCTCCGTCGGGTGACAGATTTCTGTGGCTGAGGCGTGTGGACGCTACCAGTTCGGCTTGCAGGCTTGTTGTCGCTGGGGACCTCAAAGCGATTAACGAACAGGACCCCAAAAACGGGCCTGGGAGCTTCCTCGTGAACGAGGTAGAGTCAGTGCAGAAGAGCAAGTTCTCAGTGACCATTCATTGAATAGTGCTCTGACGCTACATTTTCAGACAGCGACATGAGCGCGGTCTTCTACCAACCCCAGATCCGAGTTGGTATGCAATCAGCCACCACTGCTTTAGCCGGTATGAAATTTGATCAAGGAGTTCAAGATATCGCACAGCAGCCTTCAGAAGCTACGCAAAACCATCAGCCAGCAGGATGCAAACGGATAAGCAACCGTCAATTTTGCTCCACTCTCTGCGAGACCATTCGCGCGATCACAGGTGAGACTGACAGAAAGACTTTTGCAAGAGTCTCTGATCTGTCACACTGGACTTCACTATCATAAGATCCGCCTCCTCCGGTCCAACTTCCAGGGATACCTGCAAGGTCTTCGAGTCGCCACCCAAATCCTGTTTTTCCCTAAGCTTCCCATCTCGGTAAGTACCATACCGCCCTGCCGGCAGATTTTTGACTTGGAGTTGGACGCTAGAGAGTGTCAACGTTTGGCTCATGATAACGTAACAACGATGGCAAAAACTTACATTTTTCTCGAACCATCCCAAGTCCGCATAGTAAGAACGAAAGCCTCCTTATCCGAATCCCAGGTACACCTCAGGAAATCCACACCAGAAGCGAAAGTGATCCCATCAATATACGGAAAAATCGAGAAATGTTCTTGCGACCACGGCTTCTCCCACATCTTCTTTTGGCCGTCTGGGACATTGAGTCGCGCATACGCAATCGCTGCATTCCCTGTGTGGGGCTCCACAAGTGTCCAGTTTCCATGCTCGTCGGTTGAGGTCTCGTTGCGAGGATAGAAGAGACCACCTTTCTCCCATGTTGGGTTGAGGAACGTGTCTGCGTGAAGGAGAAGACCTTCGTTCAAGGCTGGGTCGCCGACTTCAGAGACCCATTGAGCGATGTAGCCGAATATCGGCACTGGCAAGGGGGGTGGAGGCGTTGCCTTCGTCTGCTTTGCCATTTCTTGTGCTTTTTGTTTCGTGCTCCAGGATTGTGGATCTGCGTTCTCAGTTTTGACGAGCTTGCGAATGATCATGGCCACGGTAGTGCTGTTCAGATTGACTCTTCCATCGGGAGCCTTCGTGAAGAAGCCCAGGGATTGGGCTGGGAACGTGGAACGGACAAGCTGAGGATTCCAGCTGTTCATGAATGCAGATGTCCTTTCGTGGCGTCGGTAGGCCAGTCTAGCATGTTTTAATATTCTTATCTTGTCTTACCAGGCCGTGGTTCCGATATTACCAGGAACTATACGTTGTTGTTTCACCATGTACCAACTATGAACGAACTTATTACCTTGCAGAAAGCCGCCATGCTTTTCCCACGCTGCAGTGTAATTCTTCAGCACCTTGTCGACTACATTTGTTCTGGCGCGAACATCGTTATACCGCGTAGCAATGATCTCACAGCTATCAGCCAGGCTTTCGAGGGCTTGAAAGTGTTCGTATCTGGCCTTACCGGGAATTGGTTGCACACGATGAAGATACTGTTCGGCTCGCAGCACACGCCCTTCCACCCATGCCGCTCCATTTCCGCGAGGATGGTCTCTTGGAGGGAGCTTCTGGTATACGTGAACTTCTCTGGTCCAAAGCCCCAGAATATCGGATCCCAATGGAAAGTGAGCGCCTCAGGTTGGTCATACTTGTCATCATCGAACAGCATCGCGTGCAACGAGACCATGAGAAGGAGATGTCCGGAGTACTTAGCAAGAATATTTGGTCACCTTTGAGCTGTATTACTGTTTCGCGATACTCACCATAATATTCTCCTCCTTGTTCGGATCGGCCCATGGTTTACGCATCTCAACTATGTCGGGATCGACAAACTTTCCACTCTGGCTTGTCAGGTACCAATAGCTCCACAAGTCTCTCCGTAGCATCTTGTGGATAAGCTGTTCGATTAAACACTCGAAGGCAGATCGTAGAGCAGGAAGGCGATGAAAGTGTGCAACACCGGCGGCATACGCCATGGTTGCTAGCTGGTAGCGGTAAGCATCGTTCCACTCTTGGCCGGGATCTTGGCCGCCCATGTGATGCCACTGGCCATCAGGCTGAGAGGCAAGATTGTGGAAGTGGCGCAGGTGGCCGGCTTGTTCTTTCGACAGTTTAGGGAAGTCAGATAGAAAGTCTTCTGGGAGCTGAGTTGGGAGGCCGCTTCGGTTCGTGCCCACGCCTTTGTTGTCGGAGATGTGGAGTGGTCCTCGGCCAACAGTCATGGTGGCTACGACTCTTGAACGAATCTATCTTGGAGATAGGTTGACACAAAGTGAGATGGTAGAACAATAGAACTTAGCAGACATTGAACAAACATGACTTGCGACAGGTATCTACGCGATACAGACTATCCGCGTACAGCCGGAGCTGTGGTATCCAGGTTACTGCTGGGCGTTTAGTGATCAGCATAAGGCAACGCCGGTCCTCGACAAGCTGTCGTGGAAGGCACATATTTGCTTGCCGCTCCAGGCAGTCAGCGCAAACTGCTACACTAACGCAACAGGAGGAATATTCCAAGGCACAGAAACGTTAAGCTTGGGCGACTGGGATGCAGAAGCAAGCCAACTTTTGCTGAAGACGAAGTAAAGAACGGAAGCAAAAGACAGATGAAGTTGAAGCTCACCAAAGACCCCTGTCCCCATCACCGGGGAAACTTCGGACAAACTCGTCACGGCCGCGCATCTCGACACGTCTTCCCAGCACGAAAAAGGAGCGTCGGCATCGCGACAACTGTTTCCAACGCCTTTGCTGTTCCTCTTCCCCTCCACATCCGCATTCTCCGCTTCGAAACATAGTACCTTCCTTGGCGCATACAGAACAAGAATTACGCCCAAGAGATCCGATCACATCCGCCAAAATGCCTACATACTGGTTGTCGGATGGTCAAAGTACACATCTCTCCCCTCTAATGGGTGACATGAACACTCACGAAAGATATACTCACTAACAATGCCCTTCCTCACTTACAGAAGTCGGCGTCGCATTCTGCACAGGCGGTAGGTAAGCTTCCTTCACCAGCACCAAACACACCACTCTGTCCCCTTCCGAAATCGTTTCCACTGACGATCTCTGCTCAGGCGGCTTCTTCCTCCTCTTCGGCCTCATCCTCCTCTTTGATCGCGCGCTCCTCGCAATGGGCGACATTCTCTTCCTCATCGGCATAACCCTCCTCCTCGGCCCGCAACGCACTTTCGCCTTTTTCGCTCGAAGACAAAAATGGAGGGGAACAGCGGCATTTTGGGCGGGGATCTTGTTGATTCTGATGAGGTGGCCTTTTGTGGGGTTTGGGGTGCAGTGTTATGGGTGAGTCTAGCATCACATGCCGTGGAGCAGGAAGGATGGAAAGGATGAGGGCAGGAGATGATAGGTTGTGTTGTGGGTGTGATTGCTGATATGTGGAACAGGATGTTCATTCTCTTTGGGGAATTCTTCAAGACGATCGCTGGGTTCGCGTACAATGTGCCTGTTGTCGGGCCGTATATTGCCAAAGCGCTGAATGTTGCGGGAGACAAAGCGGGAGCGGACGAGAGGAAACATAAGGACTTGCCAGTCTGAGGAGCTGGACGATGTGGGCGACTTTGGCAGGCGTCTGGAAAGAGTCTCGAGATGGATGAACACGAAGGATAGAAGAGCAGGGAAGAGAAGAGGCGTGGCATGAGACGCAAACAGCGGCAAACGATGAGTGAGAAGAGTGATAACGAAGAGACGAGAGATGAGAAGCATGCAGGGCACGAGTGGTATGGCATCGCTGTGCGACGCGGATCATTCGAGACAGTCTTCGCTGACTGGGGTTGAAGATGTGGGAAGACAGGCGGAGCGCGGAAGAGCAATATGGCAGCAAATAATCATACGCTGCTAGAACGCCAATCTCGCCGCGCCGAGAGGAATGTCTGTGTAGAGCGAGATCGCACCCCGAGATATCAAGCAAGAAAACGACTTTTTCCAAAAGTGCGCAGAGGCGAAGGTCGCGTCCGCTGACACTCTATTCTTTATCCTGTCATGCATCCACGATCTCATGTTCGTCATGCAACTTCACGGGCCTGGCCAACCTCCCGCAGCGATGGTTCCCAGCGATGTTCTTAGTGCGAACCGTTCGCGCCGTTTGCCTTGCTCTTCAACACTTGACGTCTGCCACGAACGCCGTCTGCGAGCTGCTCCAGCACAGCAATGGTGTCCTCCCAGTGGATGCAAGCATCTGTGATCGAGACGCCCTTTTGCAGCGATGCGAGACCTGCCGTGCCGGCCTTCTGGTTGCCTTCGTTGAGATGCGACTCGATCATGACACCAACAATGCCAGTCTCGCCCTCGCGAAGCTGGTCACCGATCGTTTGAGCGACCTTGGGTTGGTTCTTGTGGTTCTTGAGCGAATTGCCTGTACGACAGTCAGCTTCATATTCACGTCATACCTTTCACCACTCAAGTCTTACCATGCGAGCAATCAATCATCATGACCTCCGGAAGACCCTTCTTCCTCAAAGCCTCCCTCGTAGCCTTCACACTCTCGCGATCGAAGTTTGTCCCTTTAGTGCCACCTCTCAAAATCACAAAGCAGTCTGGATTTCCCGCGGTCTTGGTGATTGCGGCCAGACCCTGCTTCGTCACACCCATGAAATGATGTTTCGCAGCCGCAGCTCCAATGGCGTCCACGGCGACTGTAAGACCGCCATCTGTTCCGTTCTTGAACCCCATCGGGAAAGACAGACCCGAGGCCAGCTCACGATGAAGCTGGGATTCTGTTGTACGAGCTCCAATAGCTCCGAGGGAAATCAAATCCGCAAGGAACTGAGGAGAGATTGTGTCCAACATTTCCGAAGCAATAGGCATACCCTGACTCGTCAAATCACAGAACAACTTTCTGCTAACGCGAAGTCCTTTGTTGATTTGGTAGCTCTCATCAATATCCGGGTCGTTGATCAGACCTTTCCAGCCGACTGTTGTGCGAGGCTTTTCCAAGTATGCGCGCATGATAATGCAGAGGTCATCTTTCAGTTTGTCGGCGAGTTGCACGAGGCGAGTGCAGTATTCGACTGCGGCTTCGGGGTCGTGGAGGGAGCAGGGCCCGACCATGACGAGGAGACGGTCATCGCGTTGGTGGATGATCTCGACGGCTTCTTGGCGGCCGCGGCGGACAGTTGAGAGGGAGTTCGCCGTTGCTGGAAGTTCGGATTCGAGGAGTTGGGGTGGGATTAGAGGGTCGTAGCCCAGGACTGTGTGGTGGAGGTTAGTTATGCTGGCTGTGGCAGTGGAGTTGTAACAGTGATGGCCTACCGCGGGCGTCGTCGGTGCGTGCTTCACCGGCTGCCATGTTGGATGTGTGATGGTATTAGAGGTATCGAGGACAGCTGTGTGTTTGGCAGCTGAAAGTCGGTCTGCAAAAGCCAATGGCTATGCAATGCGGTGGTTCGGATGGAGGCGTGAGTCGAACAATACTAAGAGGGATAGTGGCCAATGGCTCAATGGGCAGGGTGAGAGTGATCTGGAGAAGGTGAGTGAAGAAGGACGAGTTGAAGTGCACACCGCCGGCGTGTGACTCTTGTGGTGGTTCAGTGTGCTGGGTCCAGCCAGAAAATTGACTTTTGGGTCAATCTTGGAGGGGGCCTCGGTGCTCTCGGCGACACTTTATTGCCTGTGACGCATCCACGCCCACCACGCACAAGCACATGAAAGGTACGTGCACTTTTCGCCCCTAGCACAAAACGAGAATGGTTCCACCTTGGGAATATTCTTAGAGACACTTCCGACGACTTCACGCCCTTCCGCTCTATGACTCAGCTCCTCCATTGCCCTTGTTCATCCACTCTCGGTGGAGAGATAGGTCATACGTTGCAAGAACAGCGCAAGAAGCAGTCGCAATCAAATACGAGAGGGATGTATCGGAACAGCCAAAAGCGTCGAGAGCAGACATCCGTCTTTGTTCCACAAGCCCTGAACATTGTCGCACAATATTGACTGTGGCTCAATTTCGTGGCCACGGCCTCGCATAACTCATGGCTACCATGAACAGGTTACTGATGGCTGGATCTAGATGCATGCGCCGGTGGCAAATCTCAAATATTCCTCTCCGATACTGTAAGATGCCTTTGCGGAGAGCCAACTTCCCACCCTCGCCAATCGCCATCAAGTTCCACGGGGTTATCATTGTCGATTTCGACGGGCTTCACGAAAGTGCTCTTCTCGTACACGGCCCCTTCTCCGTTTAGTTCCCGGTGAACGCCTTCTCCAGAGAGCTCTGCTTTGCCAGCGTATGAAGAAGGATCACCGTTTCTGCCTTTCCTACGTTTGCGAATCAAAAGACCGAGGACAAAACACCCGACTACCACCACTCCAGCCACGCCGGAGCCGATTCCTGCTTTGGCGCCGGTGCTCAAGTCGGACTCGGGCATTAAAGTTGGCGCAAGACCAGTCTCGGTCGGCCGCGACGTCGAGGCAGCAGATGTCGTGCTTGTCGATCCCGGTGTGGCCCACAGCGAGAGGTCAGAAGACTGATAAGCCACTACGATCGAGGGGGCGACGGCAAGTAGGCCCGAGTCCACCCGAGTCTTGGTCCCATTGACGAACGTAACGGTGTCGGCTAGACTGGTACAGCTGGAGTCGATCACGGACATGAAACTACCAATGCCTTTAGCCACCTGCTGAGTCGTAAGACGCTCTGAAATACTCACGACGGACAACAGGTATCAAAGTGGTTTCTGCCATCATATGTCCCCGCTGCAGACACATAGCCAGATGGACACACTCCTGGGGAGTAATAACTCTCTGGTACTTCTATACTCTGACCAGTTTGACCAGGTTCGAACCCAAGCTCAGGTACGCCCCCCCACGGTTCGACTTTTGGTTCAGTGGGACGAGTGATGGTCACAGTGACAGCGTCAAAGAACCCAGTGGGGAAGCAGTCCGGATTGTGTCCTCTGTTCACAGTATTTCCTGTGGCCGAATCGTTTCCGCTGGGCGACAATGTGTAGGTCGGAGCGAAGCACTGTGCTGGTGGCGTGAATGTAGTGGTCAGATTGTGGGTCGTCGTTGTGTACGTATTGTAGAAGACGGTAGGCTGCGTTGTGCCACTGGCGGTGGCGCTCAAAAGTGTAGTCATGCTGGACAGGTCAAGCTGAGCGAATGATCAATATCTGACAGAGCGCAGCGCAAATTCGCGCACGGGAAACATACACACAGAGAGGAGAAGGCGAGCAAATTCTGCGACGGCCTGCCTCGACTTTTCAGTGTGTTGGCAGATCGCTTGCCCCTCACCAATCTGGCCGCAAGGCTGAGATGTGGAACTATCAGTGGTGGAACACTCGAACAATGCAGAGTCAAGTGGCAATATCTGCATATCTCGTCGTTGCAGAGTCGACGCAGCAGCGAACCTACGTGATGCCGAAGGGCCAATGCTGGAGGGCTGTTATACCACGTCTTGGCATTTACTCATGGAATATGAGAGCGATCAATGAGAGTCTCTGCCACTCATCACAGCTCTCACTATGAAGGCTCAGCTTGTTGCCGCTCTGGTCGCCACATGAGCCCAAGAAGCGTCGATCAACAGCCTCAAAGCATCTAATCTCAGTCGTCAGACCTTTGCAGAGGCTCGCTCATTGCGGCGGAAGATGTACTCCCAATGACTCGTGAGCACAAAGATACTCGCTGTACACAATGCCATAATGATGAGCACAATCACAGCATCCCGGACAGGTACCGGGGAGCCATTGATCTCCTTCAAATTCATACCAAATACACCTGTGACGAAGGAGAGTGGAACATATAAGAAAGCAAGTTGCGTCAAGCGCTGGTTGCGCTTGCCCTGCTGTACAGCAAGTTCTGCTTCCGCCACGCTGGTCGAACTTATCAGCAACTTAAACGAATCAATCAGGAAATTCTCGAGGAATTCTACATTTTCTGAGATTTCTTGAAGAGCGTCTTCGGGGAGAGGAAGATAGCCAAAATGTTGATATGACAGAACCTCAGGATGGACCGCAGGTGGCAGCCATTTTTTGGTCGCCGCCACCTGTGCTCTCAAGAAGGAGAGCTGCTCTCGAAGATCATGCATCTGATCATTGATTTGGGTGTTGGGACGCCGAATATCCTTGAATGCAATATGCCCTATCCTGCCTTCCAGAAAGTGGAAATTATGTTGTCAGGTCGAAGCCGTGAGAAGGTGAAAGAGGATATATAGCGTTGCATCATGGGTTTTGAAGAAGGCTTTCAGTTGCCAGCTATGCGAAAAATACTGCTGGAGCAGTGCCAGTACGGAGTGATCTCTCTTGGTCAGTAGCGTCGGAATTATTAAGACTCCTCGGGACATCGCCAGTGGCAGGTGCAGACCGGGCTTGAGACGGTTCTCGGCTCTGTCAAGTTCGAAGCATTCGACTGGGGCATCGACGAGTAGAAGCGCTGTACATGATCGTCAGCTTCTCTACACAAATTTCAACGACCAGAGCCCACGTACTTGTTCGATTCCCCGACCAAACTTTAGTCATGTACGAAATGCGAGTTGTCATTTGCCATCCATACGTCGGATCGAAGGCGAGAATTCGATTGAAGATGTTCACGTCTTGTAATTTGGTTTCGTTGCTACTACCGTACTGGAACACGCCATCAACATGCCAGTAGTCCTTACATGGGCTCGGTTCGCTCGTCTCATCGCCAAAGACGGCAGGCCATGGGGACAGAGTTGTCGAAGGATTGTCACCGTGCTCGGCAAAGAAGCTCAGGTCGACGTTCCAAACATCAGCTATTGTTTTGATCCAGTGCTGGTCAATGTTCTCAATGACGATGACTGTGTCAGCGGTACAGCCCCGCTTGATGAGTCCAGTGATGTAGTCAAGATCGCAGTCCTCTTGGCCTTGTAACCAGGCCGCAAAAGCTCGTGGTGCCCTACAGGGTTTAGTATCTGCTCTACGCATTTTATTTGCTGCACTGTCTTGTCTGTAATACTGCTGGTGGGTGCGAGAGAGGCACAGGCCGCACAAAGCATAGACCCCCAAGGGCAGTCCAAATTCTTGCTTCAAGATATCGAGGCCAGGTGTGTCGGGCCACGTCCGATACCAGGGGCCGGCGTGCATCTGCCTGACTGCCTAGAAGGCTGGAAATGCACGAGAGTGCAGACACGAGGCGAGCTCTTCGAAAGGAGAACCACAACCACACGAGGGCAAGTGGCGTGACGAAATCTCCTTCGTCCAACCCAAGCTACAGTCTGATCAAGACAATTTGTTTGTGGCTCCGGAATCACCTACCTCTTTCTCAGAGCGCTCCTTCAATCCCGTGGTGTGAGTGTTGACGTGGCCTTCGGCAGCTTTTGATTGGAAGTGTGTGAGTTTGATGTGCTGAAACTAATGCACCCGCTCGAATTGGCGGAGCGGGGTAAACATTGTCGCGTGTTCGTACTTGTTCTTGTCAGCGCCAGCCATGAGGCAAGGTGGTGTCTGTGTACTCATCTCTACGTTTCTGGTTTGGTCTTGTTCGCGACACAACGCCCCATGCCAATATTGTATACGCTTGGTCGGACTTAGTGTGATCCGTCGTCTCGCCCGAGAATGAATCGTGAGCACCCAAGTCGAAATATCGCACTGCAAAAGTTGCCGCCTGCGCAGAGTGCAGGCTGAAGTGCTCGGCAACAATATCTGGTAAATAGAGGTCATCATCGTACGACCTCGAGAGCCGACACACGCGCATTGTGGCGCACTCTTCAGGGTACTAGGCTCCTCTTATTATCGCAGTCCAGTGCAAAGCCGAGGAGTGATTGTGTTGAGATGGAAGCGTGATGGCCTGTATGAGCCCAGCGATGGATGCCGAGGAGTTGTGTGAGCGCCTGTAAGCATCTTTGGAAGCCCTTGCCAATCTAAATATTCTTGAAGACTTATACCAATCAGCCGCAAGTGCTTACGACCGTCAGACCAAGTGGAATTACGCAAAGCATGTATAGCTTCTACGGCAACGCCTGGAGCTATCTTGGAATCGTGGCTCGGAATATGGAGAACATCCCTTATGGGATCAGACTTGCAGCGCCTGAATCACCTGGCAGCAGATCCGGAACTCGCAGCATATGTGAAAGTCATCAGCATTGCTGACGATAGCGATTTGGTGGATCCATACGCCTCTTCGGAGCTGCCATCAATGAATACGGCCTATCACATCTGGCCTCGTTATGAATCTGGTAGTATCGACTCAAGTCAGCTCGATGTCACAGCCGTCCAGAATGTGTTACGGCAGAAGCTAATCCAGCCGCATACGATCCTGATTCGGGACTATCGCACCGAAGCTGCGAATCTCAAATTTTGCTCCGAGATGGACATCGTACGAGATTCGATGAAGCCAACAGGCGACGAGTCATCCAATGGAATTACTGTTCTCACCCTCGCTCGAGAAGTCATAGAAGGCGGCGATCTGGCTATGACGTCGATCGAATGGCATCATGTGGACATTCCGTTCTCTCAAAGCTCTCCACTGCACCTGCCACGCTTTGCACAAAGTGGTCAGTCAATCGCTCTAGGATCGCCCCGTGTAGCAGAGTTGCAGATTGAATTCGAACCCGAAAAACAAGGACATGGCACCGGGTTTACAATGTTGCGGTCCGCAGACCTGCGTCTAGATAGGATAAACTGCGCGTACTGGCTCGAGCAGATTCTCTATCATGCTGCGAATCTCCAGGACTTGAGCATCTCAATCGAAGGATTTCCTAAGCATGAAGCGATATCCGCGGACAGAGTCATCCCAAAACTCGAAACCCTTCGCCTCTCTCACATCAAGCTTCCAGCGGACCTGATTTACAGTTTTCTGGCAGCTTCGGCGAACAGCTTGACCGGATTGCACCTCGTTCAAGTTACGCTGTTAGTGGGTTCCACCTGGCTGGAACTTTTATCAATCATAGCACGTCGGCTCCGGGCGCTGGAATCGTTTACTCTGGCTCTACTAAGAGAAGAAGGAAGCGTGGGTGATGTGGCGGTTGACTATCGCCAGCTCTTGTCCGGAGACAACCTCGAAGAGCAGTATCATTCGGGCCTGGTACTTGTTGTGAAAGGACCAGCAGAGAAGAAGAGGGTGACTCGAATCTCATACAAAGGACCGAACGCAGCTGCAGTTCTCGGGCTTGTGGCGAAGCATGGGAGGCCTAGTGTCCCTACCACAGGGCTCGCCGTGGTATAGGATGATTGGTAGCACTGCTGCTCGTTCGTCAGCCAATGTCTGTCCATGAGCATGATCTCCTGTCCTTTTTTACCCATGCATTCCCGATCCTCAGAATCTCCAAATCATCTTTTTGCGGGTGAGGCTACTGAGATGAGCTCATGATGAAGAGCGTTGGTGCTTCTGGGAGCACTCGCTGCGCTGTACCTTTGGCAACGCCCTTCCATGGACCTCAGGAATCGAGAACAATTTTCGAGGCAATTGTGGCGGGCCTTCGGAGCTGCTTCGGTGCTGAGATTCTCGTTGTGCGAGTCGCCCGAAATGGCCGGTCGTTCGTCGTGCAACCTGATGGCCGGCTCATCGTCCCGTCTGCAAGCTTCATGATCTGTTCTGCGAAGTTGGGCGAAAGTACGCATACGGCATACAGCCCGAGAAGGCGCAGCTCAACCCATGGCTGTACGAAGGTGAGGCTGCGACCGTGAAAGTGGGAGGGTCGTTGTGCAGGGTATCTATATGTAGTCAGAACTTGTGAGGCGATGTTGAGGGAACGAAGTACGAGATACGGAATACGTTCACAACGTGGACAACAGTGTCCGCTAGCAAGGTCTAGGCATGGGGCTAGCACAAAAGCGGCTAACCTACTTACATTCTCGACCATCAACACAGAAGGCATGACGCTGTCCTTGCCAGCTACATACACGCCGATGATTTTGCCGACTATCTAATGTGGTAGAGTTCGGTTCAATGGGCACGTATTGCTTTATCACCGAGGCTGAGTCTTCGAGCCGCGATTGGATTCGTGATCACTGCAGCAACCATAGCAAAGAGAGCGTTCAGTCCACGACCATTGTATTTGTCCTTTGCTTCCTTACAACACTCTCCCCTCTTCGAACAGCTGCCATATTCACTTTTATGCACCAACTGACCTCACTCGCACCTCTTCCCAGATGAGCTCTATCAAGGATGGCAGGCGCAGATCCTCCACGATCTCGTCTGCGCCTTCTTCTCATGAGCTACCATCCTACCCACCAAGCTTGAGCTCAGATTACGACAGCCCACCGGTTTATTCTCTGGAAGGTTCGCGAGATCCTCCTCAAGCTCAACTGTCTTGAAAATTGGCACTCTGTCTATACTCATCAAATGCACCAGATGATGCACGCATCGACATTGACTTCAGCTCTCGTGCCCTTCAGAGATTGTCGCACTTTCTACCGGGACCACCAGACTATTCGACGCTCGAGACCGCACCTCCTACTACAGCAGAATCCGAGAAGGCTCCGCCGACATGGACTATCAAGATGAACATTGTCATCCACGTTGTGGGCAGTCGTGGTGACGTGCAGCCGTTTTTAGCCCTTGGGTGCGAGCTTCAGAAATATGGGCATCGTGTCCGCGTAGCCACGCACGATGTGTTTGCGCATTTTGTTCGCAAGGCCGGCCTCGAATTTTATCCGGTTGGTGGAGATCCTGCTGCACTGATGGCATACATGGTCAAGAACCCCAGCCTAATGCCCTCTATGAAGACGATCATGGATGGAGAGATCTCGCGAAAAAGGACAATGGTAGCTGATATGCTGGAAGGATTCTGGGATTCTTGCGTTCTGCCGGATCCCATATTCGACACGCCTTTTGTGGCCGACGCCATCATCGCGAATCCACCTAGCTTCGCCCATGTTCACTGTGCCGAGGCCATGGGTATTCCTCTCCACCTAATGTTCACTATGCCGTGGACAGCCACCGCTGCATTTCCCCATCCCTTGGCGAATCTGAAGAACGTCGGCGACGATCCTCACGTTGCTAACTTCTTGTCCTATCATATCGTTGAATGGATGACATGGCAAGGGTAAGGCGATTGCGATGTTTGAGCTTGCTCACCAGCTAACATGACCTTCGCTGAAGACTAGGTGATGTTATCAACGATTTCCGCAAGGACATTGACCTGGACCCAGTTGACATGGTGGATGGTCCGCTACTGGTGAATAGACTGAGGATACCAACCACGTATTGCTGGTCTCCCGCTCTTGTTGCAAAGCCTGTCGATTGGGCTGAGAATATTGGTAGCTGTTCCCGAAGTAGCTTTGTCGCCAGTTCTTGCTAACGTCGCCTCCAATCCAGATGTCTGTGGGTTCTTCTTCCGCAGCACTCCTTCATACACACCAGCTCCCGATCTCGACGAGTTTCTCAAGTCAGGTCCTCCGCCGGTCTACATCGGCTTTGGCAGCATCGTGCTCGACGATCCACAGAGAATTCTGTCCGTCATCACTGAAGCTGTACGAATCAGCGGAGTAAGAGCAATTATTTCGAAAGGTTGGTCTGAACTTGGCGGCGATGCTGGCGAGGATGTCTTCTACATTGGAGACTGTCCTCATGAATGGCTTTTTCCACGAATGGCGGCCGTCGTGCATCACGGCGGAGCGGGAACCACGGCTTGCGGGCTGAAGAACGGCATTCCGACATTGATTGTTCCATTCTTTGGCGAGTACGTGGGATAAGTATTACGGCGCTTTCATGATACAACTGTGCTGACGATGTTGCAGCCAACCATTCTGGGGCCACATGGTAGCGACTGCAGGTTCAGGCCCGGAACCACTGCCTCCTAAAAAGCTTACAGCAGCTCTACTGGCGGAAGGGATCCAGTTTTGCCTCACAGCAGAAGCGAAGGCCGCGGCGACAGCTATTGCGGACCGTATGGTCCACGAGAATGGTGTTCATGCCGCTGTTCAATCATTTCACAGACATCTGGAGGTCGCGAAAATTCAATGCGATATGTTGCCCGACCAGCCTGCAGTCTGGAACTACAAGAAGTCGAATAGCAGACTCAAGCTCAGCAAAGTTGCGGCAGCGACGCTGACTGAAGTCCGATCCGATGCTCGAAAGCACATGAAATGGTGAGACCATGTCGATGTCGATTTCCTTGCGCAGCCAGCTGAGTGTTTGTAGCTACAAGACAAAACCCATTAGTATTCAGACCACCCGATGGGACCCGGTAAGTGGTGGTACATCTGCCACCATAGGAACAGCGATAGACCTTGGAGATTGTATTACGGGCATTGTTACCAGACCGATTGGGCAACATCAGAAACAACAGCGGCAGAAAGCCAGGGCAGCAGTACTGGAAAAATTTGTTCATGAACAACAACAGAGCCTTGATTCCACTAAATCTGGCGCCGCCAGCACGCACAGCGACATGACGGGCAAGTCTCATCAATCTACCACTTCCCGCCGACGACCTGGCAAGCAGAACACAGGACTAGCTAGTGTCAAAAGTATAGCAATGTTCGGCCCAAAGGCACTTAAGGGCATGACGTCGGACATCCCTCTCGCAATTACAGAAGGCATGAAGTCTATCCCCGGACACTACGGAGACAAGGTTCGAGATCATGGTCAAGTGACAGGTATCGGGAGTGGCTTTGCTGTTGCTGGGAAGACATTTGCCTGGGGCTTTGCAGATGGGCTTTCGGGGTTAGTCACGCAGCCATACAAAGATGTCAAGAAGAACGGCGCCGCTGGGTTGGCTACAGGACTTGGTAAAGGCCTTACTGGATTGGTTACGAAGACGGGAGCGGGCATGTTTGGTACCCTGGCGTATCCGGCTACAGGCATAGCCAGAAGTATCAAGTCGGCTGCGCATCGTCAAACACGGAAGGAAATTGAGACTCAGCGCTGGGTTGAGGGCATCTGGCTGGCGCATGTACGGCCACTTGAGAGTGATGAGAAGAAACTGTTGATTGAGGCTGCTCTTGCAAAATAGCAGTTCTGTCACGACTTACGCTCCTCTGAAGCCATTCTCAACCCTCGACAAAACGTAAGCCGGAGGAGGATTAATAGCTTCGGGAGGCACAGAGTATAGGACTACTATGCCTAGCAGAAGAAAGAGTATATATACTATCTTAAGGAAGCGCTTTATTAAAACTATTAGAGAATAGAATTAAAGCAAGCTCTATTTGTAAGCCTTCTAGCATTTTCGGGGCCTTAGTATACTAGAGAGAACGACTAATTATAGAGTTATAAAATCGAATTTATCGTTTTATATTATATAGCTTCCTCTAGATACTCTTATTCCCTACTTACTTACTAAGCGCTAGAGGCATTTAGTATATCGTAGGCTACTTAGACAACCTATTACGTATAATAAGAGCATTTTAGATATAATACTAATAATTCTTCTTACTAAAGCAAATTATCTAATAGTAGAGCGATACTATCTCCTTTTTAGACCTTTATATAACTACTAGTTAAAGCTACTTTAAAAGTATATTAAGTTATAGTAAGAGAGTATATATATATAGGAAGTTACTAAGCTAGTCGAATATACTAGTTATAGATAGGATTATAATAAGAGATATATAGAATCTAGTAGAAGCTAGAAGAATAGAGTACTAGGCTAAGACTTACTATAGAGAATATAGTCTATCTTAGAAGTTAGGTAGAGACGAGGCTTCTAGCGCTAGATAAGCGAGGAAGAAACGTATCTAACTATTATTAATAGAGAACTATAAGTCTAGTTAAAGATACTACTTATAAGTAAAGATAATAATACGTAAGGATTAGCTAGGAAGTATATATAGGTTATAACTTAGGTATTGCTTATAGATCTTTCTAAGCTATCTTAGAAGTATATAAAATATAGAAAATATAAAAGAATATAAAGAGAAGGAGCAATTAAGAGATAGTCTAAGCTTCGTCTATAGAAATTAAAGTATCCTCTCTAAAATATTAAAGCTTATTATCTAAGCTTCCTCTACTAAAATATTAGATTCTTAGTAGTTTAGCTTTTTACTAAATATCCTAAATAATAATCTTAGACTCTATACTAGGTACTAGAGTATACTCTTATTTAGAGCTTAAAAATTAGAACTCTAGCCTAAATAGTATAGATCTAAGCTTCTAAAGTAGAATCTAGAAGCTAGCTATAGACTCTATAGTTTTCTATAACTTCTAGACTCTAGAATCTATACTTAAATTCTTATTCTAGACTTTAGGTTCTAGATTTATCTTAATTCTAGAATTTTACTATAAAATCGAGAATAAAGACTCTAAAACTCTTAGAAAGAGTAAGCTTAGCTTATCCTAGAGACTCTATTTCCTAATTAGGTAGGTAGATAGAGAGGTACTCTATAAACTACTCTTTTAGAGTATTAGGTTACGATTACGTAACTAGTATATAATACCCTTTAGGGGGTTACGTAACTACTACCTAATACCTCTAAGTTATATAATCTAACCTAATATTTTTCTAATATAGAAGGTAGCTAGGAGTGCTCCTATCTAACTACTCTTTTTAGCTAGAAGGTTCTAGAAACCTTTAGGGCGACTACGTAAGTAGTAGACTAGAAGTTTCTATAGATATCCTTCTAGACTAGCTTCTAGAAGTCTAAGGAACCTCGTAGAATATCGATTAGAAATCGATATTCTATAGTATTCTAAGCTATTCTACGAGGTCCTATCTTTAGTATTACTAGTCCTAGAGTTGCCTAGTACTCGTACGCGATTACGTGTATATAGAACCTTCTAGTACGTAGTAATAGAGTATATAAGAAGGCCTATAGCGCGTAGTATAGTTAACTAAGTAAGTAAGGAAAGCTTTCTACTCTTTTACTCTTACTACTCTCTTACTCTACTCTCTATCTATAAACGTCTATACTTCCTCTAGTACTATACTTCTACTATTCTACGATTCTACTAATCTAAAAGAGCTTCCTAGAGTATAAGTATAGTTCTCTCTTATCTATAGCTTATTAGTTCTAAGAGATTATAGTAGTTATAAATAGAGATATATTCTATAGGAGTTTAGATCTAAATAGTAATTAGATTTTCTATATTATAGAATAGTAGTTTCTAGCTATAAGTTCTAATCCTATCTAATACTAGTATTACTACTCTTAGATTCTATTAGAGTAGAAGGACTATATAGTATCTTTTCTTAGTTTTTATTTTACTATTTATTATATTAAGCTATAGTTTCTATAGTACTATTATTATAGTCTTTTCTACTACTTAGCTATCTAGTAGTAGAGTTTAGGTAGTATTTAACCTATTAATATTATATTAGTAGATTATTAGAGTTTAGCTATTTATAGAATACTTAGAAGAGAAGCTTAATTAGGTTAATATCTATTCCTTTCTAAAGTATATTTACTTCCTTCTAAGTTTTATTCTTCTTCTATATAGAAAAGAAATAGAGCTTACTTATCTACTTCCTATCTACTATTACTATAGCTATAGTACTTAGAGGCCTATCTTTATATCTTATATCTCTTTATATAGGTTTAGTTAGTAGAGCCTTCCTTTTAAGAATTAGAGTTTCTATAGTACTTTCTTAAGTTAGAGTTAAGATAGTCTTCTATTATTTCTTAAACTACTTAGAGAAGGCTCTTACTTTAGCCTTTATAGCTACTTTATAGCTATACTAGAGAGAGTAGGCCTTATAATCGCCTCTATAGTTATAGTACTTAACTTTCTTCTTTCTATAAATATCTATTCTATACTTACTTATATATTTTCTATAGATATTCTCTACTACTCTATAGTAGATAGTAATATACTTAAAGTTATTATACTTAAAGTATTAGACTATCCTCTACTATAGATAGTATAGTTCTACTATATACTATATTAATATAAGAGCTAAGTAAAGTCTAAGGCTAGGGGCCTTAGGCCTAACTAGTACTTAGTAGCTAGCTACTACTATATTACTTAGCGTATAGTATTCGTATACGAGGAGTATACGATATATAATAATTCTATAAGAATTAGTCTATCTTTAGATAGAGAGTCTAAGGTAGTCTATATATTACTATATACCTTTTATAATTCTAATTCTTTAATCCTATATAGAGTAGCGGCCTATAGATACTATAATATCGGACGAATAAGAGTTATAGTCGTATTATACTAAGTACGTAGGCTTTATACTATAGGCTCTATAAACGTAAGTTATAAGCGAAGAGACGCTAAACCTAGATAAGACGATTATAGACGATAATAGTAAAGCTACTCTAAGCGAGCGCCTACGTTATATAAATAAGATTTAGTAAGACGACGTTAACGTAGAATATAGATAGCTCGAACGCGATATAGAGGAGCTATATAAGCGACTTATATTACGTATACTTTAAGAGGAGTATAAGCAACTTAAACGCGAACTCGCTATAATACTAGAAGGTAATAACTCTCTTTCTAGTAGTTCTAAAACTTCTTATATAAAGAGTAGAGTTTAAGAACTCGTTAAAAAGAAAAATAAAAAGAAAGAAGATAGTAAAGCTAATATACTAAACGTACGAAGTATATACGATATATAGTTAGAGAGCTCGTTAGTAAAGGGCGTAAAGATACGCGACTCTAAACTATTTAAGAGTAAGAGCGAAGATAAGGCTTACGAGTTTATCTAGTATCTTAAGATAATCTTTATAAATAATCTAGCGATATACTATAATTCTTATAAGAAAGCGCTATATACTATTATATAGCTCGTAGATAAAGTAAAGAATATATAGTATAACTAGTACGATACTAAGAACCTTCTAGCTAGATATAGTTAGGAGGATTTCTAGTAGTTCGTATATAATATAGTTAGGAATTAAGCGAATTATATACTCCTTACTACTATCGAGTACGAAAAGGCCTATTAGTATAAAGGATAGAGTATATACTAATTCGTAAACGAGCTAGCCTATCTTAAAATATAACTTAGTAACTACTACGAGCTATAGCTAGTTCGCTAGCTTCTTACGAAGCTATAAGCTCTCTTATAGAAGGATATTATTAAGAACTATAATACGATAGAGTTTAAGAGAGCCGACCTCGTAGCGCTTATAATATACTTAGAATAGGCCGAGAAGACCTTATTCTCGCGAAGTAACTATAGAAGTTTATCTAGTAAAAGTAGGCTAGGTAAGAATATTAGACGCGAGATATAGTTAGGCTATAAGTATAAGAGTAGTAATAATACTACTACGTAGCTAAAGAAAGAGAAGTCTAATTAGAAAGGGTAGCGTTAGTCTAAGTATAATAAAGACGACCTATATTAGAAGTCGAAAGCTAAATACTATAGGTATAAGAAAAAGAGATATATTAAGCCTAAGTACCTAAATTCTTAACTATAGAAGACGCCTATAGTCCATAAGGTTACCGTAGATAAGTAGCTAAAAAGTAAGGTATTAGAGAAGACCTATAAACTCTAGATACTATAATAAGTAGAATAGAATACCTATCTATATAGAGCTAGCTAGCGATTCTAATTATAGCTAAGGTTAAGACTAATATAGGCTATAAGCGAGCTAACTACGTACTTAATAGTAGCGCTAATATTAACGTTATCTCCTAATTATTCGCTCTATAATATAACCTTCTAATATAGAAGAATACTACTTTACTACTAGCTACGTCCTTTACTAGATAGCTAGAGTACTACTATAGTATATATTATATATACGTACGAGCTACTAACTCTAAGAGTACGACTTGTATATATAGTAGTATCTTCTATATATACGATATACTAACTCCTTATAACTTACTAGGCTAGCTATAGCGTACTATCTATAGAGTAAAGGAAGATACTCGTATAAATAAATAGACTTTTAGATCTAGTAGTAAGACGTATATAGTACGACTATACGAAGTATATAAGTTTTATAAGGACCTCTAGAAGGCTCTATATATCTTTACTATATTACTCTAGAAGGTAGATACTAGCTAAGAGCTACTATCTATAGAGTTCTAGGACTTTATAGACCTCTTTAATCTAATAGAGGAGATAAGAAGTATACCTATCGAAGGTACTAAGTATATAATTAATCTACTACCTAGTACTAAGCCGTCTTTTAAGCTATTATACTATTAGTTAGGTCGTAAACTTAATAAATTAAGTCGTTATCTTAAGGAGGCCTTAGAATATAATTAGATTAAGTAGAGCGAAAGCGAGGTAGATATGCCTATCCTATTCGTTCTAAAGAAGAATAGTACTCTAGAGTTATATATAGATTATCGTAGTCTAAACGAGATTACGATTAAGAACTACTATCTACTACTACTTATAAGCGAGATACTTAATAGGCTTATAGAGGCTATATAGTTTATATTACTAGATCTCGTAGATACGTACTATTATATTCGTATTAAGCTAGCCGATTACTAGAAGACTACGTTTCGTACGTAGTATAGATACTTCTAATATAAAGTTATACTCTTTAGGTTAATTAACGCGCTAGCTACCTTCTAGAAGTATATTAATAGAGCCCTTTTAGGCCTTATAAATATATACTATATAGTATATCTTAACGATATTCTTATATATAGCGCTTCGTATAAGAACTATATATAAGATATACGTACTATACTAGAAAGACTCTAGAGGTTTAGCTTATATATATAGTATATAAAATACTATTTCTTTAAGAAGGAAGTTAATTTCCTTAGCTTTATCGTACGACCTAATAGTATAATAATAGATCCTTATAGAGTCGATACTATTATAGTATAGCTAACGCTAATAATACTTACTAAGATATAGTCGTTCCTTAGGTTCGCTAACTTCTATTAGCGTTTTATATATAAGTATTCTAGGATTATAGTAGCTTTAATAGCCTTATCTAAAGAGGCTAAAGATAGTAAAAAGCTAGAGCTAATTTAATAGAGCGAAAGCGAGAAGCTTATATTCTATAGGATTAAGGAGGCTTTCTAGAGCGCTCCTTTACTAAGATATTATAATTCTAAAGCCTATACGTAAGTCGAAACCGACGCGTCGGATTTCGCTATTATAAGTATCCTAAGCTAACTATTTAAGATAGGCAATTAGTATCTAATAGCGTTCTTTTTATATAAGATAATCCTAGTAGAGTATAACTATAAAACCTATAATAAAGAGCTTTTAGCTATCGTAGAAGTATTTAAAGCGTAGCGTCTATATCTTAAAAGCGCTTTATATATAGTTACTATACTCGTAGATTATACTAACCTTAAAGTCTTTATAATAATAAAGTAACTCGTAGGCTAATAGGCTCGCTAGGCTATATTCCTAGCTCTATTCGACTTTATAATTAAATATCGTCTAAGGAAGACTAACCTAGCTAACGCGCTATTAAGATATAGTAACTATATATATAAATAAGTATATATATCGAACCTACTACTAACTCTATAGAAGAAACTCTAGGTATATAGTACGCGAGTCGAAGGTAATAATTAGGTATTTATTCGTCGAGTTACTATTATATTATAGAAGTAGCTCGTAGATATAGTCCTTAAATAGCTCTTAGTAGAGTATATATAAGATTACTTTTCGAGTAGTATATATATCGTACGCGCTATAGTTATAACTAAAGGCCTATATACGAATATCTCTAACCTAGTACTAGACTTTACTAAATTACTAATACTATAGGAGCCTAATATAAAAGAGCTCTTTAAAGATATATAACGTAGTAGAGGCGAATATAATAGCTACTATATTAAGGATAGAGTAATATACTATAGTAACTAGCTATATCTTCTAAAGAATTATATACTATATATATAGATAATCTATATATACTATAACGATCTACTTACTAGCTACTCTAGTAAGGATAAGACTATCGAGCTAGTTTAGTAAAAGTACTACTAGCCGAGTATATCTAAAGATATTAGCTAGTACGTATAGTTATATTTAGATTACTAGATTACGAAGGCAAGGTACTATTAACTCTATAGCGAACTATTAGTATTACTATAGCTAGACCTTTTATAGAAGGAACTTACTATAGACTTTATTATAGATCTACTACTAAGTAAGCGAGACGTATACGTATATAATATAGTTCTAGTAATTATTAATTAGTACTCGAAGATAAACCTCTTCGTACTAACGACTAAGAAATATATAAGTATAGACCTCGCGCAAATCCTAATTAATAGAGTAATTTATTATTTTAGAATACTATATAGAATCGTAAGCGATAGAGGTATAGTCTTTACTAGTTAGTTCTAGTCGAACTTCTACTTCGAGATATATATAAGCTATAAGCTATCTATAGCCTTCTATCTATAAACCGATAGCTAAACTAAACGTACTAACTAGACGCTAGAGTAGTACCTACGTATCTTCTATAATAATAAGTAAAATAACTAGGCGATATTACTACTTTAGGCGGAATTAGTATATAATAATATAGTATATCTAATCTTTAAAATAAGTCTATTTAAAGTCGTATATAGCTACGACGTAGAGATTATAATAAGTATATAAGTCGCTTAAGATAAGCTTTCTAGAAGGAAGGTACTAGTAGTAATTAACGCTATAAGATAACTAAGGGAAATATATAAAGACTTAGTAAAGCGCTAGCGATATATAGCTAAATCGTAGGCTAAGTACTTTAATACTAAATATAAGCCGATAGAATTTAAGGTTAGTAATATAGTATTACTATCCTTAAAGAATCTCTACTTAAAGGTACCTATAAAGAAGTTAGTACTAAAGTTTATAGGTCTATTTAAGGTAATTAATATAATTAGAAAGTAGGCGTACTATCTAGCCTTACCTAGTATATAGTATATTTATAATATTTTCTATATATTGCTACTAGAACCTTAGAAGAGTAATATAGGTAACTCGAGCGTAGAAAGCTTACTTCTCGTAAAAGAGAACTCTAGTAAATAGTAAGTTAAAAAGATCCTAAGTATATAAGTAAAGTATAAGAAGCGCTAGTAGTTAGTAAAATAGATAGGCTAGCTTAAAGAATATAATATATAGGAGCTAGTCGAATATATTAGAGAGTATAAGGTACTTAATAAATTTAAAGTAGTATACTAAAGAAATAGACGTAACCTAAAAGCGATGCGACTACGTTATATATATAATATATAGGTATAGGAAGTAGAATAAACTACTTTTATTATTCTATAGACGGGCTTTACTTAATAGTAGAGAGCTAACTATATAGGTTATTATAGCGAGTCGTATATAATACGCGCGAGCAACGTAGGTACTAAAGTATAGTAGAGCGCGTAAAGTACTAGCTTAGAAGTCGTTATCCTCCTTATTCTTCTTTTTATTAGAGAAGACCTTCTTATTCTTCTCTTTCTTCTTAGAAGAAGTATAAGTACCTAAAGTAGTATTAATAGTATTACGATCTACTAGTATACTATAGTACTTAGCGACCTACGAGTATAATTAGTATACGATATAAGTACGACGAGCTATACTAGAAGATATCTAGATAGCGAGCTCTAATAAAGCTCTATTAGTATTATTAAGCTAGGTAGTCTTATAGATAAGAGTATAAGAAGCCTATATACTACTACTAGACTCCTTACTCTTTATACGCGAGTCGCTACTAATAAGCTTACTATTATTAGTCTAGAGGCGCTTTATAACTATCTTAGTTTCTAGACGTAGAGTTAGTAGTTATAATATATAGGTAGCGCGTATATAGAACGTAATACTAAACGAGATTACTTACTAGTATAAGCCTTATTAAGAGTAGTCTAGCCTTTATCTATAAGCTATTAGGCGTTATTACGAGTTAAGTTACTTCTATAGTAACTAAGAGTAGCCTAGCGACGCTCTAGCTCCTTATATACGGCGTATATATAGTAAACGACCGACTTAATAGCTTTATAATAGGTCTACTTATAGGTATACTTACTATATATATAATAGATATACTTCTTATTATAAATATCCTTAGATAGCTTACTAGTATAAGGAGCCTAGCCTATACTATAGTTAGTATATAAATCGAGTATAGTTATACTACGAATAATTAGAGACTTATAGTTACGTCTACTATCGTCGTAGTCGTTATAGATATAGTAGTTATACTACTTAAGGTACTTAGTTCTCGCGCTACTAATATATAGAGTTATAGGGGCTAAGTTACTAGAGTTACTCTTATAAAAGGTTTAAGGGTCGCGTATAAGGCGAGCGCGCTTCTTAGTAGGCTTCTTCTTCTTAGAAGGTAGTATTTTACTAGAGCTATTATTAGTATTAGCGCTACGCTTACGCTTCGCGTATATACTATAGTTATCTAGCTCCTAGTCTATACTTAGAGCGCTAGTAGTAGAGCGATTACCTAGACCTCTATATATTATAGGCTTAGAGAGAGACTACTACTAGCTAGTATAGATATAAGTTACCTATAACTCGCTACTACTATAACCTAAGCTCGAGGCTAAGCTATAGTAGTTACGATTATTAGATAGGCTAGAACTAATAAAGTTATTATTATACTAGTTATTACTACTATATATCGTATAGAGGCGTCGGATAAGCTCGTATTATAGGTATAATATATAGTAGAAGTAGAGGCGATAAGTAGGAACTAACCGAGTTAATTATATTAGTTAGTTATAGGTTATATCTTACTTCTAAGATAGGTATTAGCTAAGTTATATAACCTAGTATTATATAACCTATATTACCTAATCCTAATCTCTAAAGTATCTCTTAGAATATCTAACTAGACTATACTTTCTAATACTTCTACTTAGGCTAGATAGTCTTCTACTTCTAAGCGATACTATAAGATTAGCTCTAATATCCCCTACTCCTATCCCTAGCTAGTTAGTCTAGTAGTAATAATACCTGCCTATAGAAGCCTACTAGTAGAGAGAGAAGCACGTAGCGTCCCTACGTTATAGACTCTATAGAGAAGCTAGCTATACGATAGGGAGTAAGAGGTTATAAGTTTAATTCCTATACTAGTTACTTCTTTTATATCTTTTATAGCTAAAACTATTCCTAAATTATAATAAGTTATTAGGTACTATAGTTATATAGTTAGAGCTATATACCTAATCTATTTTAGTTTAACTTCTTAACCTAGTATTATAAGTAAATAAGCTAATTACTTAGTCTTATTTACTTATTTTACTTTATCTAAAGGCCTTCCTTTTAACTATATATAGATCTCTAGATTCTAATTATTTATTAAGTATAGTAAGCTACTTCTCCTATAGTATAACTCCTAGGCTTAGTATTACTTATATCTTCTACTTCTTATATAAGATAGTAAGGTCTAGGTTTCCTTTTATTTCTCTAAGGTCTAGAGTTTAATCTATAGTTAGAGTAGGAATCTTTTGCCCTTCCTTATATAAGTTAGAGTTATCTTATAAACTCCTAAAACTATAGCCTATTCTTTAGTTTAGTTAGGCTATTAGCTACTATCTCTTTTATTAGAATATATTCTACTATAACTTTTCTTTACTACTAGAGATATCTAATATAGTTATATATAATATTAATATATTTAGATCTCTTATAAGTATATATATTCTTAATAAGAGTTAGAGCTACTTAATTATCTTCTATAATTTATACTAGCCTTAGCTCTTTTACTATATTAGGATAGGCTTTAATAGTTAGCTAGAATAGATATTCTCCTACTAGCTCTATATAGTCTATCTCTCTTAAGAGTACTACTAGGAATTAAGACTACTTTATATATATATTTATAGCTATATACTTAGCTTCTATTATTAATATTATAATAGACTTCTACTTTCTACTTATCTAAGATACTAGAGCTCTATAAAGAAAGAAGATACTACTAAGGATTAAGACTCTATCTACTTTATCTATTATATAGTTAGAGTCTAAATACTCTATTAGCTTTCCTCTATTTCTTCTAAATATTAGATCTAAGTCTTAGGATAATCTTAAGTATCTTACTAGTTTCTTTAGAGCTTATAAGTATCTCTTAGCTAGGTCTAAGATATATAAGCTTAGCCTCCTAAGAGAGAAAGTAATATCTAGTCTTATTATAACTATAGGCTATATCTAGGTACTAGTTTAGCTTTAGTACTCTATCTTATTCTCTCTCTTATTATATAAGTCTATTAGTCTTAGACTATTATAACTATCTATTAGTAAGAGAGTAGGATTAGCTATCTTCTTAGTTATTTCTAGCTTTATAAGGTTCTTCTAGATAAAGTATTCCTAATTAAGCTTTAGAGTTCTAGCTTATCTATCTCTTATTAACCTTATCTCTAGGATTTTCTCTAGTTCTCTAAGATCTTTAATCTTAAATACCTTACCTAGCTATTCCTTAAACTAAAGTATATCTTCTAGCTTTAGTACTATAATTAGAATATTATCTATATAGGTTAG